>VZTA01001582.1:81689-92206 GCA_013398855.1 Mohoua ochrocephala | reverse complement strand
CACCGGACGGGTTCGCTCGGGAAAGCAGGGGCCGCTCCCCCGGATAAAAATCACCCTTCAGGCATTTCACATTTCGGTCCTGGTCTCCCTGACCCAGTAACCCCCTGGCGCAGGGCTAGGCTAGAATACTGAAAACTGCTGCCTTTCACCGCGTGTCCCCACTACTGCAGGCAGAAGCCGCTTGCTTATGCTTACACGTTAACTTGGTCCATATGGTTTTACTTCTTGCTCCTCTGTCCTTCACGACGCAAAAAACATTTCATCCTATAGTGAAAATGTAAATCTTCCTGAACGAAAAGGCGAGCCAAAGGAAATCTGACTGGGGAGCTTGCCTCATAGTGACAGCACAAGCATACAGCCTCCCAACTGGATTTGTGCCATCCTTAGTCATGCACAGCTGGTGTTTGCTCACTAAAATACTCTGTTCATAAACAAGCAATCCCTACCCTATTATTGCTGCCATCTATTAATTCAACTTGTTTCTACTATAATAAATTGTCTCTGGCCAGGCAGCTTTCATAAATAGTCATTCTAGTCTGAATATGAATCGTCCTGGCACAAAACCCAAAAATTCTTCCCAAGTGCTCCTAGGGGAGCACAACTGACTGCTGGTACATCAAAAGAATGAAAAGAATCAGCTGTCAAACTGAGCAAGCAATTAACAATAGGGCACAAGGGTAAAACTTTAAGTTATTTCTTAACACAAAAATAACACGGTATAGATTTATAAGCCTCGGTACGGGCCCAAGAGCTTATATATTTCTTAACTAATCCATCTACAACAGGTAACCCAGGGTACCAAAAAAACTAATATTCTAGAAAGGCATAAGAGACTGCCCTGCTTGTTTTCCCTGGCTCAGAATCAAAAAACAAAACCAAACAAGAAAAAAAAAACCCACCCTCCCAAAAAAACCTACTCTGTCTTGGACATGGTATCTAGGCATCTAAATGAAATCCTGTCTTGAATTATTTACTCTGTAACCATGAGGTTAAAAATATGCCAATCAGACTGAGCACCAGCATGCAAGACTTTGAACTCCCACATTCTAATCCCGGCTCTGCCAACAACACTGACACCATGACAATGTCCAAGGCTCTGTCAATGCCTTAGTATTTCAGACCATCACTATGATAACTGAAAAAGCGTCTATATTAAAAAAAAAAAATTAAAAACATATATATCAGTAGAAACAGTGGGATTTTCGTTTTGTTTTTTAACTAGAGAAAGTAGATTTTTAAAAGATAGAAGGATGTTTTCTTTTATCGAGAGGACAAAAAAATTCTTTATGTTTTGACTGTTAATCTTCTAACTTATGATACATCAAACAACAACAAGATGTCACAGCTGTTACTGAAAGCAGCAAGAATCTACTCTAATCCAATCTCCTCTGAGAGAAGAGCATCTTTCACAGATCTCACTCACCAGAAAACAGTTGTTGTCAATAGTCTGTAACTTGTTTCATCTTAGAAAAAGAATGCTTGAGTTACAAGCATAGAAGTTATAATACAGACTAATGAAGGAAGGACAGACCTTTACAGTAATGGTGGCTTATTTTCCTCCACAAGCCCTTTCTTTCCTTCTTTAAGCAGTACACCAAGTTCAAGATCAGTTTCTATGAATCTGTATTTTGTTTATAAGAGACATAAGGACTGTTAATGAAGTTGCAGGGGCCTCCTGAAGCTCTGATCTACTAACAAGCATTACTGCTTCTTCTGAAGGAGATGAACTTACAAAAGCAATGAAGGGAAAAAAACTATGGCAAGGTGAGGCACAAGCAGAAGTTACTAAATGTAAAATAAAGGCATCCATTGCTGCATATGTGAGGACAAAGAAATTCACCATAAAATACAGCAGGAGGCACCAATGGACTCTAAAAAACAACCTCCATACTTACTTCATTCACCATTACAAAACTGAACATTGCAACGATCTCTAGAATTCAGAGCCCCGGACAGTCCCAGCCTGGAATAAGGTCACAGAGATTCTCATTTCAAAACCTTGACTCACAAAATCAGTGAGCTGAAATCAATGTGAGTACACAAATGAAGAAACCAGCAATTTCAAGCCCAAAGGTTAAACATAAACATGATGCATGCCATCATTATCTTAAGGAAAATAAACTACAAAAGAAAAAATAGATTAATGCATGAACAAACAAGAGAGTCATTTATTTAATCCACCTTAACTTCATACTTTCTCACTTGTAACTACATCAGTGCACAATTTCACCACGGTAACAGCTTCCCAACTTGTGACCACCAGTTCACACAATTCCCAGCTATTTCATCAATTTCAGCTGCTCTTCATTGATTAACATCCACCAGATGCTGGCCTCCAACTTCACACACCACCACATAACTGTAACGTCGAAATTCCTAACAAAGGGCATAATCTCAAAACTTGTGTATGTCAGAATTATTAAGAGATGCTTTATCTAAAGGTATTTTTAAAATGCATAAAACTGCATGCTTGAGAAGTATCAGACACCATCTTAAAAACACATAAGCTGGTACAGAAAGTTATGTGCAATTGGTTGACACGGTTTCCATGGAGCTACTCAATGACCACCCCACAACACAGATCTCATTGCAGACTGGTATTTCTTTTGCAAAAGTATTAGAGCAAATGCCATGTTTTAAAGTTAATTAGAAGGAACCATTCAAGCAGTTTTGCTTTTCAAGATGACAGATTTTTCTCTGAGATCCAATTATTCCAACAGCCTATTTAAAACACAGAATTAAAAACTGTGAAATAACAAAATCAGATGCCATCACAAACAGTACATATTTCATATAACAGCTTTAAACACTCTCCTTATTAAGTGTGATTGAGTATTTGGAAAACTGTTTTAAATCTTTTACAAAACTCCTACAGGAAGCTCGCAGATTGCATGCAGTCCTCGCTCCTTCTACCTGTCGTGTTTTGTTTTACTTGTCTTTTACAACAAGAAAGAGAAGCCTGATTAAAGCACTTGAGGATACTTTGTATTCAATGTTTTCTGAGTACAAAGCCTGCATTATACACCTACCCACTGCAAAGGAGGCTTGCTTCTGAGTTTACCTTCGTGGCAACAAATGTGCACAATGGAACTACTCCCAGTCTCCAGCAGCAGGTGGACATAACGAACACCTGTGGTTTTTACTCCTGAATGGCTCCTACAGCCTATTTATAGTCCAGGTAACAGTTTGAGTAATACCAAGCTGGGAAATCACTCAAAAAATTGTATTTCCAAGCTTTAGGGAAGATATATAGTTTTGGGGGCTTTTTTCCTTAGCTGTTTATGAAGTATTTTTGCACATAATTTCTCCAGAAACAGTAAATCTGCAGAGCTATAAAAAAAGGTTTTGGACACTATTCAGCACTAACTCCTATCTTTTTCAAGTCAGTGTAGTGAAGTGATAGAATTTAATTATTTATTAAGTGTCTCCGACCTGCAGAAGCACCCTTTATGACATCTACACATCCTTGCAAAATTGCAGTTCAACTCAGTGACACATCAGGGAAAGGACAGAGCCATACCCAGAAGAAGGATGACATCTACTAAGTTATTCATGGCATCGATAAAATATAAACAAACTGACAGAAGCTCAAAAGCCCATCAAAAACAAATTAAAAACTAACTAAGTAAAAAAAATCAAATACATTAAATGTATGTGACTGCCCTCAGCAGTAACCATTTTATTTATGACACACATTTCACATTAAGGCTGATAATTAAATGTTCACCTACCGAATCATTTGCTGCTAGGGCGAGGGCTATATTTACTGCAAGAAAGAAGAAGAAGAAAAACAAAAATATTAAGTGCAGGAAAACTTAATTCCTAAATATTGAGAATGCTATCACTGCTAACAAGAGAAAATATAAACGCATCACACTTATTTCATAATTGCACCATCATCTCGGTTCTCAGCTTCTTGCATCTCTACAACATTTGCAGTTTAAGTGGCAGCAGCACCCACATTTCAGTGCACGTTTCTTAACCAGCAAACAAACTCAAGCCAATCTGCAAAAACTTGCATACTCTCAGTTTCTAGAGGACACTGCAAAATACAAATACAGTCTCAGTATTTTGACAAAGAATAACATTAAGAAAAACTTTTGGAAGTACCCACTTTTGAAAGTGGACACCATACTATAAAACTAAATTAACCCTACCATCAGTAACCTCCGCCACACTCTCTAGTGAACTTTCATAAAAATAGAAATCGGGTAAGTATTGACATAAACTATTAAAACAAGTGACCAAAAAGATGGTCACATCCCTTTTTTTGATTTCTTGTGGTATATTGAACAGAGATGATTTCTGGAGGAAGGTGCAATGCATGCTTTTCACTTGATTTTTATGTCAGAAAACGTAGTCACATCTACCTGAAAGTACCCGTAACTAAAAAAAACAGACAAAAAGAGATGAAGCAGCTAAAAAGATAATTTGTTTAAAGCTTTTACATCTCCATCAATACTTAACTCTCATAAATAAATAGCATGTGCAAATGGTATCTTTAATGGCTCACCAGCTTCAATTAATGTTGGGAGAACATCCTAGAACCTTCAGTATAAACAAACAGTAATTTTTATAACCCAAGAAGTTACATGTTTTAGAAAAAAAAGAAAAAAACACAGGAAAAAATCCAACACACACAACCCTTGCTTGGGTAACATCTTTTGTTTCCTTTACATGTTGCTGTACATCAGTCCACACGCTCTCTCAAGAAAGGTAAACTGCAGTCAGCCTTGTTCAACTGGAAGAGTACAAAAGCTCTGAGAGGAAGCTGGGGAACCAGATTCCTGTCTTGAAGAACTGAACACCAAGAAAGCCAAGTTCCTTCAAACAAAACAGGGGGTTAACAAGGACAACCGTACAGCTTTCTCAAAGATGCACACAGCCTCTCTCCTCCTAAGCTAACAAAGAACATAGATTTTATTCTTCAATTTTTTATTTAAAAAGATGCTCAATCAACTATTCCCCTAATCAATCAGAGGAAAATTCATCCTCTGAAACCTGGAGACTAATCTACAAATGACAGAAACAGAGAAAAAAACAAGCAAACCAATTACAAACAAAAAAGAAAAAAAAAATAAAATCAACTGCAACTCATGTCTGAAGAAGGGAAACAAAGACTTTCTTAAAATCACTTTACACATCTATCTTCTTCTTAGACAGCTTTCATGTGTGAAAATTAAAGTATAATCCACAATGCTTCTTCAATAAGGAATATTTGACTACTGAAGGGAAAGAAGGGAAACAGTGAGAACAACACAGCATGTAAACCTAAGGTTTTTAGCTGGATATCCAGCTGAACACTTCATTCTGAATCCCAGCTGAATCTTGCATTCCCTTGTTTTTGCATGACTGTCAGTTCCAAGAGGGCATAAACATTCAGAGCAGGACCTAACCTGACTCTGAACATTCATACTGGCCCTAACTACGTTCCCATAACCAGGAGCGCAGGATATCAAGGCAATACATACATGCCAGAAATGCTATACAACTTCACAGCAGGCTCCAAGTCACTAAGGCCTCTCCACCCATGCTAAACCTGCCAACCAGTATAAGGAATGATGCACAGGGAGATTGGAGTTTGTCTAATCCAACCTAAACCTCTAGTTCGTCTCATCTAAACTAAACCTCCCCTGACACAGCTTCAATGGCATGAAGCCGAGTCAGGAAAGACTTAGGTGGGTATTAGGAAAAGGTTGTTCACTCAAAGGGTTGTTGGGCACTGGAAGAGGCTCCCCAGGGAAATGGTCAGAGCAAAAGCCTGATGGAGTTCAAGAAGCACTTGGACAATGCTCTCAGGCACAGGGTGTGACTCTTGGGATGTCCCATGCAGGGCCAGGAGTTGGACTTGATGATCCTTGTGGGTCCCTTCCAACGCAGCATATTCTGTGATTCCATGACTCCAGTCCTCTTGAAATCAGTAGAAGTCTGGGAAGGTGTATTAGTTTGTAACTTCCAACTTTCTAACTTCCAAATCCAACCTGGCACTAGGAATAGCACAGCTGAACTCCCAGAACACTGAGCTAACAATACAAATAAAACTTCTTGGTCCAAAATCAGACGAGTACAGAGCCAGCTGAGTGTGTCTGTATCTGACATGGTCAATATACATCATCAATAAAATACCTATAGATAATTTAGATGAACTTTGGAAGATAACTTTCAATACCTGCATCTCAATGCAAGTGGCATTTACAAATAGCGTTGATGAGAATATTTTAACATATAAAGAAGGCCCAAAATCAAAAAAGTTTCAATAATGGTACATCCTACATGCAGAATAAAAGTATGTAAGAGGGGAAAAAAGTTAAAACGCAGTTAATATGACTGAGGTATAGTCAACACACGGTTAAATGTATCAGCTTCCTTGAACAATAATGAAAAATCTCAGCCTGATAGTCTTTGCTAAAAATGTCTGAAGGTCCATGTAGTCAGTTGCTGTATTTTCTTCAAACATCAGGATTAGCAAAATATAAGCAAGAACACCAGCCTTTAATTTTATTCCACTTCCGCAGCTGCAACAGTAAGACTTTCAATAAATTAGAAATTTCCCCTCTTTCAAGACCACACTTTGACTTCTTTTCGTGGCAGGATCAATTTTCTTCAGTACTCTCATCTCTAGGGTAGTGCAAAAAGGGAACAGACGAGCAAGAATGAAAAAAAAAAAAAAAAACCACAACCAAACTTTGGACAGATGGGGTAAATATAGAAGAATGCTGTGAAAAGACAGAAACTTGACAGGAAAGTGACAAGAAACACAGCAAACAAACAAACCAACATATTAGACAAACAGAAACAACAACAAAAAACAATCAAAGTATGCATTTTCAATGCATTTAAACATGCATTGGAAAGTATTTTTCCTGTAACATAATTTCCTCTAATCATTGACTACATTGATTTCAGAAGACCAAAAAGCACTGGAAACAACAGAGGATACAACCTGAAAGCCATATGCAACAAACAAAAGGAGTTATTCAACAGGTTAAGGAATGACCCTGACTAACTTGACCAGAATGCAGAAGCTCTTTTCCTGCAATGGAGATCCAGAGCAATTGAAACACAACTATACTGGAGAAAACAAAAAAAAAAGCCCTGAGAGGCCTTCTGACATATACACAAGACTGATGATATTTCCTGTGGTGCTTTAGGAATTAGAGGTGCTTACTAGTCTCCTTTCTTTTCAATTCCTGCTCTCAAAATGCATCAGCAGAAAGGTCACCAAGCATGTTCCCCACAAACCTCAAGTAAGAAGAATATAATTTTAAGTATATAATTCAGTAATGATGCCATGCAATACTTTTGCTTATACAAGTTATCTGAAATTCAATTGTTCATCTGAACCATGAACTTTATCCTCATTATAATAAACAAGAATATAGATTTCCTTCTCAATATTATGAATTAAACATTCATTTAAAAAGGCTATCCAATACAGATACATTTAAATGGCTCATTTACATTTCCAGTATCTTATTTAATGCTTGTTGAACCCTGATTTTTTATTTTTAAATGCATAGGAATGAACTCACAGCTCTAAGTATTACTTATACATGTGCTATATTTTATGTAGAAATTGCACACAGATGCCAGTTACAAGAACTTAAATTCAGATATTTGTTTGCAGACATGAGGAGAATAATCTGAATTTACTTCTCAAATTATGTTCATTTTGTAAACCGTTGATTGATGAACAGGTATTTGGTATTTTTAGTAACCTGCAACAACCAGTCTGTGTATTATAATGATATACCTTTTGATGGTTAAGAAATGCAAGTTTTAATTGTTTTGCATGTCTTTGTACAGGTATGTGTATCCTATGTATAGGATAGATAGCAAATAAACAGAAAAAAAAATCCTTTTTTTTAAAGTACAGTCACTTTTAGTACAGATATCATGTTAGTCTGTTCTAGAAATTATTAGACAATCAGTCTGTTTCAAGCATGGCTGAAATACAAACCACAAAATGATACATTAAGAGCTATATCCATGAGTTAGTCACAACACATGGAGATGAACAGCAGGCATCCTTTAACTAAAGGATGAACATCCTTCAACTCTTCTCCAGTCTAGATGCTAAGGAAGAGATCTTTAAACAAATTTCTAACACTTTACAAAGATCTTTTCAAAGAAGTTTACTTTCAGTGGCATAGAATCATAGAATGGTTTGGGTTGGAAGGGACCCTAAGGATGACCCAGCTCTAAACCCCTGCCACAGACAGGGACACCTTCCACTAGAAAAGGTGGTGCAAAACCCCATCCAGCCTGACCTGGCACACTCACGGGGATGGGGCAACCACCCCTTGTATGGGCAACCTGTTCCAGTGCCTCGCCACCCTCACAGTACAGAATTTCTTCCCAGCATCTAATCCGCATCTCTCCACTTCTAGTTTAGGACTGTTCACCCTTGTCCTGTCTGCCCACACAAAAAGTCACGCTCCTTCCTTTTTGTAAGCCCCCTTTAAGTACTGGAAGGCGCTCTAAGAGTCTCCCTGAAGCCTTCTCTTCTCCAGGCTAAACAACCCCAACTCCCTCAGCCTGTCTTCACAGGAGAGGTGTTCCAGCCTCTGATCATCTTTGTGGTACTTGTTGGACCCACTCTAACAGGTCCTTCTTACGCTGGGAGACCCAGACCCGGACACAATGCAGCCATCCAGCCAATTCCTAACCCACCAAGTGGTCCAGCTATCAACTCCCTGTCTCTCCGGTTCAGAGACAAGGATTTCATGCAGGACAGTGCCCAATGCTTTGCAGAAGTCCAGGTCGATGACACCAGTCACTCTTCCCTCATCCACCACCACTGCAAGAAGGCCACTACATTTGTTGGCACGACAAATTATTTTTCCATTCTGTCACCTGTTTAAGTTCAAGTAAATTTCAGCAGTACTGGTAACCCATGTACTGTCCCATTCTACCTCCTAGGAACTGCGCAGTTAGAGAAAAATTAATTCAAAACCTAATGGTGAAGTTGAGAGAAGAGTTCAAGGTGCTCCACAAGGCTCTGATCAATTTGTGTGGTTTATAAGTAGTTTCACTTTCTGTTTATGAAACACTTATACAAGTAGTTGAGAAAACTGAACAGAGTCCTGATCTTGAAACTTTCTAAATATTAGTATCCTCTACAGAGCACACGACTATGCTGACATAGCACAGAAAGGCACTGTATAGGCACAGCTAAGCGGCCAGGGAAGGAGGAACAGCGTCTCTGCACTAACATATGATCCCCTTCACCTCAAGCCTACATCACTTCTTAAGATGCCCTGATATCTCAGGACAGCACTGCACTATTACAAAGATATGATTTCAAAGCTGCCTGCTCAATTCACACCCAAGTTAAAGTCAAGACTTCTGTACCCAAGTAGATTCTCAATGGCTGCAATGGGACTTGACAGAGGTGAAGGGCAGTGTTATGGCACCCAATTACAAGGTAACACGAGCATCTAAATATTCCATACAAAGTACTAGAAAACGTGCAACGGAAATTATTTTTTTAAAAAAAGAAACCTCACCTGCTGTTGTTGATTTTCCAACTCCCCCTTTGCCAGAAGCCACGACCACCACCTGCTTAACTCCTTCTATGGGCTTCTGCTTCGGCAGCCCTCGTGACAGGATCCGAGCACGTTTATCCCTCAGAGCCTCATCCCCAGAGCTTGAGGACTAACAAAACCAAAAAGCAAGTGAATGCATGTGCAGCAACCCGCAGTTTTCGCAGAAAAAGCTGACAAGAAGGAACGTACCTGCACACTGAGAAATTTCCACTACCTGTCTAAATAAACATTCTGCACAGGGGCTCTCCCAAAGGGAGTCTGCTTCACAGGCAGGCGGGGACTGAGCCTACTTAAAAAATAACGCCAACCACATGCTTTTTTGACAAACACTTAAATACGATTGATCTTAACAGTTAAAGGAAAAAAAAAGTGTTGAAATAAACCGAAACACTGCTTTAAAAGTCGGAAGCTTTAAGAAACAGGGTAGACTTGGCGGTCCTTTCGGTACAGTTGTTTCAGGCACAACAAATACAGCAACAGCGAAGGAGCAGGAATCCGAGGTTCTGAGGGCAGGCGGTGCCGGACAGGCAGCCGTCCGAGGGCTGTCCCTGCCCGGAGCCGTGCCACAGACACCGCCCACGTGCGAGTGCGCTGGAGCGCGCCCCGCTCCACAGCAGAAGAGCCACACGCGGGGCCCCCACGGCTGGACGGACGGAGCAGCCGAGCCAAGCATCCCCGCAGGCAGCTCCCACCTGCTCCCGGCTGGCACGACTGTACCGCCACGGGCGCTGCTCCCACGGAGTTCACGTGGGTCCGGGTAAAAAGCGGGCAGAGCCCCTCCATCTTCCTCTCCCGGCCCGGTGCTGCCCCAGATCGGCCCCCGCCGCCAACGCCTGCAGCGACCGCATCCCGTCCCGCAGGAACGCTGCTGCTGAACCGGCTGCCGCAGGACACAGCCCCTCGGGGCACCCGCGCAGGGACAGAGCGTCCCGCGGGCCGCCCCCGCAAGCACAGGCACAGCCCAGCCCG
>VZTA01001582.1:68853-81282 GCA_013398855.1 Mohoua ochrocephala | reverse complement strand
GCCGCGGCTCCGGAGCTGCGGGAAGCGACCGGCGCCCTCCCGCCGAGCGCGCCGAGCGGTGACACTGGGACGCAGCAGTACGGAAAGCAGATTCCTGCCGATGTCTGAAGGAAACCGGGGCCAAGAGATCACCACCGGGTGACCACACGCATCGCAAACTGCTTGGGGCTTATTGATCGTAGTGCTGTAATTGTCCCCGCAGAGGCTCGTTCTGGCGCTCTCTGCAGTGCTCCTTCGGCTCGTCGGTGCCTTCTGAATTCTCATCTTGGCCCGCAAAATGGTTGGGCAAGAGCTTGGTCTTGTCTTAGTTTGTGTCCTCTACAAATACCACAAACATATCCCATTTCCTCCTTTGGATCATTAGGTAAAAGAACAAAGAGACTGTAGCCGAGACACGTGCCACCTGTTTGGGGTTTTTGTGCTTATTTTGATTTGGATTTTTTTGGTTGGTTGGGTTTTTAAAATAATACTAAAGCACAGAATTAGTCAAGTTGGAAGGCCACCACTGTGGATCATCTGGTCCAGTCTCCCTGCTCAAGCAGGGTCATCCTAGAGCACATGGCACAAGATTGCATCCAGATGGTTCTTAACTATTTCCAGTGAGGGAGACTCCACAGCCTGTCTTGGCAATCTGTTCCAGTGCTCGGTCACCTGCACAATAATGTTGTTCTTCCTCATATTCAGGTGGAACTTCCTGTGCATCAGTTTCTGCCCATTGCCTCTTGTCCTATTGTTTGGCACTGATCATTGTTCTGGCGATAGTTTTGATTTTCCATCCAGTTTACCCTCACTCAGTAAAAGTTCATCAAAACCCATTTCTGTTCCTTACGTCGTGTGAGATTTGCTTAAAGCTTTAAGACACACATCATCTACTTGCTTCTCTCCCACCTACAAGCCTTGTAACCACGTTGTGGAAGGAAATTAGATTGGTTTGATATGATTTGCTCTTACAATTCCATGAATAGTCCCTATTTAGCTAAGTGGTATTATAGAAATAATTCAGATCTTGGCACTTTCAGGTCATTAGTTTGCAAATATAAAATACAGTGTAGACAGTGTCTTTTGTTCGTATCCGTTGTAATACGTAATGGATCAGAGGATTTTACATCAGTTTAAAATGTTATTATGATAAACATTTCCTCTCCTTCACAGTGAGCGGAATTTTCATCATTTCAAATGTTGCTTTTTAAATTATATTAAAAGCTCTAATCAAGCATTTTGCTAAACCCCATAATTTCCAAAGGCATATTCTGGTGCTCAGCTACAACACATAAATTACAATGCTAAAAATTTTTTTTTCCCCTATCCTTGAAGTGATTCTCATTCAACGTACATTTTTGATGTACCCACATGAGCGTATTTTCCATGACTAACACAGACACCTGAAGAGGTCAAATCATTTCCCAATAATTTACCCTACTGTCAAACCAAACTGGGAAAGAATACTGAAAACAAACAAGCCACTTTGTTTTGAAACTGTGATATAGATGTGCCTCCAGGGCTTTTTTTCCACTGCCTCTGGAAACCATGTTACTTTTTGCATCGCAGGAAATTTGCATAATTGTTTTTTCTACCTGGAGCAGTTGGAGGCAGTGTTAAAGGGCCAAATACTGTGCATGTCACATCAATGGAAGCGGTACTGCGGGATCACGGGTAGGCACACACTTGAGATATGCTTCCCTTCAGAGTCTTTACAAAGAAAAGAACAGGGCGAAAATGTGTGATACACCTCTGCATTTTGGGAATAGCTCCAACGCTGACGAGAACAATACTCAAATATTTTTGTGGGTTTTTGTAAAGCTGATCTACCACAAACTGAAATTGAGCTAACGATCCTCAGTATTTTTAGTTTTAACAATTTCTTTTAGCGCTGTTTTGTTAACTACCCTGTTAGTAGGGTAGCTAACATGGCAGTAGGTTGTATTGAATATTCAATATGAAAAGTAGTATTTGGCCATTAGAAAGGGAATCCATTTGCTCACCAATATAGCAGACATTTCCAAAATGCCTTGAATTTAGTGGAATACACTGCAGTTTTATTGAGTAGTGTTTCTATCTCTACTGATTGTGAGCACAGTTTTATGGATTGTGCACTTCTCACAATTGCTCTTGGCTCCCTATTTAAATTTTAACATTTGAAAATACTGTTCTATGTTGTTTGCCTGATGTATTATTGCAGTCCACATACAGTGGTAAAATATGAGTCTAGGAAAATTCAACCAAAAATTAACAAAATTTTTATTGCCAGACTCGAGTCTTGATGGAAACTAGGGGTAATCTCAGCATCCTTCAGAAAATTCCACTTTGGACTTTTGAAAAGTTTAACAAAATGAAAGACACAATATTTAATGTTAATGCGAATTGATAACGTTTTCTCTAAGTAAATGTAGGAAAATGTTTCATAGACTCTAAGTTACTATTCAGCCTGAACAATAACATGATAAAAATAGAACTGATTTTTGTCTGAAATTAGATTGTCTTGTGTTTAAATATATTCTTTCTCTATCCAAAATCAATTAAGGGTATCCAGGTATAGCTAGGAAAGATTTCTTGCCAAAATAACTCCAAAATTTAAAAATTAAATAACATTTGAAAAATGACTTGGTAGATAATTAGGTTTTTTTGTGTGCGGTAGGATGTAAGTAGCTTAAAAAAAAAGAGTATCCATTCTCATTTCTGGGTGTCTGCATAGTACGACATTAATAATATGGTAACTGCAAACTCTTTCTCATATAAGCCATTTATTTCAGTCACAATTTGAACTAGAAATTATATTAAAGAATGGCAAAAGCAAGATTCTTCACAGCCAAGGGATCATTTTAGCTTCATGGCCAGGCCTGCAGTCTTTGGCCACAGAGGTATACCACTGCATACTAGGATGAGCGTGCGTGGCATGGGAGTCTCACATTCTGGGGTTTTCCCCCCTGGCTGGTTGGCCAGCCCGCACCTTTAAGATAAATAAGGTTAAAGTGATGCTTTTTCTCTTTTTTTTGTCACGTGGTGATAATTACTTGGTTCAGGGCTCTGCCCTGGCTAATGAGCCTCGGGCTCTTAGCATTGCCCTTGGCTCAGCCCTTGCACCGTGTCTCAGGATAGCTGCCACCTCCACCCTTGGGCAGCTCTGAGACCATGCTAGAGCTGCTCTCGTGCTCTTGCCGAAACAGCATTCTCCTGTGGGGCTGACAAACTATATCAGGCTGCAAAATAATCCAAGACAAAATGCCTACCGGTGTGAGTTCTTTGTTTTATCTTTGCTATGCTCCTCATGGAAGTTACAGCAACTTCCAGGTTGCTTTACTTAATGCCGAGACACTGATCTGGTCCTACACAGACCAGCATCAGCTTGGCAGAGCTTATGCTCAGAGGCACAGTGGCATACCTGGGGGTAACAGGCTCCGGATATATCAATAAGGCACATCTCAAAAATGTGTAAATAGGAAATTTCAGGCATTAGCGGAGAAAACAACTGCAGGTGTATATGAGGAAAGTCCTTCCGCGTCGCGATGTTACCTCTGTCATTCACTGGAATTTCTCTTCTAAAGTCCTTTTCCTGCTAGGCTTAGATACCAAGGTCAACATCACTGATATGGAGCCAGTTATGTCCACTTGTTGCAAAGTAAATTTGGCTCCAGGGATTTTAACTTCTGATTTCAAAGATTCTGATTTCAAATATCCATTTAAAACAAGGCAGGTTTACCTGAGTTTTCATATAGAATATTACCTTGTTTAAGAAGAAGTTTCTGTTCATTATATATGGCAGTACTTGAAAATGCAACACCTTTAACAAGCACAAAGAAAACACACAAGAAATAGTAACAATTTATTAATTTTTTTTTTATCATATGTATTAGTATTTCCAATAAATATAAGACCATATAAATAGCTTCATCCGATGCAAAAGCTTTGCCAAAGCTTTAAAAAAAAAAAAGCTTTTTTTTAAACTGAAAAAGAAATTGTTTGCTTTCATTCAGTTTCACTAAATGAGGAAGAAGGTCTCAAAGAATTGAGACCAATTTAGTTGGTATATTGCTTTCTTGTGGAATTTTATACAGTGCAGTCCTTCACAGTCAAGAAGGGATGAAAACCTTATTTAAATTGTCACTAGACTCTTCTGAAGTCAGTCATCAAGTTCTTCAGGTGAATATTGCTTTCTATAGTAACAGTCACATCACAGTGAAGATGCAGCTTATATTACAGCAATTTTTCCAACCTTAAGGAAGTGGTGCAGAAAATTAAAGGATTTATTTTGTTGAATATGCCCTTCTGTAACAAAACCACGTAATTTTTCTTCGGTACCTTACATATATAGGTATTCCTTGCATGAATGGAATTAACACAAATTAACGGTATTTCCATACCTGAAGATAAAAACAAAGGTTTTGAAACTATTCCTATTCTCTGCCATATATTTTACAAGCATTGAAGGAAGACTGGCATTTTCTTTCTTTTCTTCTTTCCTATCTTTTTTTTTTTTCAGTAATGGAGATAAATTGCAATTAATTATAAGAGTCTCAGGGGCAGAAAGAGTCCTGTTGCTTTAGACAGTGTACAAATACAGAATAAAAAAGATGGTGACTGTCCTAAAAGCTTCAGTAAACAATTTGACACTAGGGATCTAGTCACAATGACATTCCCAGTTTCCGTTTCTGAACTTATTTTAATTCTGCTCTTCATTCATTTTTCTCAGTAAGAAGCTTGTTTTACATGCAGCACTTTTGTTAACATCAGAACCCTGAGCCTAAACAAGTTTTATGTAGCAAATTAATCTTATTTGATCAATGATGCTGATTGAAACATTACATCAATTTTTACTGGTTTTTGTGTTTAGTAATTATTTTTAAAATCTGGTTAATGTTCTAAACCAGTTCAGTTTTGCTCTGTAGCCATTCAGTACTTATCTCATAAATCCCTGCAGTAGCAGTGCGAGGTATTTCAGAAGGCACTGATAAACTTTGGGTGCCTATGGACCACTTACACAGTTCTGACAATGTTACACAATTACAGCAACCTGCTCCAGAGGTTGGTCTGCAAGGAGCAATCTCAGCTGAAAATCAATGTGATCCAAGAAACTTCTCGTGTCAGTGCACCCTGTGTGAAGCATTGTCATGTAGAACTGCGGGGTGCTCTATCACTGTGAAGCCAGAGTGCTGATTCTTGGTTAATCCTCAGCTGTGGATGTAAGTAACTCTTCAAGGTTTTACACTGAGCCAGAGGTTCTTAACTGGTTCTTAACTGCTGAACCAGGAACAGAATTTTTTTTCTTAGTGAGCAAGCCCTGGCCAAAACTATGTCAGAGTTGCAGTGGCCAAGAATATTTCTTGGTATTGATTCTTAGTACAGATGTAGGCTAGAGGTTCACCTGCAACTGAGCTGAGTCATTCTCCAAGCTCCAGAGTGCATTAGTTAGATCTGTGTTTTCTGCAGCAGGAGCTAAAATTTGTCATATTTGTGGTGGAATTTGTTTGTGAGCACCAACATGAAGGATTTTTTTAATCTGGATGTGGTCCTCACTGGGACTGTTACTATGAAGACATTATTATTTTTGTCCTATGGGCAACAGAGTATCCAAGGAAAGATTAAACATCTGTAATTGATATTAAAATATCCCAAGTTATGGAGTAATTGTTTTATTCTGTTAATCATAAAAATGTAAGCCTCCAGCAGTTCCAAGAATTATCTGTGAAATAAAAAGCTCTGTAAGAAAAAGTTATACTAAGTACTATTTTTCTATTCTTTTATAACATCAAGTATTGAAGATAAAGTGTTTCACTTCCACTCTGTAGCAGCAATTTAGCATCTTTTGTAAAAGAAAGAAACTGTGACTTTTTGGCAGCTTAAAAAAACCATAAAACAATCAAAAAATATGTGAAAAATCCTATCATTGCAACGCTTCTGAGGTATCTAATAATACACTAGTAGTATCATCCTAAATGAGTTCAGAAACATGCATTTAAAAAATCAGTGCTTTGAGAAAGTGTGAAAATTAAAAATTAAAAAACAGTTTTTGACACTGCTCTTTGAAACATGTTAATCTCCACAGGAAGTCGTAGCAGGAAGCCATATCATTTCTTGACATGTTTATTATCTTATTTGACTCCATGAATATTCATTAGAATTTACAATCTTTTATTATTTAGCTCACTGTATTAGATATTTGCTTTCCCCCCCCAAGATTACCTTCTATGTATGTGGGTTAAAATAACAAAAGGATTTTATATATATATATATATATAAAAAAACTATTGTATTACTAAAACAAACCATCAAAAACCAAAGTCTGATGGTAAATTAAAGTCTTACAGTTGCCATTTGTTCTAAGGGAAATGAGTTCCCAAAATGCAGTTTTAAGAAAAGCCCATAGATCAACATCACTGTACCAGTATATGATGCTGTACTTTGGCAAAGTGAGGTACCAATTTGTGTTGTAATGCAATATTCTTTCATCGAAGGGAATGAAATGCTAAAATCTGTCAACCCTGCTTGGCTCACTGTGCTCTGGCAACCTTGTTGAACTGTGCTGCGGAAGAGGTTGCTATGTTCTGGAAACAACAGCTCCAACGACCGATAAATGGCAGACCGAGCATATAATTAGTGCCTCCTCAAACTCAGGAGTTTTGTCGTGATGCATGGCAAATAGCACTTGGGATGACTTCAGAGGTTTGCCAGTCAGAGAATTTCCTAATGACCTATCATTTGTGTGCATGCTTCCCTGACTAGCTAAGGATCAGTATGCCTGAGGGGAAAAAATTATAGGAGCTGTGACTCAAGGAGAAAGCTTTTGGCCTGAAGCTCTGGTGAGTTTTACTTTGAAAGTCATCCACATAAATGCAAAAAATGGCATGCAGCCCTATTATGCCTGCATACTCAACAGTAACTGGAGGCAAGGAGTCCTCCAGGTACAGAGAGAATAATAAATTACTCTCATACTGTTTGTGAAAGGAACAGAAAAAGCCACATCTCATTTCATGCCCATTTTTAATAACATGAGGCTTTATGCCAATACTCTGATGTTACACATGGCATCTACTGAAAACATGGAAGCTCAAGTTTCAGCTCCTAGAACATATCGATGCATTTTTGTCTATAGCAACATCCTCATATTATCATCAAAATTTCTCACTGAAGATGAAAAAAAATGGGATTAAGTAACACAACCACATTCTGTAGTACTAATTGCTATTGCAAAAGTGTTTATAAGGTGAAGAGAGCAGTGATGCAGCAGTACTTGGGGAGGACAACAGACTTTAATTCTTTTACATGGCAGGAGTATCCACCTTGGATGCAGCAGACCAACCCTGATGGTAGGAAAATAAAGATTGTAGGAGCTGTGCTTCATTGTGCTTGTTTGAAATACCTCGTCCATCAGGAGGAACCCCGTTTGCAACACCCGTCTACATCAGCCAGGCATGGGTTAGCTCAGGGGCTTGAAGCAAACTAGACCCCACCTGCCAGAGCAGCACCAGGCTCTGAACTCATGTAGGGTCAGCAGCTCCACACAGAGCACAAGAAGCTGAAGCTGACTTTGGTCAAGGGTGGCCTGGGTGGCCCTACCGAGCTTGCTCAGGGATGGCAAACAGCCGGTACAGCTGCTGTCATTGAGCTCTGTTACTCCTGCCCTGTTTGCTCCAGGCCCTCTGACCATAAGGTTATCTCTAGTTCGGTGCTCGGCGCTTCTTCTCTCACCATTGACTCAGTACTGTCCTACACCCAAGTTGTTTTCACGTGCTCCTGCTGTGTAGAACCCAAATCCCAAACTCAGGAGACTGGGGAAGCAAGTATATTTGGATACACCTGCAGGGATCAACCTGGATCTGGCAATACCATTCCTAATGGTAAAGCAGAAAACTGCTGACCTTTGAGGGACTCCTCATGGAGTCAGCTTCATGACTCTGTACAGCCTCCCTCTGAATTTCAGAATTAAGAGTGTGGTGTCGAAACTCAAGGTTGGCTCTGCACAAGAAAGAGCATGTGGGGATATGGGATTAGCTCAATTCCATGAAAAAACCCCAAACATATTGCATCTAACCAGTCCGCCGTGTTACAGTGAGACCCCCTGGTATGTGCTGCAGGTAGGCCACTCCCACTGCTCTGTTGATTCCACTGGAGCACGATGCAGAAGTCCTTTTAACATTAATGCCTGTCAATCATACAGACAAAGATTTGGTTCAGGAGACATCCAAGCAGGAAAAAATAGAGTAGCTAAATGTCACAGGCAAATGAACATGCCTGGCACCCAACAAGAAAGAAACTGACTAATAGTGTTCTTACTTCCTTTAGGCAATCGCAGTAAGCAAGCAGATTGTGTGTCTTTTATCTGGCTACTTTTTTTTCCTCTAATAGATACAAATTTCTGCTTCTCACAATAAAAAGCAGTAATTGCATCTGACACAGCTTTCACACTGAATCTGCTTTTTTTTCAGAAATTTAATTAACTTTTGATTGCTATAACACATTTCAGTGTCTGTTTTGTAATTGTATGAAGGACTAAACAAAACACTAATCTATTTTTAATAGTGTATTAAATTTTTGTTGCTTTCTTTAAACACAGATAAAATCAACTGCTCAAATCACAGAACTGTACTTCCACAACAGGAATACCAGCCTTCACTGCAAACAATTCTGACATTTGTGGGGACACTAAATTGGCTCTGCTGGAAGAGCTAAAGAGGTGGACCAATTCTTATGCTACAGAACTGGAGCTGAAGAAGCCATGACCTACCTCAGAGGTATGGTGCAAAGCACAAAGATAAAAACCACAGTACCATCTTCCTCTCAATCATCTTCCCCCAGAAGTCTGCAATAGTTCTTTCAAATGCTAAACAGACCTGGGGGGCAGTTTGGAAGGCAAAGTGGATGATAGTCTTCACTCTGTGTCTTTTCTGGAAGAGCTGTTTCTGGTAGCTCTGCACGGGCATTGTGCAATAATTGTTTTCTTTGACTGACAGGACTGCTCATTTCTGCTGTCTGACTTCTACTAGGGGAATTCTTCATGCCCTCTTTGCTTTTCTTATTTAAATACCTCTGGAGGAAGGAGGATGATGCTTGGGGGGCAGACATACTCCTGACCTCTGGACTCTACTTTGAATAAGTTGGTACTAAATACAGTCATCATAACGTGTCTTAGACTGTACAATTGTTCTAACACCACCAGCTAATCCTCTCTGCACCCACACCACTGTTGAGCAGTACCTTGTCTCTTCCAGCTAATCAGCATGTCAGCTGACATTTCTGAGGCTGCAGTAAGCTAAACTGGGTCTTGAACTAGACTGAGAAACAGGCTACAAAAAATAATCACCAAATATAAGAGCCAGAGAACCTATGTGTGCTATTTGTGATAAGGCAAGTAGCTCAAAAAGAGAAACAAAATAAGTAAACTGGGAGGGAAAGAGAAGAAAAAGAGGTCATCCTCCAACAGAAAGCGAAGGACTTGAATCAGTTCGAGATGTACGATCATAAACATCACTTCAAAAATAAATCACACTAATATTCTGAGCTGTCCTGTGGCAGGTTAAACATCTAGGACTAAAGATATGCCATATCTTTTTTGATTTCTCTGAGGGATTGACCTGTTGTTTCAACATGGCCAAATTAAAATTGTATTTTATTGGAACATTAATCCCAGATTACAAATTATTTTGCAGCGATATCTTTACCTTGTGGTGGAAATTTGCAATTCATTGTTGCAATTGTTGCAAGTGGAAATTCCATTTTCCAGGCCATTCTCTGATGATGAGTCTTTTTAACAGCTGGCACAAGGACGTCCATCCGTCTCACCCTTCACACCAGTCCTGGCCCCCACCCATTATTCTTTACTAAATGATTCTAAGTGTTTGAACTTTTTTTGTTTGGTTTTTTTTTTTCTTTTTAAATCGGTATGCCTGGGAAGAGTTCCAAATTTGGCAATGGAGAAAATGAAATGTTGAAATCTAATTCTTTGCTTGACACTATGGAGCCTTTCAGCTACATCTGTCCCAAAAGAGGTAGTTCTACCAAGAGATAGCCCTTGCCAACAACCTACTTTGTATCTTTGCTATCTAAGCGGCACTGAAGCTTTGTATAGTTTGTCTTCAAAACAGATAGGGGCAACTCTGTCGATGTGACAGCTGCATGAAAGATCACTGATCATGTATCTGGGATGCTTTTCCTTTGTCTGTGGTGTCTGAAACATCTTGTCCCTTCAAAGGTCCAGTCAACTCCTGCCCCTGCCAAGTGGCATGCAACACCAAACTTAATAGTAACAACAGAAACCCTAAAAAAACATCCCTAGGGAAGAATTCAACCACTTGAGATCATTTTGGTACTGAAAGACAAGGAGAAAGCCAAGTCCCTGCACAGGCAGAGCTTCCAGCATCCACCCACCTCTTGACAAAAGGATTTGTTCCAGATATGCATGGAATCATAGAATCACCGTATACACTGAGTTGGAAGGGACCCATCAGGATCTTCAAGTCCAACTCCTGGCCCTGCACAGGACACCTCAAGAATCACGCCACGCGCCTGAGAGTGTTGCCCAAACACTTCCTGAACTCAGACACACGACCATTCCCACAAAGGGTAAGGAAAAACATACGTGCGCTACAATTTGTGAGACTGCCATCTGCCCCTCTGAAAGAGAAATGATCTGAAAATAACCAGAAATGTCTTCTGGGTACCATTCTCAAAATACCTACTTTCAGATCCAGTGACAACAAGCAGAGAAGACACAGGAAGTATTCTGGGACAACTGTCAAATCCAAAACATACAGAAAAATGTCTTTATATAGTACCTGATAAAAATACCAATCTATTTTATGCATGACTATATTCTTTAGATGTCAGAAGGTGTTTTTTTTCCTATATAAAACCCACAGTCAAATCCAAATCCACGCCTAAAATTTATCCAACAAATTTGCTATCATTCTTTGGCACAAAAAGAGAGGCCCTTAATCTAACAATAGGCCAGTAAGATTCAAGAAATTCAAGGTGCAACAGAATCATTTGGCTTCCCAAGGAAAACACAACATCATTCCAGCAAGAATCCATAAATAAACAATGATGTCATACTAATTTTTCTATGCAATGTTTCACAGGCATTTCTATTGAAACTTTCACATGAATAAATGTTTTCCATCATATCCTGGTATAAATAATGGCACAGCGCCAAATAACAATCAATATCCTTACATATTAATATCCCTCTATAATCTGCTTATAATTTGCTCAGACTGTAGCAAAATCCATTTTCCTTAACAATCAATTTATATCGCAAATATATATGGAAAACCCTCTCATTTTAAATGGATTTCTACCTCATTAAACCCTTCTTAATGAGTCTGGGGATACAGCTTTCAAGTAAATGAACAGAAGGTATTTTAAATAAAATTAGCTGAGTTTAAATAAAAACATCTCGTATTTTACAATACCCTACAGCTAGCAAAAATGAGCTACTTCATACACTAACCACCTAGTGCAATATCCTGTTTTTCCATGAAGGTTTGCTTTGGGAAGAGCAATCTTATTGAACGCGCATCAAGAATCTTCTTTTTAAATGACAGACAGAAGCAAAATATATCTCTATGTGTAACACTGATTATTCAGAAGTGCATTTGGCCCTTGCTGTTCAATAGGGATCTTTGGTAATCTTACTCTATGACTGACTCCAAGTACTAAAATTCAGCTTCTTACTCACACTGCTACACATTAATTTTTTTTTAAACACAGTTGTAAAAATAAAATCTTTGGTCATAAAATGAATTTGGAGAGAGATACTGAATTCCGCATCATTCTATCCTGACTTCAGCGAAGGCAGTATTGTTCAAAGCTTGTCTCTGTCAGAATTCACGTATGGGAAAAAGACACAACTCTTCCAGTTTTGGAGCTGTTCAAGGAGTATCACGGTATGTAGCCAAAAACCTGGAAGATAATAAAAGAACCACTTGCAATACTTTAACTTTTCCCATTAGCAGTGGGATCTCATTTCAAAACGATGCACTTCTTTTTCCCAGATGATTTGGATCACTAGCTCTCCAGATCCCTTTTAACTGCGTTTTCTGTGCCCTCTGCTCCAATGCAGTACCACTGAGGAGAAATGCTCCAACTTGATGGACTGACCTCAGCAACCTGAAACACAAACAAGTCATGAACAAAAGAAATAACAAACTATATTCAGATTTTCTTCTTCATGCATAAACTATACAGCATACTGCTATTATCACAAGCATGTAACATTTCCCCAGAAGAGAAGATCTTTCATTTCCCATCAAAATAAGAAACCAAAACCCGCTTCCTGCTACCTATCAGGGCATCGCTAAGTAGAGCTGTAGAAATACTTCGTTTAACTCTGTTCCAAAGCTCGTATTCAGCCCTCTCCATAGAGAAGATAGGTCAGAAGCCCCGTTTTAACACAAGGTCCCTCGCATCACTCTCCCCGCCGCCCGAGACCCGCGGGCT
>VZTA01001582.1:52097-68636 GCA_013398855.1 Mohoua ochrocephala | reverse complement strand
CCCGCGGAGCGCGGCCGCTCGGGGCGGGCAGCGGGACAGCGCTCCGTGCCCTGCGCGCGTGCGCCGCCGGGGAGAGGGTGGGCATTCAGACTTTGAGGGGAACACCCTCTTCTCCTTTGCCAGGCTAAGCTGCACTTCAGGCGCGTTTCCAGCCTTGTCTTTCGTTTCCACTCCAGAGCCCTCTCCTCGCCCCCTGGTTATCACCAAAGGTTACGGTCAGTCCCTTCGGCAAAGGGACGTGCAGCAGGACGCCGAGGTCGGCGCACTGCGTTTTCTCTCTGCTGCTCTTTCTCTCTCCCTGTGTTCCACAGAGCCCTCCGCAGGCAGGAGTCCCTTCAGGAGCGTGACTGCTCCACGACCAAACGCTTCCCTTCTAACTGTGTTGTTCCTTATTTTCTTAAACGCGCTTTCACAGAGACGCTACAGCCTTGGCTGGTGGGCTCAGGTGTCGGCTTTGTTTGTTGTGTGATAGTGTTAACTTGGAGAAGAAAGGCCAGGTAGGGCAATGGGGCTATGGCAGCAGTAGTTCTAATGTTGTTTGTTGGGTTTTTTCCAGGACACTAACTAAAAATGAAATTTAGCATGTAGACCACTACACAGGTTGAGGAAAACATTGTACTTTCCCCCTTTTCCTCCCACAGTCTGCTGCTGGGAGAGGTAGGTAGGTAGGTCTGCAGACTCTTCGGTAGATGAGCTGTGCATACAGCCCAGGGCTCTTTACCAAAGCATGAAGGCTGCCCTTTGGAATGCGCTGCCCTGCTGTAATTGTCACTGCTTGTGAGTTACCTACACTAGAATAACTCATTTATGCCGTTGTCAGCTATTTAGCCCATGGGGTTTTTTGGTTTTATGTTTTGTCCTTTTTAAAGACTATTACAACAGAAGAGGCTTAATGCAGTCACTTTCATAATTTTTAAAAAGTAAAAATTCTAGCATGTTTAAAGGGTTTATGCATTCATTCAACACATCTGAAGAGAGTTCGCTATTTGTCTTTCACATTATCCTTAAAACATCTCTTTCCTTGTTCAGAAGGGGCAGGTGGATTCAGCAGATCTGGTTTCTGCAGCATGGTCTGGGAAGCCAGAATGTTTCACTGGGAGGAAATAGGTGTCATCTCACAGATATTGTGTTTCACAGATGCAGTGCGTCTGTGTGTATTGTGCTATTAGCCTCTCAGTATAAGGTTAATTATAATAAAATTTGCTTAGCCCAGCATATATTAACTATAGGAGAAATAACCTATTTCTAGCTTGCTAATCACAGAAGTAGTTGTATATCTAGTAAAGAAAAACAGAAATGTAATTTTGCTGTCTTTCTTTTAAACTATCTTAAAAGGTACATATTGTGGTTGAGAGATATTAATAACTTTGCTACAAGGAGGTTATGCAGTTTATCTCTCTAATTTGTTTTTAACGTATTAAGCAAAATCACTAGGAAAGTAATAGATAGCAGTAAAGGAATCTGAAAGATTTGGGTGGTCTCCAGCAGATATTTTTCAGACACGAACCTTACTAATGTTTGTCATGGGTACTTAGGAATCTTTCACGGGTACCTGGGGCTTTTTAAGAGAAGTCTGTTTTAACAAGAACTAGTCACCGTGCAGAAAAAAAAAGCCTGTGGGAAGTACGTATTTTCTCTAGTATGACCACTTTAGAGGTCATTGGAAGGAAATTTTGCTGCTGACGTTTTCTGGTAGGGTAATTTTACTCCCTATATATGCATGTCAATGCAAAAACACAAAAATAAAAAATACAGACTTCATCAACTATTATTTACATCAACCAGTGTGTTCCTGATGTTTTATGACCACTTAAAAGTAGGTCCTCACCTTGAGGTGTTTCTAGCATACTGTAAATTGCATATTTGTAGGTGGCTTTGAATACCTTCTGAGCTGTAAGAGACCCCTGTAGGTACTTTAGGAACTTCAGAGCAGATGTTCTTCATCTGCAAAAAGGTTAGGAGTGTACTTTATGTTTATACATGAATCTCTGCCTTCATTGTGTTTTCATGATTGAGTTTTTTGGCCTGTTGAGGGCTATTGGGCATAGGATGTCTTGTTTATGGAGCATTTTGGTTATATACCCTCCATAAAAGGTTTATGTATACAGCAAAATAGGAAGAAATAAAAGGAATTATTCTTCTAAAGGTAGAGGTGAAATAAGGTGAGGTGTGGTGTATTTCATAACTGTGGAGAAAAGAAATGTAAAATGAATATTCAGCTAAAAAGTGCCTACACTTTATGCAAGGAGAACTGTCTTTTCCTTATTTCCCTTGACTTGTTTTCTGGTTACTATGGCAAAAAGAGGTGCAAGGTACCAGGCACAGACTTACTCTGTGACCTGTGGCAGATGATGCAATCTCTCTTTGCTGCACTGAATATAAAAAATATGAAGAAATCTTCCCAGAGGGTAGCAAATCTGAACTTGAAATGGAAATGTCACAGAATAATTTATGTAAGTTAGTTTCACAAACTGACTTTCTAAGAATTACAAAGTATCTCTGTTTTTATTATCCATTCCAGTTTCCTGGGGAAAAAATAGTAAAAGGTAGACTTGAGATAATATGTTGCAGAATATATTTCAGTTTTGCTAATGAAATCCTAAAAACTACAGATGAATGTATTTAGTAAGGAGAGCGAGGAAGGAGTCAGTTATCTGCTTTTTCCTGCAAAAGAGTTAAAAAGCAGCATTTGGAGGCAGCGTTGCTGAGGCTGTCTGTATGGCTTCAGGGCTGGGTGCTTCAGCCCTTCATGATGCAGGTTGCCTGATCTGATGATTACTTAGGACAGTTGTATAATAAATGCCAGTGTTGCACAGTGTCTTGCTTTGCTGGTTTATTTATGCAGGCATTTTCCTGCTAACAGTAGATCCACGTGGAGCACGGCTTTCCTGTCCACTGCCTGCCTGTCACTGTGTAGGTTGCTTGCAGTGGCTGTTTGCACATCAGCATGTTGAATTTATGATCTTCTTATTTGTGTTATTTTGCTCGAATTTTTGTGCATTAAATGTAGATCCGAGGAGTAGTCAACTAGACTTTGATAGGCTACAGAGGACCTGCAGCAGTGGCAATGGTTCTGCTTTGGTTCAAAAGGTTTACACATTACATTGACAACGAGCACAAGTCTTAGGACACCTGGAACACTCATATAAGGTCAGATTGACGTATGTTATTATTAGGTTTGGTCTTGTAATTGCATTCAATTTTACATCTTCTATTCCATTAAGAAAACTAAAGAACCAAGGAGTTGAAACATGGCTGCACGTGTTGAACCACACTTTTCAGTCGTAGTTGAAACCTTAAGTTTCAGCTTACAAATAGTTGCCTAGTTTTCAACTACATCATGGTTGTAAAGTGTTCTAGAAGACCATAAGCATGCAGCATAAATAGAAGCATCCTCTATCAACTTTAACGTGTCTCTGAATTAATTGTTTTCTCATTTAACCTTCTGTCCCTCTAGTTTTCTTCAATATGCACGTCTCATCTTGTGATAAATAGTTTATTCAAAAACAGACATCAAATAAGGACAGAGGCTGGAAGAATCATGAATTATTTCACTTAATCTTTATCTGTCTGGCCTTAGGACTTGCAAGGGTCACTTTACTTATTTTTTTGTGTCTTTAAATGAGCTGCTAGCAGAATATCATTACTGCTGTGAGACTGTGCAAAAAAAAGACTGTCACAAGTCTCAGAATTAAAATGATTTTCTGTGATGTGTGCTGTATCACAGAGTCACTTATTTCTAATGCTGAGGTTAGACCAATAGCTAGACCAAATGCATTTGGCCTATTTTATCAAAAATATTTTTATTAGTAGCTATGTGTGCATTGTTGTTACCTATTAGTATCCTGACACCAGCCTGTTTCTGGAATGAATATTTAGCTAAACATGTAAGGATATCTAATGTTTGGCAGTCTGCATTTCTCTCCCTTATTTGAACAGATGATTTGAAATGTCATTTGGGGTTCCAGCCATCAAATTTCTTACCGTGTTTATGAAATATGGTAGTCATTTGGGAATCTGTATAATATTCTGCAGTGGTCAAAATGAGTTTCGAAAGGGCCATTTAAAGCTTTTGAGAGTTCTCAGCATGTGACAGTTTGGCTACAAAGAGCATTCTCATTTTTCAGAAGTTAGTCACTAGAAAAACAGTTGAGAAGGCATAGCTTTTCTCAGTCATTGCCTTGAGTATTTTGTATAATCTCTGCAATAACAAAGGGACAAAATCTCATGTGTATAGCTAAGATTTCTTCACCAAAAACCTTTATCATTTAAAGAAAAGGGGGAAAAAAAAGGATAAAATTTTTAAAGTATTTTAAAGAAACTATTCACGTTTTCTATCCTTTTGCTTTGATAACACTGATATTAATAACTCCTTCCTGTCCCAATCTATTTAACATCTCTTCAGTGATATTTCACAAGTGGATGTTTATGTTTCCTCCAACAAAATTAAAAAGATACTTATTCTTGACAAAGCAGCGGGGAGGTTTCTTTATATACTGTCTGCCTGTGGATACTCTGGGTTTTTTCCCAAAGAAGTTAAGCCATTCAGGTATACTTGTGCATGAGACGTAGTTGCTGCTGGCTGCAGAGCATATCAGTTTGGCTTAGTAAAGCATGGGTTGTTGCACATGCATTCCTCATGGACTAACCAAGTGAGCAGAAAAGCTACACAATAGTTTTCTTGTGCTTTCTCTTCACTATGGGCCTAATTCTTCCCTCAAATGCATAGTTCTTACAAGTAGTCCCTCTGAATGCTAAAGAAGTGGCATATCCTTTAGTCTATACCAATCAGGTGAAAGGTTAAAAGGGGGAAGTTAGATTTTACTGATAAATAGTATTTTGAACAACTTTATAATATTCTGAACAACTTCACAGTTGTTGGTCATCGTATTTAAATATTTAATTAACAGACTCTGTGTTTTTTTCAGAATTAAATTGTACTAGATTACTTTCAACATCAAAATAAAATTCAGTTCTCTGACAAGTCCTGTGATGTTTGTCATGTTTCATAACTGAAAATATAATTCGCACTGAAAATTATTTTAGCTGTACATTTGATAGGAAAAAAGCTTAAATTGTTTCTTATGCTGGATTTAAGTATACTAATTTCATCTTGTCACCTCATCTATGTTAATACTGTACACTCTACATTCTAACTAAATTTGGCTTCACATGGAGCTAATAAATTGTCTTAATTGTATGTAGTAGCATTGTGCAGATAATCAGTATATATCTTATAAGCTTCCACAGTGTGATGTGTAAACTTAATGTCTGAAACTATACTAAATAACTAAAACTACTCTTTGAACCTTTGTCTGTGACATGGTTTTGTCATTTTTGATACCAGTTTCAATGATAAGCATAGTAGATAATGAGAAACGTTGACATCGTTTTCTTTTATCTTTTATAGATCCAGAGAGGGCTTGTTATCTACATATGCTTCTTCAAAGGTGCTGATGAGGATCTTATCCCAAAAATTGGTATGATATAACCCATATAAATCATTGTACTGTTTGAAAAGGAAGAAAAGCAGTCGAGGCAGAGAAGGTAGCACCCATTTGGAAAGCCATGAGATGGCATCATTCTAAGTCAATCACCTGGCTGAAAGAACAGTTTGGTCTGTCTTGTTTCTTTTGACAGTTGTCCATGCCCCTTTCTCTGTCTGTCTGTTCATGACCAACCTAGAAAACCAAATTCCTTGATAACATTCTAGTAAAGGAGAAAAGGCTGCACCTGCTGTTTAATGTATTACATGTGTCAGGCAACAGGTTCAGTCCAGGACAGAATTGAATTTCAAATAGTTCATGGCTTGATTTGATAAGTACTTTAACACTGATCTCACTGTATGTGCAGGATATTTAAAATTATAGCCAGTAGAGGGAGTTGTGTGGATAATGAAACAGTGTTCTTCCCATCTCACTTCTTTGGTACTCACATGCACTGTTAGCATGTGCAGTTTTCTGGTTCACAAGCAATAACAGCAATTCTTGTCTTCCACTCCACGTGCACTTTAACATTTACACTGAAGCAGAGAAGATGCTGTGGATAAGGTCAAATAGTAGTGATTTCTGTCTTCATCCAGTGCTGGTTTGGCTTGATTTTTTTGTTTGTTTTTGGTTTTGTTTTTGTTCTGTTTTGGGGTTTTTTTTTACGTTTATGTCATTTCTTCTCCCTCCTTTCCTCCATCAGTAGCACTGGATCCTCTGGGAAATTCTGTGATGGCACATATTCCAGATAAAAGTGCCCCTTTTCTGTGGCTGGCTGATACTAGTGATTTGGCTAAATGTTGTGTAACAATAGTCTATTTCTGGCAAGTGGCTGGGGCCAGCAGTGCACAAGTACTGGTGCTATTGAAAATGCTGAGAGCAGCTCCTGGGGAGTTCTCTCTTGGTCTTGGAGGGCACAGTCCTTCTGTGATGCTAAACATTTAAATCTATGATATGAAAATTTATTTTGTACTTGTGAGAGTTTCATGAGAATGTTACTTGAGAATAATTACATTTTCAGCCGTGTGACAGCTGAAACAGGCCAGAAAAAGAAAGTTCTGTTTCCTATGAGGAGATTCATCTAGGACGATCCTCCTTGAGTGCCTGTCTTAGAGAATATTATTTCCTAAATATATTTTGAATCTGTTTAAGTGTGTGGTTTTGGTTCCTGAATCACAACTCAGCTCTTTTTGCTTCTAACAACATTAAACATTTATGGGTTTTGGAGGCATGACTAGTATCCTCCCAGCTTTTACAGAGTTGGTGTAATGATTTGATTTGTTATAGAAACATCAGAAAATCTAATGTTAGTAAATGCATTGACTTTATTTGCAAGTTTATATGTTCTGGCTTATAAGCCAAATTGCATCTGACCTTCCTGCCCGCATCCTGTCTCAAGTGACAAACTGGTAGCTGCATGTCTCGAAGTGGAGCACTGAAGGACACTTACTCTGCTTGAATCCAAACTGTGGAGCTGTGCCTTCAGCTCACATCAGTGCTGGGTCCTGCTGCAAACTGCTGCAAGCAGAACGAAAAGAGAGTCAGGGCAAAACGCTCTCCCAAGTGCACTGAGGATGCTGTGTCCTACAATGTGGAGTGTTGTGCAAATGCTGCCTATTTGAGTATCAAGCAATTAAGGAAGGCTCACTAATTGCATCCTGGGTTCTTTTGGGTGTGTCCAACTAGAATCAACTTTAGGATTTTAGATAGCCAATCACTTCCCTCAAAAATAGAACTTTAGACATGTGATATTAATATCCTTCACATTCATCACAATACTCAGACGTATTAGTTGGTTAAGTATTTATTGATTAAGTATTTATCGATTGTCCATGTTTCAGTTTATTAGTAAACAGTTTCTTTTACTCAGTAGTTTGTCACACATAAAAATATTTGTTGGATCTTGTTTATGATGTCCTGTTTAATTCACTTCAGTTATACTAACTCTTATTTTATTTTTATTTGCAGTCAATACGCTGTTGAATGTTAAATTAAGTGAAAATGAAAACGGCGACTTTGTTTCTGTTCTTGATCTACCAGGCGACGTACTCATCATACCACAAGCTACTCTAGGTGGTAAACCAAAGGGCAGAAAGATGCAGTACCATGCAAACATTGAAAAAGAAAAAGGGTTGGAACTTTATTCTCAGTTTGTGACTTTGTGTGAAAAAGAACTGGCTGCCAATGCCAAATGTATGGAAGCCGGTGTTCTTGTCAAGCATGGCACATACGGAAACAGGCAGGTGTTAAAACTGGATACAAATGGACCTTACACTCACCTGATTGAATTTTGAAAAAATAAATTGTGTCCTGAATACAGTACTGGTGTCTTTTGTTTGTTTTTTCTTTTCTCCTAAGCATTAAAGTGCTTGATTGCCTTGGGAGATGGTTTAAAAAAGGCTTTCACTCATCTGTGCTGGTTTTGCCAATCCCATTGAATAGAAGGATTCCTGAGACTGCCTTGCTATAATGAGTATGTGGTTTTTGTTCATATGCATCTGAAGTGTGCTCAAAATAATTGTTAATATTGACCCAATTATTCAAAACGTTTATCAACAAAAATGGGATAATGCAATCATTTTTTACTAAAAAATAGTGAAAGAAGTGTTACATGTATAGCTTGAAGAAGTGGTTTATAGATAAAAAAAGAATACTTTAGATGTACTTACGTCAATTTTTGCCTTTATGTTTTCTATCTGTAAAATGACAATGCTTTCTAACAAACTAATATATTGAAAACAAATTCACTGAATTTTTAGCCTCTTAGAGAGTAGGTACTAAATAAGAAAGTCCATCCCCCTCAACCAGAGTGTGTAAGGGTGGGAGACTTAAGGTAGTACAGGACTGATCATGGGTTCTGCAGGGAAGAATAAGTGAGGCATATCTAGAAACCAGCAGTGTCACTGAATGGCTTGCTTGAAGTTTGCATTCTGAAATCTCTGATGTGTTTTGATAGGCTGCCTGCTATAGCTTGGTCTATGTCCTTGTTACTGTGGTCTTGCTGTCTACTCAATTCTTTCATAACAGAGCCTCAGGAAAAGAACAGAAACATTCAAATGAAAACAAAAATAAAGATGGTACAATGTATGCTGCCATCTCATTGTTCCCTCTGCCCCTATTGCTTCCTTCCAGCTTTTTGTCCATTGAAGCTGCTAGGCAGAGACTAGCTTTCCTTTTATAGACAGTATTGGTACATTTGGGGCCCCCTTCCCAGCTGACCCCCTATGCAGTTCTGTTACAAACATTATTAACAGATGGTGTTAAGAAGATATAATGGGAAATTCTGTCTTGGAAGGCAGTAAGAACAGAACAGCTCTATTAAAATGTGGCAAATTCAAAACTGATTCAAATGTGTTCGTCCTGTGAATCAAGTTTCTCTTTTTAATGCAGCATTATGGTTTAGAAGGGTTCAAAGTGAAACCAGACATTTATATGGTTTGCAGCAATTATCCAGGTTTGCCATTTGAATAAGAAATTATTGTTGAAGATGTGTACAACCTTAGTGAGGATGTAGTGAGGATGGCAGCTTGCACAATCCTGAATTGTAGGCCAGTAGTTACAAATACTCTGTCCTTATCTTTATATTGTAAAAAACATTGAATGTGTAATCTGCAGGCTCAAACTATGCCATGAGAATCACATTTTTTTTCACAGCTAAGAAGCTTATACGTTTGATAAGAGAGTAATGAGATTTTTTTCAGGTCAGCATAATATATGGCTAATAATTATGAAATAAATAAGGATATTGAATTCCTGGCAACTGACATTCTCACAGTTGAAAACAACCATTTACACAAATGGCCTGGAAATATTAGCTATTAGGACCCAAATGACATATTTATTCATTAATAATTAACGGTTATGATAGACACAATATGAGTCATGTTCAAAGTTCCTACTAGCAACATTTAAACAATATTGTCCTGATGCAAATGACTAATACAAGTTCAAATTATGATCTGTATGCTTGAAAAAATATTTTAATTCATCTTTCTGTTGGAGGTCAAATCCTAAAAAGTGCTGAGTAATACCACTTTTCACAGACCTTACAGGAATTGGGGGTATTTAGTACATCTCAAGAATTGATCCTTTGAGGTATAATACAAAGTCTGCAGTTTTTAATTTATTTCCTGTCTCCAGAAAGATCTTTGGCAGCCCAGCAATTCATTCTCTATATTTAAAGAACTCTGTGATTTCTCTGAGGGATAAGCTTGAAAATGTTTTGTGAAAAACAGGCTTCAAACCGAACTCCATCTCACAGTGGTCTGTCATATAAAGCACATAAAAACTAATGTACATTTCGGTGGTTCTCAGGACCAGACGGAACTCTGAAATTTCTGCAAAAAAGTGGATATTTGTGTATTATCTGCCCATTTCTGATTTATTTGTGTATCCATCTTGATACTGCCATCTTCTGCTCCCGAGATTGGCAGCTTGTTGAATGCTGTGCCCTTTGTACTGCTTTATTTATATCTACTATTGATTCACAATCCATTTACTGAAGGAAGCCATTTCTGAATAACATGCTGGACCATACTGATAAAAAAATTGATTAAAATTACTTTTTCAAAGCCAAATGCTTCTTCCCTTCAGCCATGAATATATGCTTTAAACAGATGACCTGACTCTGCTTTAAATAGTTTCTGTTCTATGACTAGACAAAAACTCAAATAATTATCCTGTTCTATACTTAGAGAATATCTATTAGAAGATGCTTAATATTCCCCACTTCCTTGAAATAACCTCTAAAGTCAGGAGTCGTCCTTATGCTATTATGTCTCCGATTCATCTGCTACACAGGAATTGCAAAATCGGGTTTTTGCGACCTGGTTTGCAGCGTACACACCCAGTGCGTTGAAGCCACACGTGTGTGGACTATGAACTGGGCTCATGAACACTCGCTCATGAGTTCAGGTGCAATAGCCTGTTTTCTAGTCAGCAGTATTCCTGCTTCCTTCCCATGCCCTTTCTGGAAATTTTTACCTCTGCTGCTACATAGAGTATGCAACCTATGAATTTACAACATACAAATACTGATCCAGAACTGGAAGTGAATAAACAGCATGTAGCCCAGTCATACTTGCAACTGGATTGCTACTGCTAGTGACAGTCCCCAGGCACTGTCCCAAGGGTCACAAGAGCTCGGGATGGAGGCTTGTCACAGGAACTTTCCCCAGGCTTCTCAGAGCTTCGGTTTTATTTGATTTGGCTGTAACAAAATTTTTTCTAAGGACAGGAGACTATGGCAAATTCGTTTTACTTTTATGTGTAACAACAGTTGCTATGTAGATATTAATCATTAGTGGTTGTTCTGTGTAGAATGAGATATTTATGACTGACACAGTGTTACAGGGTACAGAAATACAGGCCTGTTAAAACAGCAGCAACCTTGAGAAGTGAAGACACTGACTGCAGTGTAAAGTAGAGGCATGGGATAGTAAGAGATGGGCACAGGCTGGCACTGGAGACTCCCAAGGGTATAAACAACTTGTCAGTGGTCAGTTAAAGAAATACAAACCTGGAGCTGGACAAAACTATTCTTAGGGATAAAAAAGAGAAGGAAGAATGAGTATATGAGATAAACAGAAAGCAAAACACTTAAGATGAACAAAAAGAAAAATACATAGTTGCAAGCCAGTGAAGAAAAAGCAAAGAGTAAAACTTTATTAGAAAATGTACAAAAAGAACCCCAAGTGAGAGCTATTTCCAAAAAAAAGGAGAGAAGAAGAAGAAATCGTAAACACCAACATCATACTCCTGCGAGCACAGGACTCCGGATGTTGATGATCCACTGTGCTCCCTCTACCAGGTGGAAGCCCCAAGGAGGTGAAAGGACAAGCATGACACCAGGAAAAGGGGTCAGGGTAGGTACTAAATAGTGCTTGCATAACAATTTTTACTGTAGTATTATTGAAACTTTCTATACAGTTTCTTTATTTTTATTTCCTTTGTTTTTCTGCAATAATTAGATTTGGACTGATAATAATTCTTTGATTAAATTGCTATGGTTGCAATTAAAATAAATTTGGTGTGACTCTAAAGATAGGGGGATTTCTTTTTGTCCGTAACAAGATTTTGCACATAACAGTTTCTGCAGACAGTTGCTTCCCATTGTTGAAATGGCAGCCACTTGATGGGCTGCTGGATGTTAGCCAGCCTTTGTGGTGCTTTTCACCAGGTCTTTTAATGCATCTGTGATGTCTGATCTCATGTACCACAAAAGCTCCACAAAAATTCTTCATCGTGACTCAATGCAACAACTGCTCTTTAGCTCCTCTTTGAGAACAAAATTCCACATCTACTTGGATTTAAAAGTATGATCTTCTGAACCTCAGTCTCTCCTCTGGTATAAAAACAGCTTCCTTGGAGAAGGAGGGATGGATCTTTTAAGCTTCCATTATTTTTTGCTCTTAGTTTCTATTACGGTCTTCTATATGGACTCCTTCAAACACATTGTTTCTCTTTTTAAGCTGGAGTAGCAGTACACCACAGAGGGCTAGAATGGTCTCCACAAATGCACAGGCATTACCTGAGGTCTGCCACCAACCTCTGTTGTGACCGACTTAATTTCTTAACTTCTTTGCATCTCAATTCTCACCTAATAAATGGCTATCTATTTTTGTTTTCAGCGTCTTGGTCCTTAAGACCATACATTGAACAAAACAATGACCATCACTCTGTTTAATGTATTGCACAGCACAGTGAGACAGGACTGGATTGCCTGGGAGATCCACCAGCTGCTTTATTCTAGACATCAAAGTCACAATTGCTGGACAAGAACAGAAAGCAGTGCTTCCTCCTTAATCTTTTTCTTGGGAAAACAGCACCCAAAATTTGATACACTCTCTCAAGAATTTGGTGAATTTGGTACTTCCTATTTATTCCTTCTTATTTTCTTGAAGCTCCCTGAAAGCAACTCACAGTTTGGGAATCCTCCCAAGATTCTGTTACCAGCAGTGCCGTGCAAATACAGTTGAAAAGTAAATGGTGTATGTGGACAAGAGAAAGAAACAGCAGTTAGAGTAGCCCAAATACTATGAATGTATTGCACATTTTATATTTAAACCAACGCTGTCTTCTAGTTCAATTACTGCCAATGTGTGGCTTTGGGCAAAACAATTTTCTGCTCCACTTTTTCCATCTGTGATACAAAGAAAGAGTGAAAACAGGGGAAAAAGAGGTTTAAAACCACTGGGTTTTCCCCCTTTCACTAAAAGCAAAAAAATCACCTCTGATCCTCTTTTTCCATCAGAAGGCAGTACACTTTCACCTCTCTTCACCTTCCTTGGAGCTACAGGAAGTTGCCTTTCGCTACCTCCTACTTTAGCCCCTGCCTCACAAATGTGACTTGAGCTAATAATGTTCACAGAGCACTTTGAGTACCTCAGTGCACGGTGTGGTATCAGTACAAATAACACCTCATAGTATTTCTAAAATAGGAGTGATCCAGACAGCATGGGAAAGCAAATAAATGGCATTCCTGTCTTACTGTTCTAGTTCACATGTATCTCATTACTCTGAATTTAAAATTGTTTTCCATTTACTTTAATTGTATTTACTGGTCTAAGTGCCACAATAGATGCCCTATTACATCAGTATGTGTTAAAAATGTGCAAGAAAGGAGCTTAATGCTATTTAGATGTGCTCCATTAGAAAAGAGACTGGCAATGAAAGTTTTGGACTAGCAGTGAATGTAAAAGGTTTTTGGGAGGCCTTAGTATTTAGCTGGCAATCCATCCCTAGATCTAACTTCCTTATTTCCCGCTTCCATGTTGGTAGCTGTATCTAACGTTATCCAGGCCTGCATGATACTTTTATTTGCATTTTAGGATTTAAAGTAACAGCAGGACTGTGTAATTGCTTGGCAGGAATTCAGACCTTGCATTTTGTGATGGTACAAAAAGGAGCTGTGTTGGGAATAAAAAGAAGCCTGGCAGTATTGTAGCATAAAACTATACATTATTTTTGATATTCAATGTGTAAAAAAAAAAAGATTGGTACCTAAAACATTGCAAAAGCTAGGACAGGCCAAAATGTATTGGGTTCTACATGCCTCTAGAAAGTAAAACTAAATGGTTAATCTTATAATTAATCTACAGACATCCCTTCTTAATGATTTTAAAATATAATGGAATTTGGTTTTGTTTGCTATGTAATTATTTGGTGATGTAACATTTGATTCAAATCAGGCCCCTGGTCCTGTGATTCTTACTCATGCGTGGACAGTCCCACTGAATTCAAAGGCATACATTCTTTTTTCTTCCTCTAGAGTCACTGAAGATTATAAAGCTGAAAGAATGAAAATATTTAGCTCAGAGGCATAAGTGACTGTATAGATATTCTACTATGTCTGGAATTTGTATGGCAGAACTGACTCATGCTCTAAATAAGTCAACCCACTTTACCAAAATAGACTAATGAGAAGACTGATCAGTAGGTTTGTGCATTTCACTTATTTGCCAGTTGCTTATTTTATTAAGTAATTTGTTATTGAAGCACAATCAGGACTAATGGGGAAAGGGAAAATTGAATTAATACATGGTGAACGCATCTAACTGTCCTATTTTTTTCTGTTTTAGAACAAATTACTATAAATTTGCACAACAAATTCTTTTCTTATTTCAGATTGAAAGGGGAAAAATAAAAATGGCATGCATAACTGCTAAAGTAGACGCTAATTTGAATCGGTGCACGGTTAACAGTCTTCTGACCAATTTAGGGAAAATAATAATAAAAATCAAGGTTAGCTATAAATCCAGTGAAGACAGACTCTTACCCTTATGTAAGCACTGCTGGCACAGAGCAACCCTAAAGCTGATGTACCCAGAGATGGAAGGAGCATCAATATGCCTTGTTATTCCAATTGATTCATATCAGTTTAGCGTTAACAAAGCATTACTTAGATCTGATATCATGTGTCCTGGGGGGCTGGGCAAGATAATTCTTGGGAAAAACTGAGCAAGTCTTTACTTCTTAATGAATGATGTTTTGTCTTGCCCTGTGTTCGTGTAACACTCAGAATTATGAGGTACTAATTTTGAGTGGGTCTCTGCCTGCTACCGTAACAGAGTGAATAATAGGTATAATAATGATAATAACAGCAATAATCTTCAAAAAATTATTCTAGATTTGGGGCTGTTTATTTGTTTCTGAGTTAAACATGATCAATCCTTCACAAATATTGCCAGGCGTTTCTGGTACCTCAGGACTGTCAGAGAGCCCTTGTTTTTCTGGAGTTCCTTATGGAAAAAGTCGTAACACCAACAGTCTTTGAATATAAATTGTTCAGCTGACCTTTCTCACACGTGAATTGCAAATCACTGTATTAGTAGCTGCAACTCAGCTCCTGATCAAAATGAAGTTAACTTAGCAAATAACTCTTTCCTGGGAATGTATGTGATTTTTTAAAACAGGCTAACACCTCTACATCAGTACGACTTTGTAGCTGATTTCTGTGAAATATAATATGTAAATAATTTCCTGCTTCAGGTGTGAGGCGTATTCTTCATTACCACATCCATTGCCAGAATTTTTTTTAAAAGGTCCTTGCAGCAATGCTCATGTTTTTTATCACAGTTTAGTAAAAATGAAACCAGTGTCCATATATGGTAACACAGCCTGGTGCTCGTGGCATCCACAGCACAATGTAATCAGGCAGCCCTGCATGTGCTCTTTGAAATATTTCTCAGCAGCATCATCTGCATAACTGAGTACAGATGCTCACAGAGGATCCCCTGCATGTAAGCTTTACATATTGAACCCATGTGAAGTCGAATGTACAAGCTTATGCAAGGTTTAGAAACAATTTCAGCTCTTATGGTTATGTGTCCCAGACATTATTTCCTCACCACAACGGTTCCCTCTCTACATCTACCTGGAGGGAGGTTGGAGCCAGGTGGGGGTTGGCCTCTTCTCCCAGGCAACCAGTGATAGCACAAGAGGACATAGGCTCAAGCTGTGCCATGGAGGGTCCAGGTTGGACACCAGGAAGAATCTCTTTATGGAGTGGGTCATTAAACATCGGAATGGACTGCTGAGGGAGGAGGTGGAGTCAGCATCACTGGAGGTGTTCGAGAAATGACTGGACGTGGTAATTAGTGCTATGGTCTAGTGGACGTTGTGGTGATCAGTCAAAGGTTGGACTCAATCTTAGAGGTCTTTTCCAATCTTAACAATTCTGAGATTCTGTTTGCACTAGTTAAAAGAAGATAGTCTCAGAAAACACAGCTTGTGGAGAGAAATCTGGGTCCTGGATTCCAAACATGGCTGGGCATCAGCTGGAAAACGTCAATAAGATTATTGTTTGTTTATTTTAAAACTAAAAAATGATTGAGAGACATATACTTTCCTCTTATTAAGATAGAGCTTAAACTGATCACAGAATACATTAAAGAAAATCCCTCCAATGGATATTTTTTCATGACCAGTGAGTTCACTAATGAAAGTTTGGAATGGTGGAAGTAATTCCCAGTGACAAAGCAACCCCTCCCAGCTGGACCACCTATGCAGTAGGAGAAACGAGGTGAAATTCCTGGAGGAGCTTCAGCCGACCCTGTCTGTAAGACACAGAATTACTCCTTGACTTGGGATCCTTATCGATTTGGGATCACAGCTTACACTGATGAAACCCAGGAGTAACAACTTTTGCAAATAACGCTTTATATAGAGGGCGTGTTTCTGTTACTGTCCTGTGCAGTGCCATGGGGCCCTCCCAGGGAAGTACGGACGTGGATGCCTGAGGGGTGGAGTGGAAATCAGAAGCCACGGCAGACTCCGATCACAGCCAGGTACAAATCCCAGCAGTGCCAGCTGAGCTACCTTCACAAAGCATCACCGAGGGGGATTTTTTGTTGCTGTTTTTGGTGGGAGAGCGCTGAGCGCGAGCCCCCGGCTGTGCCCCCCTAGCGCGGAGCCGCTCATCGCCCCGGCGGCCGCGGAGCCTCGGAGCGCCCCGGGACGGTGACTGTCCCCTCCGGCACCGCGACACTTCGCCCCGGGCTCCGCGCTCCCCGGGCCGCTCCCGCCCTCCTCCCGGCCGCCCCGGGCGCTCGAT
>VZTA01001582.1:0-51570 GCA_013398855.1 Mohoua ochrocephala | reverse complement strand
CCCGTTCCCCGGGGCTGCGGGGCAGGTCTGAGCCCCGCGAGGGAGGGCAGGGGGGGCGGCAAGCCGAGCGGCGCCCGGGTGTCACGGGGAGCGGCGGCGGAGCGGCCGTGCCGCCAGGCTCGGGGTGGGCGAGCGTGGGTGTTTGCCTGCTGCGGGCGGTACGCTTCCTGAGGCTGCAGGCAGGGGGTTGGCATTCACTTGCACCGAGGTTCCGTGATTTTGGGGTCTGGTTTTATATTTTCTTATAAACGTTGGTAATTAAGAATATTTGGGGAGGGGGTAGTGATATTGGACATTCTGATATCTGGAAATGTTATTGTAAGCTTTTGCAGTTTGAGTTCCTGGTTGTCTAGATAGGACAATGATTAAGTTTACTCCATATAACTGGTAAACACCTTGCACAGGGATGCAAAACCTGTAAAGTTGCATTAGCGTTGACATTTTTGAATGCGGAAAAGAGTAATAGGTGTTGTAAGTTTAGTTAAAGAGTAAAGTTTATTGAGATATGGGTGGAAGGATGATAGGAGATGAGGAAGGCAGATAAAAGTTAAGGTGAGTCCACCTCTGTGCTTCTGTAAGTGAAATGTGTTATCTTTTGAATTTTGGATCCATTATTTGTAGTGTTTCTTTGAGTTTGGGGTTTGATTTAGTAGGATTAGGTGTTTGCAGTTGTGACCATGAACTGTACATTTATTTTAGTCTCACATGCCAGAAATATTTTCCCTGTCTTCAGAAATAGTCAAGCTGTATTGTAGGCTTTAGTGTTTTGCTACATGATATGTAATATTCTCAATTCGTGTATGAATTCATGTACAGCTGAAGATAGATCACTTCTGGTTGTGTGCTGAATGGAGCTTGGGTTTCTTTTCCTGATGGTTTGACACAATGCAAAGGAGGTGGGGGGAGGAAGCCAGTTTAATGTTACACTAAGTCTAGCCATACATCGAAAACTTGTGCTTGATTATTGACAATAGGATTGTTTCCATGGTCAGTAAAATATCTGACCTACTGACTAGTTCGTGATGTTGTATGCCAGCACATCAAAAACGTTATTAATGCAGGATGATCTTCTGTTTTGAGATTCAGAACAACCTAATGAGGCAGGAGATTAAAAACACCTTCTAACAAAAACATTTTCAGATTGCGGGATGTTTGTTCCATTGAGTTTTTGCCTTTGTGGTTCTTACTGGGTTCAGGTAGCAGAACCTTTAAAAAGATACACAGTGTATCTGTATCTACACTGCAGACCAAAAAGGCTTGAAACCTCTAGGCAGTTACGTTTTTTGAGCTGTTTTGGAGTTTTCTTTGGGGAACAGCCATGTAAAATACCTAGAGAAAGAACCATTTCGGTGAGGTATGTCAGTGATTTGTGCCCGGATAGTGATCTCTGCTCTGCCAAACAAGTCTCCTGCAGAGTTTGCATCTGTGAGGGCTTCTGCTGCTGCTGCTAAATTTCTGTGTCTGTGTTTCGGTGCAGTTGAAGTCTAATCATAGTAAAAGCTATAGTGATTTTCAGGAAAAATATGTGTCCTTTTCTGGGATTTCAGTATATGTTCAACAAAATTCCCGGTGGCTTAATTTAATGCTAAGCTAGACTGGATTCAGCATTTACCTTAACAGGAAATTGGTAGCTAAAATCAGCCTGCACTTTGGATAATCCATATGCATATATATCACCTAGTGTAAGTCAATTTATCATTTTAACAAATAATTTTATTTCCTGAAACCTCTGTCATTGTGACAAAAAACCCCAAACAAACAACAAACCCCACCCTGTCAGCATACTTAGTTTGGTATATTTTGTCTATATTAGATAAACAATATTGTCTACAACATTATCAGGACTAAAGTTATGTTCAGACATATATTGAAATTATTGCTAGTAGGTGGATGTTTATACTTCTGTGGTTTTCATGCACTTGCCTTGCTATCACACCAGGTTTCAAATCTGCAAAGAAATAAACCCAAAGTGTTCCATGCATTTTTATTCAGACTGAAGCTAGTTGTTGCTTTGTGAAGTTTACTTAGTCCAGTTTTGGGGAAAAAGAAAATGTTTTGAACTCCCTTTGTCAGTAACAGATATGATACTGTTTTGCCACCTATTAGAAGCATTGGTTAATTATTTATACACAGTTTGCCCGGTTGACCGTAAACAAAATGATGTTCTGAGGTCCCTATAATGGGCCCAAGTTTATCTTTTGACTGAAACTTTCAGAAATGAACCTAAATAACATTCAAGAGTTGTGAGGGCCAGAGGGGGTCAGAGTGTGCCAGTAGTGCCCGCTGTGGAGCTCAGGAAATGGCTGTTTGTATTTCTCAGTAACTGAACGTTGCTGTTTCTTGCTTTCCCGGAATAATTCTTCTCATATGGTGACAAAAATTGAAGTGATGATAAGAAACATGAAAGCAAAGTGTATGTACTTTTTAACATGATGAATACGTGTCTTCCAAATTTTTTTAAAAATGTCGTTAACATTTTGCATTGCTAAAACAGCTATTGCATTTTCAGGCACTTTGTTTGGGGTATTTTTCTCTAATTATGTCAAGCTTTGTCCTCAAAACTTCACAGAAATCGTTCAGTATTCCTAGAAGACATTGTCTTGTCATTTCCTTCACACTTCAGCAAATGTATATTGTGTTGTAGTTCTTATCAATGTCGCTGTTATGTATGAGGATTGTGGGTGGTCACATTCTTTGAGTGAATATTTTTAAAACCAGGAAGCCCAGAGCAAGGATTCTGATAGATTTCACTTAGGTCTTTGTTGCCTTTAAGTTTTATTGCTCTTTCAAATACAAGGTAATTCCTCCAAAACTTAGAAATCAATAAGATTTGATAAGGATTTTGGTAGGAAATCCAGTCATTTGGAACTGTTCCTGTGGGAGTACACAAGTACTTTGTATGAGCATCATTGTTCACAAAACATCAAAATACAACCCCTTTGTTTTGCCACACAAATGAAAGTAGCTGAGAAGTTAACAAGAATTCTGTTTGGGCTGCGTGATATTTGTTCTTTAGTACAGCCTGAAGCACTGTGAGAACGCTGCACGACCTACATATGTGGAGCGTGCAATATATGGAGATGCACTTCGATTGCGTCTTTAACGGGTACCTGCATAAATGCTACCAAATTTTCGGTGAGAGAATAGACACATAGCTTTCCTGTGGCAAATTTCTTCATCCAGAGCACTACTAAGAGGAAAGACTGAAAGAAAAGTGTCTTGTTTCAGCATCTATGATTTCAGAATCATGTTTCTAAGCAGAACAATTGCATACAAAAGTATGACATAAGTGGAAGTTGTCCTAGTCTGAAATCTTCAGCAATAACTAGAGGAAGTGGATGGTTCTGCAATCATCTGTTATTTTTTGTTGCTTGTAGTCAGACAGATTTTTCATTGCTTTTTGCTGTTTGGGATAAGCATGTGATGCAAATGTGTGCATATTTTTATTTAAAAAGGAAGATTTGTGAGGGAAACTGAATCCCTTTGTAGCATAGAATATACAATAAAGCATATGAGTACTCAACCGTGAGATTTATTTGCTGTGTTTTTCACATGCTAATGGACTCAAAATTTGGTGTTAAGAGTTACAGTTCTGCTTGATTTAAGGGCCTTAAAATTTTGGACGTTCTCCTCTGTGGCCTGGTATTATTTTCCATGTGCTCTGAGTTGTGGTCTTGTGATGACTTTCTCTTGAGGCTTGTTCTTGCAAACTGCTGTCAAACGTCACTGCTGGTTCCATCTTCTCCGTGCTTGGCTTCAAATTTCCCTGCTGCTGACCAATGTAACGTAACACTGCAAAATACCTGGCTTTTTTTATGGTTGTGTATTAATTCTGGATGAAAAGCACTTGTCAGTTTGATGCCAAGAGTAGTTTGGCTCAAATTGATGAGAGCAGTCAGTGGTAAATTCAGGTATGTGTGTATATGCATTGAAAGACTGGGCTCTGGTTTCATGAGTTCTTCTTAATCCTCTTCATGAAGTATTTAATCAGTGAAACATACCAGTGTTTCTGCTAAAGAAACAGTCTTCAGGGGAGTAAACGTTCTCTTTGTCTCTCCTCCCCTCTCTTCTTCTTGTCGTGGTGACGAAATTTCCTGCATTTGCTTGTATGTTTCTTTGAAAATACATACAAGAAAGCAGTAAAAGGGCCCATGAAATTCCCAGCTTTTTTTTTTTGGTTGAATGAAAGGCCAAGAGTGATTAGCACTACTGAACATAAAGCATGTACAGAGGGGTCACTGTTATGTTGGGACCAGCAATTACCTGCTGTTGCTTCATGTAGCTCTGTGGAGCAAAAATTTAAGGCTTGTGTATAGAGAAAAAAGGTACAAGTTGGCTGAATGATGGGGATCCTGCCACACAAAGGATGTGAAGGTATTGGTTCACTTACACTGATGCTTTTATTTGGCTTTGCCTTCTCTACCTGAAGATTTTGAGGCAGACTTTGCTTCTGTGAGTTAGTTGGTAATAATTTGTAGAAGTCAGTAAGTAAACAAAGGCTGCTCTGTCTTTCCAGTAATTATAAATATCTTAATCTGTTGAATATTCTCACTCCAATGTATTTCAAGTGTCTAAACTCCAAACTCATTTAAGCTGAAATTGTAGTTCTTTTGTATTCCTTATGAAATTCCTGAGATTCTGTAATTGTTATTTATTTAAATTAGATTATTTCTGTGTGTGCTATAAATTCTAGCCAGATTACAGATAAAGATAACTAAATTCTTTGTTTCTTGGATAATCACATCTCCCATTTGAACTTGCTGGAGTTTGATCCTGCACTTTTTGCCTTCTCCAGACCTGGGGGCCTCTTTAGTTTTGCCTACTAGCATAAACCGTACACTGTAACTATTGGATTTTGGTCTATGTTTCATTCATTAGTAGCTGCATTTGGCTGGGGCTTTAAGGTTTTTCCGCCCAGCTGGCAAAGACCATCATACTCAGTTTCTCTTGTCAGAAGCAAGTCCAAGGGAGCTGGGCAGGAGTTTTGTTTATGTTTGGGAGACACTAAAGTGGTACGTGCAAGGGTGTAACAAAGGTTTGAGCATCGATGTCTCTCGGTGCAGTCAGCTCAGATGCACTGCTAACGATCATCCCATTAAACTTTTAAACAGTGCTGCAGGAGTAACATTGATCTCAACTGTTAATGGCAAGAATTAAACGTGTCAGGCTGGAAGGCTTTCTCTTAAATGCATTGGTTCACTTGTTAGGCAGATGATAATAAATCTTGTTTATTATTATATAAATATTTATTTATTATTAATAAATAATATTTATTATTAATAAATAATTTTAAAAGAACGTGGATTTGCAATCAGTTAAAATACCACTGTGGTGCAGTGAGGGTCAACTTGAAGCTAACAAATGTGCTTCAGCTCTTTTTTTCAGCAGTGGTATGGTTATGGCATCGATTGTGTAGTCTGCCCAATGGCAGCTGTTGTGAAAACACTGCTTGTTACTATTACTGGTCATTTTTCATCTTAATCATTACTACTGTTCTTTTTTTACTGTTACTCATTACTGTCAATGAGTAACAGCAGTGGTTTCTTAGAGGGATAATATGCACTTGTGTCTCTGCTAGATTAGTCATTGGTACAAAATTGAATCCACAGGTTTATGATCTTATATCAGATTTAGTGCAGAATTATGCTAATACTTTTGAAATTAGAAAAATATAGATAATTATTATTAAAGCAAGTTAAATGGCACTTTATTTTCTTCTCTACAAAGTAGGTGTAAAGGACGTAGACCCTCATCTAGATGGTGCGTTAGATCCTCACCTGAGCATCGTTCTCAGAGAACTGAGGTTGATCAGATTTCTGTTTCAGCAGCACTTGTTCCTGGCAAAGAGAAGCAAACTGCTGGAACAGAGATCAAATGTGAAAAATTTTAAAAGAAAATAAATTTGCAAGTACAAACTTGGTCTGTGTGGTAGTTTCCATTACTTGTGTCAATCTTCATTGAAATAATGAGTCATAATTTTAAGGCTGATTTTTTAGTGAGAGATCAGTTAGGAGTCTGCTTTAGTGCAGATTACTTCTTTTTTGGTAACTCTTCTTTTTTTTGTGCATAAGCAAAATATGCCAGGAGTTGGAAGGAAAAGGAAGAGTGAAATTCATTAAGTTGCCATTACTGCTCATAGCTTTTTCATTGGTAATGTTACAATTTTTGACTTAGACTTCCATGTGAAAGATATACAGCAGTCTATGGTCTGCTTCCCTCATCTTTTAAAGCCTGAGGAGATTACCTAGCTCGGAATGAACTTGATACACGTAACAGATCTATGTGGGTTTTTTACTCTGTTATAACTTTGTCATGGGTGGTCTTTGGTTCTCATATTTGAAAGACAATTGCTAAGGGCAGCTACTAAGACCAGTCTTACCTTGGATGAGTCACCTTTTATTTAAAGAAGGCTACAGATCCCTTTTTTCTCGTTGTGGTTTTTCAGAAACTTCAAAAATTCAATTGCTGTTGCCTTTTAATGCTTATTTCACCCTTTATTCCTTTCAATTTACAGGGTGGCATTCCATCTAGTGCTTGCTCCAAGAGCTTTTCTGAGCTTTATTCTTACCAGTCTTGAACAATCCTGCTTGTAAAATTGGCAGTTGATAAATGAAAAACTTTTTGTTAGTAATAAGTGGAAACAACTTCTGCCTTGGCCAATAAATCTGTGTGCCAGTTTTGTAGCATAGTGTAAATGTAAAATAAACTTAGCTCACAGGAAAAAAAAAAGAGGGATCTTTGACTGATCTGTTCTTGTAGTACTGATGGGAAAGTAATTCTTGTAATTGCTTCAGTTACCTAAAGACAAAACCAAAAGGATGGTGCATCATGCTGGTTAGCAAATGAAGATTTCATCAGGCATGTATGCCTTTTTATTTTGGTTGATGGCATAGTATACATCTCATTTAATAAATTTCACTTTTTTCCCCCAGATTTCTTTTTCATGTTGAGAAGCTTCAAAATTATAACACTGGTGAAAAGCACTATCAAAAAATTTGTGGGTAAAACATGGGTATCATGTAAATAGAGGTGCATCTTTATCTTTCAATTTACTGGTGCGTGATGATGGCCAAGCAGCTCCAATGGCTGACAGAACATTCAGGCTTTCCTGGTGCTTCACCAGCCCAGAGCGTGGCTGTGCCACGCCTTCAGTTAGAGCAGAGTCCCTCCCGTGTCTGGACAGTGTGGCTTTGGGTTTGATGTTTTCTTCTGCACTTAGAAACTGCCTGGAAATATCTTGTATACATGACAAGGACATATTTATTATTAATCGAATGCAGCTCATCCCCGTGTTCTGGGCTTGCGTTCAGCTTTGCGTAGCCTTGTGAGCACTGTGCCTTTTGCTCTGCTCTCTACAAAACCAACATGCTGCAGCAGAGCTTAATGCCCTACATTCTTGCCTTTCTTCTCCCAAGTCTGTATGCATGTGCCCTTCTTTTATCATTACTTTTGAAGCTTCCTAAGTATCTCTGGTGTGCAGGCTTACAGCTTATTGAAGGGAGCCTCAATAAGTGTTTGGAGTAAGTTTTTTGCATAGAGTAGAGCATATACTGCTTTCTATACAGGTTCATGGAATCAAGGTTTGCTCGTTGACCAGCAGTGGAAAGATCAGGTCTGGGATTTTTTAAATTTTTTTTTTCTCTATGGACAGTTCTGTTTCTACAAAACTAATTCTTGCATAATAATCGGTCAGCCTTTGTAATTCAGTACTTATAATCTTTTCTTTGAGAAATGTAGTGTTTCTGGCCATGTTAGCAGGTGTTCATTATAAAGATCAGCAACTACACCAGAACATTTTTTCTTTCTTTAATTTAGGCTGAAAATAAATACATACATTTAGATTGGTTTTGCAAATCTGTGCTTATCAAAGTATTTAATTTAGGAACAAGTTACGATAATAGCTTGAGATGGTGTTGCTTAGGGCTTTGTCCAGTCAAGTGGTAGAAACCCCTGAGGGTGCAGGTTCTGCAATTTCTCAACACAAGTTCCAGTGGCTGATAATCCTTACAGCGAAAATCTTTTTTTTTTCTTTTTTTAATCAAGAGGGAAGCTTACTTGTTTTAATTATGAAGTGAAGACTCTGTCTTCATCTTCTTGATAACCTTCCCTTTTGAAAGCTGTTAGGTCGTCTTGAACCTTTTCTTCAGCAGACAACACTGGTTCACCAGGCAAAAAGAAGTTTGGATTACTCTGATGTCTACATGTACTTTTTATTTGTTTTCAGCATCAGTCTTTTGAGGAGTGATTGAAAAGTGAATGCTTTTATAATAGCATGCAACCTGTATTTCATGTCCTGCCAGAATAAGTTCAAGTTGAATGAGTTTTTAAAGGAAATGTTTTTGCCCATGAATTCTAGTATTAAAACTATATCTGGAAGCTAGGAGAATGGATTGATAATCCTCTTGTCTTGTCTTGATAGTATTGTACATGAATTTTTCAGAACAGTTGAATCACCTTTGCAAGTTCTGCTGGTTGTTGCATAATCTTTCTAGAAAGTTATTATGGTTATTATGCTGTTGGAACTTACTTTTTACTGGTTTAGAATTAAACTGAGTTAACAAAACAGAAATAAGAAAGGTGATTTCAGTAGTTAAATGAACCCAGTTGTATGGTGTATATGGTGGGTCTGCAGAACTTAAATGTGACACATAAAGAGCTAATAATATTCATGGAGCTCCAGTCTTTTTTGGTGAGCTATTACATAATAAATGTTGTTGGTATCGCAAGACTTTGGAATTCTTGTTTTCTATACAAATGACATTTATATCTTGTGCTGTCTTTCCTAACATTGATCTTTGTATTAATTATTTTCTTAGAAAATCAAGTTCTTAACATCCTTGATCCAAAAGCCTGGAGCAGCAGAGAGACAGTTTTTACAATGAGGAGAAATTATCCACTAGGTAAGTTAAGTGCCAATGTCTGGCAACAAACTGTGATCTTTTCAGTTAGGGAAAACAGCTGTGAGCTGTAATCCTGAGATGGGTATGTAAATTGGATAAGTTGCTATGGTAGTCGGTGGTTTAGAGATGATAGACATGACAGCAGGCCTTGGGTGAGGGAAAAAAGGAGCATTTGTGACCTATACGTGTAATTTTCATGCGGAGCAGTGATAAAACTCTACACCTAATCCTGCTTCTTTTTGCTGTGTTTCAAAAAATGTGAGGATAGAGCTAAAATCTGTGAGTGTTCTAGGAGTGAGATAACTGGTAAATTGTGAACTTCTACGTACCTAGGCAGACAAAATATGAATAGGTGTAATGTGCTAAGTATCTTTAGATCTGCTTGCCATTTTATAGTGTGGTGCCTTGTCAAGCTGCTTGGTATTTCAGGTAGATTTGAAGTGACAGCTCATTATAATAAATTAAATGTGACTAATTTTTTTTTTTTGTGAGTAAATTTTACATAAAAATGTGTAGAAAGTGCTAAAGGTAACCTTCTGCTCTGTGTTTGATGACAACCTGAGTACTAAATTATTTACCAGTGCTTTATATTGCCCGTCTCCTATTTGACAGATCATTTTACACTATAATATTGTTACTGCATAGGAAAACCCGTGTTCAGCAGTCTTAGTGACCTCTGGAAAGGATAACTTGCTTGGGAGTTTAAAATATGGTTGACGTTTTACCAGAATCTCCCTGACTGTTTTTATTTCTGAAGCCTACAGAATATTCTATTTTGTATTTTGAGGCTATATGGCATTTAGATATTGGGGGGGAAGATATCATTAGAAGTATTTTTCATCTTGTTTTGCTTATCAACAATGTGGAAATTCCCAAAATAATCTGAGAGACATAAGTAAAACACAACTTCTTTTGAACTTTGAGTTTTGAAACAGTCTTTTTCCATGTCTGGGCTTGGGGGTTTTTTCCCAAAAGAGATTGTTAGAGATTTGCTCAGCAATGAAGTTCTGGGGGCTTTTTATTCCTTGCTTGGCATCGAGAATACCTAAAGTGTTTGAATAATATGTCAGCATTTATATTTGTGAATACAATTAACAGGAATTTGTTAACTGTTGGTTGCAGCTTTTGCTGCGCTTTGTTCTTGACAACAAAATCATTATGTTTGAGGTCAGTTGGTCATTACTTTCAAGTATATGATCAAGGACTAGAAAACCTCACTTCATGCAAAACAAGGTGAAGGAACATCAGTTGTTCAGTGGGAACCCCTCTGATACATTCTGAAGTATATTTAACTTCAACTGGCAGACTACATCAATACCATTATCTCATTTTCGAAAACATTTGGTATTACTAAAGACATCTAAATAAAACTGCTGCAATTTACTTTTTATATTAGGTTTTCCTTTGAAATTGTCATTTTAGTAAGTCACACATGAATATTATATACGATATGATTTTTGACTTTCTATTAACTTTTTTTTTTTTTTTTCTGTTTAGGTGTTCAAACTTCTGATTTGCCAGATATTAACGAGGAAGAAAACTGATTAATGAAGTTTTGGTAGTTTGCTGGATTTTTTTTTCATTCCGCAGTGTTGGGAGATTTGAGGAAAATTTCAAGGAATGGAGTTAGCTCACAGTTTACTGCTTAATGAAGAGGCGTATAACCAGCTTGGTGAATTTCAGAAAGCAGAGTTCATTTTTGCATGGTTACAGTTTTTGGAAAAACTTTTACCAGTGACTAGCAGAGTAAGTGCAATGAGACTTGAGAAGAAAAGCCTATCCTTTTGTTATTCTGTTTAAAATCAAAGAGCAATATGCAGTGTTATTTGCCTCATGTCTTGCGTGTCCAAGGAGTGAAAGTATATTCAGTGTTAGCAGCAGCTTAATAAATGTTGTAAGTTCTTGGTCACAGCCCTTCTAGTGACAGAGCCACTTGCCCAATGAAAGGAATTTTAATTATTTTTAAACTCTTATTATTGCTGCAAGATTTTGCAGCCCCATTATGAAGAATGTCAGTAATGCTTCCACCTAGTGTTGCACAATTATTTGATGCTCCTCTAGCAAGCAGGAATGTAACATCTTTCTTTTTGTTGTTTTTTTTTAAATTTTCATAGTCAAATGATGAGAGATCTGTTTCCAGCCAACTCTCCAATTGTTTGATTCGCTGTTTAGTGTATATTAAAGAGGTTATGTAGACATGTAAGAGTAAACCAACCAAAATTATGCTATTTAAAGGTTGTTATTTGTGATGAAAATATGTAAATGAAATAACAGTGCCAGGTTCTTTTTTTTTTTTTTTGAGAGTATTAAAAAAATTATATATGACTGGATGATTGTTTTAAGGGAAGTTCTTTCTTTTCTAATGCTCAACTTCTTGAAACTCAGCTTCTTTAAAGTTCTTTGCTACTAAACTTACTATATATCTATGAATTCTTTTATTTTAAAGCAGGCATAAAAAAAGCAAGAAAAGGCAACTTTGAGAAGGATTTAAGTATGGAAGTGTCACAGGGAAAATACACTTGAAATGGTACTAGAAATAATCACGCTCTGAAAAAAGCGTTGGGTTTTTAAAGAAGAATAAAATAGTCACTTACTTGAAATGTCTTTAAGTATAAAATTGCAATAAAATGTTAATTTTTAGTTCAGAATGTCATTATCAGAATGGTAGTGATGAAAAGTAAAGATAATTTACATTAATTATCTGTAACTAACTTTTCAATTTAACTGAACTTTAACCAGTTACCGATTTTATTTCCAGGCTGATATAAGGGAAAACCAGAAGAAACTGGTTGAACAATTGACTTCTTTATTAAACAATTCCCCAGGACCTCCTACCAGACGGCTTCTTGCCAAGAATTTAGCTGTACTTTATAGCACTGGAGACACTTTTTCTGTTTACCAAACAATTGACAAATGCAATGAACTCATTCGGAGTAAAGATGACTCACCAAGTTATCTGCCTACAAAACTGTAAGTGTGCTTTTACCCTCAAGCTTCAAATCCAGTAATAACGGGACAGATTTAAGTGGTGAAATGCATCTGAGTTCCCTGCCACAAAATACGTAATGAAACAAAGATTGTGCTGGTAGCCCGTGTTGTATCTGTGCAACAGGAACCAAAAGGGTGGAAGACACCTGGTGGTCTCCAGCCCGACAATTGAAAATCAGGCCAGGGAGAATACCAGCAATGGATAGCAGAGTCATGAGAGGGCAGGCGCTTAAAAAGCAAGGAGAAGGGAATAGTAGTGCTGAGAAGAGCAGTAAAACAGACAAGTACAACTCCAGGTACAAAAGACGGTTACTGAGTACATTTCTTAATCTAGCTGGGAAACTGGATGTAGTTAGAAACATCTGCAGTGTTTGTAACTAAATGCCTAAAGCCTAATGGACAGAGCAGAGAAACGTGGACTGTTACTTCAGAATGTGAAGCCAAATCTTCATGTGCAGAAATGTTATGAATAACCTTCATTCCTGAAATTATGCACATCTCTCACTATAGTGAAGCAAATTAAAGATGAAGGTAGTAAAGATGAGATAGTAAAACATCCTTGTGCATTAATGATATGGTATCGACAGCAGAGTAGAATCTCTCTTCCTCCTTTACTTCACTTGCTAAACCTGTTTCTGACAACACAAGTAAAGATTCCTGAAAATAAGTTTTGCAAGGAGTCAGTTGTATTTTCTAATACAATTTTTTTCATTTCCTTCTTGTTCCAATTGACCTCTTGTGCAATCTTTTGAGTTAAGAGTAAGTTTGTTATAAAGGGTCTTAGTCTTGCAAAGCAAATGACTGCTATACTGCATTCTTTTACCAGTGCTTTGCATTAACATTGTAGTTGAGTTGTCGTGTGGGACAGAGCTCTGCAGGCCTTCCTGCTTCAGCTGCGATGTGCCACACTGGAGGAAGTGGGGTGATGTCAGCACGGCAAGGAGGGATGGGGGAGGATTGGCGGTAAAGCAGAAATGGGAGATAACCAAAGCCGGAATGCGGAGTAGTAGCTGGGAGAGAGAGAGAGGTGGCAGTGTTCTGAATGTTCCTGGGTATGCAGGCAGTGGTGAGGAGAGGAAAAAAGAGAAGGAGAAAAAGGTAACGGTAAAATATTATTGTCTTCAATAAAGGTTTGGTAAAGGGATTTCTGATAGAACTGACAGGGAGACAACAGACTACAGAAAATAATTGGAACTACAGAAAATAATTGGAACTACAGAACTGTTTGTTGAGTAAAATCTTTCATCCTAGGCTTCAAATATATGAAATACTTGGTGTTCAGTGTAGAAAACTGCTTTTTTTGTTGTTGTTTTGATCTTGATTAAAGTGTTGTCTTTGTTTGCCATCTGTCCATATTTAGCATGCATGCCCATGTTGTCTCATGGCAACATTTCACAGTCAGTGTTCACAATATGTCGATACACCTGGGAACTCCTTTAAATACAGATTCCAGTGAACTGGTCTCTTATCTCCTAAATTATCACTTTTCTTCTTTCCTGTAGGTGGAAGACAGAAATGTTTTAGGCAAGCATTTTAAACACAACCTAAGTTAGGTGCTCATCTGCTACTAAAATTCAGCGTGATGTGAGTGCTGTACCAAATCACATAAACAGGCCATGCAGCATGAATGCAGCTTATTACTTTATTAAGGAGAGTACCTCTGACCATCAGATGCTCAATTTAGAAGTGAAATGGGAAAATTGTTATTTTATGCCCAGGCACACCATGAACACAATTTAAATCCACACTGTTGGTGTGTACTGAGTCGGATAAAAGCAATAGCAAAAAATGGGTTTTTAATGAAAGTAGTATTTTGGTATGATAAGAGATAAAGGATACTGGGCTTATTTTTCTTACTGTGTAGGGAATTACTGTAAATATTAAATGTATTTTTTAATCTAAGAATATATTCAGGATGAGAATTTAGAATCATATATGTGGAACTTGAATTCAGTTGGGGAATAAGCAAAATCTTGTTTTGTTGAAGGGGATGCTGAGCAATGTCTGCATATTTAAGTAGGTCTGGAAAAGAGCTGCAAGCTGATTAAACGTACAATTCTTTTTCTCCTTGTATTCATGAAATCAATTGGTTTAGTTACAGATCTGTCAATACAAAACCAAAGTGTTTTCACTAACTAATTATTCAAAGGAAAATGCTCTTTCATTAGGTACCTCTTTCTTTCTTTATTTTTTTTTTCCTCAATATTAGCATTTTTTGCCTTTGCTAAAGGAGAGGCCAATGAGCACACAGTCCACTTGTCATGTATTTCACCTGGATGCTAAATTCAGAATCTGTCTACAGTGAAAAGGAATGGGTTTATAGTTTTATTTCCTTCAAGGTATTTCCTTATTATATGTTGTTATATAATAATGACAGAATTGGAATTACTAGACCGTTTGCAGTCTACTGTCAACCATCGAGTTGTAAGTAAACCTGTCCCTGGCTACTTCTGGCAGCATCTGCTGCAGCATGACACAGAGCATGCTTAGTAAGAAATTAAGGTTAAGGTTAAAGGTGGATATGAAAATTGTATTCCGATTGTAAAACGTACTGGAAGATTGTATTACCTGAATTCTTGTATTATCCAAGTTACTTTAGCAACCCTCGTATCTGCATTTCTTCTAGAGGATATGTGCCACATAAAGACCATTTTTTTTTTTCCCTTTTGATGATCCACTTACATTTTTGGGACATCCTGTTTAGTTATTTTGCTGTTTGCCCATTGATTACTTCAGTCGTCTTAATCCCTTTCATCTCTTACTGCATCCATTTTCACGCGTCTTTGGATTTGCTTTTGTTTTAGTGCTGCGGTGGTATGCTTGGGCTATTTATACAAAAAATTGGGAAGAATTTTGGGAAACAGTTTTACTGACACCGTTGGGAATGTGCTTAAAGCAATGAAGAATGCAGAGGTATTGGAACAGCATGTTTAAAAAATGATTGGAAAAATGAAAGGATTTTTACTGTTGGTAGCGGACCAATGAATAAGAGAAAATGCATGATACCAAAATACGAAAAAAATATTGTGAAAAGTCAGATAAAAATCATTGTCTAAATTCTAAAGAAGTACTAGAGTTAATGGATTATGACTATAAAAGGATGGATCACAGCTTTTCTTAATCTGATTTCATGAAAGTTCTTGATAAATTAGAAAATTTAATTGCATTATTAATAAGAACATTTTTTCTATAGCTCATACTTTATGTTTTGAATTTTATACTTGTAGTTATTACTTTTCAATAGAACAAAGAATTACCATTTTCATTTGCTTATAGAGTTTTAGGGCAAGTTATCTGCTTTAACTTATTTCAGTATAAATAGATCTCTAAAAGACTCAACCATTTTTTTACCTATTTCAGTAGTTGCCGTTTCGTATTTCCAAAGACCTTAGGGTTACAAAACTTTAACATTTCTCTTTTTCATTTTTCAGTCTCAAGGTCGTTATGAAATCATGCTTAGTTTGCAAAATATATTAAATGGTTTAGGAGCTGCTGCTATCCCCTGTCATAGAGATATTTACAAAGCTGCTCGATCGTGTTTGACAGATCGATCCATGGCTGTCCGCTGTGCTGCTGCAAAGGTAAACTGCTCCAATAGCTGTTTCTAGTAGCTCCCTGAAACATAAAATTCTGTTTTAATGATTGATGAACACAGGAGTAAATCCATTGTTTGCTTATCTGTGTTTCTTTGATATTAAATTGGCAGAAAAAATTCAAGTAGTTTTAGTATGAAGCAAAGTGCTTATTTTGTTAGGAAGAACTCAGTGTATTATGGAGCAAACTAAAATTTTTACTGAGTGCTTTTCCATGTCAAAACACTTTTATTTCCCTTTTTTTTTTCTGTCTAGTGTCTTCTTGAACTTCAGAATGAAGCAGTATTTATGTGGAGTACAGACCTGGATAGTGTTGTTACCTTATGTTTTAAATCCTTTGAAGGTTCCAATTATGATGTACGATTAGCAGTTTCAAAACTGTTAGGCACAATATTGGCTAGAGCTCTAACATCTAAGCAGACAACAGGTAAAGTATGCACTTTCTTTGCTGATTCCTCATCTGTAAAAATCTGTCAGATGATAAGAAACTCTCAAGTTCTGTTGAAGCCTGAAGTAAAATCACATTATAAGCTTCTTCCAGCTGTTCTTATCGCTGGTTTAGTCTTTTTTCTAACTTTTTTCTTGTGAAGTGCTGTGCTTTTGGTTGTGTATATCTATCTATCTATCTATCTTTATAAAATAATTTACAATTAAAAGTATTTGGTAGAACTTTTTCTCCACTTTGTGATTGTTACTGGATGGAGAGAAATTAGTAACTTCAGGAATTTAAAAGCAAGATTAATTTAAGCAGTGTAGAAATAACTAAGATTTGAGGCAGTCTCTCTGTCAAACTAAAAAGTTAAGGATACCTTCAAGCTGTTTTTCTGCAGTTATCGATACAACATCTGGATTGTCAGTGGATAGCAGTATAAATATGATCAGAAGCAGAAATTAGCAGGCAGTTTTGTTCACGCTACAGCCACGTAACAGTTTTTTCTGGTATACAGTACCTAAGCTAACTGAAGCATCCTGGCACAAAATTATAATCTCCAATACTTTGTGTGATTCAGACTGAGTGGTTTTAGTCTTAGAAGCCCCAAGCTAAATACCTAACTGTAATCTAAACAAAATATAACAGGGTGCAGGATAAGCGCAATTCAGACTGTTCTGCTTTTATTGGTGACGAAGAAGATCTTCAGTGCAATAAGCAGCAAATGACAAAATGACATGCCTTTAAGCCCAACTTACTGTCTTTCAGAATACTCGAGGCTGTGTATTTGCATTGTAGACTCCAAAGTCCTGGTTTACAAAGTATTTCCCTAAGAATCTTTTGGAGAGAATTACTGTGTTACAGAAAAAAAATCAGCACTCATCTTTTCTCAATAAAATAAAAAAATAATATTCTGACCTCTTTATAGACTCATTAGTTTTCTTTAATCTATGTAAGCAACGTGCTTGTTATTTCTAAAGCTCCAAGATAAGGTTATATAAGAAGCTTATAAATTATTTGGTTGGCTATTTCAAGGAGTTTTGTCCTTATTTTAGTTATTTTTAGTTAAAAAGAAGTTAGAGCTAAGTGGGGCAGAAGCTAGGTGGGGACTAGAAGGAGCTGGGGGAGAGGTGGAAGGAGCGGTACATGAAGAAATTTGTAGTCCTGAAATTTGTGCATTGTATCTGATAACCTGCTGATATTGAGGGGGTTTTGTTTAATTTTTTTTTCTGGACATGTTTATCTCAAATCCTCTCATTCATATTCTCATTTCAGTCCTTGAAAGAGAATGAAAAATGCAGTGAAAATTTTAGGTCACTTAGTTTGCACAGTGTGCTGTCATCATGCTAAGTTTATACATACACGTCCCAGCATGTATTTTAAAAGAACTTTCTTTCAAGAGATAGAGCATTGGAATAGGAATTGGGGATAAATAATTTTCCTAGACAATTGTAAGCATATTTTATTATTCTCGCTCTTTTTGAGAGCTATCTTAAGGCTAAGGTGAGTTGATTTTTTTCCTAAGAGAGCCTGTAGCTGTGCCCTTACCTGGCTAAGTGTAGCAGAGAGGTATCTGCCTTGTGTGAAGTTTGGAATAGAGGTTGTCTTTGCTGATAAGCTGGAATATGTAAGAACCAGGGCTTTCATGAAGCTGTGGGTGGTAGGGGTAGGCCTTGCAGACCTTTTTGCGGAGGGAGCATAGATGGTAAATACTGAGGGTGGAGAAATGTAAGTATGCGTATTAAGTAGTGGCTTAAACTACTTAAAGGTAGTTAAAGCAGGAAAACTTGAGAAATATTCTGCTTTGCTGGAGCACTGAGTGCTAAAATGTCTTAGTTTCTGTTGTGAAGTTATGCTCAAACAGTATTTGGATTTGATTGTGCTACTGAGTTTGTGCAAATTATTTTTACTGAAATTTAGAGAGTTGACACTCTCTACTTCTAAAATGTAGCAAGATTTTAGAACTATTCCTCTAAAGATTTACATCTATTCTTAGCATCCACCAAGCATAACTTCCGCAGAATCTCTTTGGAAGATGTGATGGAGCTATTGGGAACTGGATTTCTGCGTGGAAGTTGCGGATTTCTACGAGCCAGTGGTGATATGTTGAAAGGGACCAGTTCAGTCAGCAGAGATGTTAGAGTTGGAGTCACCCAGGTTTGGATTACGTCAGTTATGATTTTCTGAGATTGCTAAACGTTTGTATCATTGCTCTGCTCTGCATATGTCTCTTCTTTCATCCTTTTTTTTGTATCTGTGATGAAGTGTATCTACTTGAAAATAAGGATTTACTTCTTGAGTCACTCTAGAAAGAAAAGAAAAAAAGATTTCTGATGTTGCTTATTGTTCACTCCAGAGTTTGAAATTTTAAAAATTAAATATGTGCTACTTGTGAAAGCTTCACATGATATGAATTTCAAATGAGTAAAGTCCTCAAATTTTTAATTTAAAACTTAATTCCTTATATCTGAAAATTAAAGGGAGAAGTTACAAGAAGTGTTTGAACTTGGAATAGTTTCCTTCTGGATAGGGAATTCCAAGTCTAGTTCTGAAAGGATGGTTCTGCTTTGAGTAAGTGCATGAAAAGTAAGGAAAACAGAATTTAGTGGAAAAAACCCAGCATCTGTTTTGCTGTGTTTCAGGATGCTCAAAGCATAGAATCTTGTTAACTGAAGAGTGGTGAAGTCAGGCCGTAGAGTGCATGCTGGTAAAAACAGTATAAAATTTTCAGATAATATCAGGTTGGCTTCATCCTGTAAATATTATCTTAAATGTAAACATGCTAAATTGTAGATATTCAAATGTGAAACCTGTGATGAAGGTCATGATGAACATTTATGTATTCAACAGCTATGATTATTTTAGTATGTTACAATCCCACAGCTAAATGATAACCACCTTTGCCAGTGAGGCAGTTTGTCAGTACATTTCAACTTCTGCAGTGCAAAAGATCTTTAAATTAGCTTGAATTACTGATACAAGCTTCCAGATTTTGCAGTGAAACAGCTAGAAGGTGCTCACAAATTGCCTTCTGTGCTCAGGTCTTGCTGAGTGGAAGCATTAACTTTTGGCAGAGAGAACAGAAAAGCTGGGGAACAATAATACCTTGACAGCTCTTTGCCTAGAAAATGCATGCCAGAGATTCCTAGGGTGTTCTATAGACAAGGTAGTTTTATTAGTTTTCCAGGAATGTATCAGGTGTCTCTGTTCAATGTTTTGGCTATTTGTACTGGTTTTTGGAAGTTGTCTCCTTTTTCATGCATTTCTGTGTTAACACAGTGTAGTACCTGTGCTAGATGGTACACTCAAACTGTACCAGAACAGTTTAAATAGTGCAATGTTTCTATTTTAAAAGCTTAAAAAATTGTGAATTTATCAGTGCTTGTGAGTAGAAAGTACCTGCAGTTATAAAATGTATTAATTAGTGAGTTGCAGCTTACTAAGAATTTAAAAATAAGAAAGTCTCTGAAGATGACTTCTTACATATGGAGGATTTTATATTTGTTCAAGACAGAGTTTAAAATGAAGCCATGGCAGCATCACTCTTCACAAGTCTATCCTGTTAAATTCCTCAGTTTTCAAATCTGTAAGACCAGAGTAATGTACTGATGCATAATGAAGCCCAAGTAGCATTTGTCAGGAACAATAAGCTGCTAACAGGATCCTATAGTATAAATATTTTGTCTGCAATAGTTCCCTTTCTTTTACATGAGTAATTTTGTTGTTTATGTTAGACACAAGACAAAGTATATATGAAGCAAATACAGAAATTGATGGGTATAAGCAGTGATTGTGAACTTTCTTATGAAGAATTTTGTGTGTGCATTTGCATATTCTCTTTTTTTTTTTTTAATTCCATTTTCTTGATCTAATCATTAAAAAAATCCAACATATGCACATAGAAGGCAAGTGTAGGGGAGCTTATTATGTGGCAAAATAAATGGTCTTGTGGTGATTAGATTTGTAAAGTGATTCTGCATTCTTTCTCTTTTTGGTGACAAACATAATCTTTTTATGGTACCTCCATTGGAAGGCGAACAATTATAATTCATTGGGTTGAAGAACAGTGCTTGGTGGCTGCAAATATTCCCTGATTCAGACCCTTTAATAACCAAATTTTCTCTGGGTTATGGGTTATAGTTTTGTAGCATAGTAGTTCTTAAAATGCATTCATACATTAAATTTGGGTTCCATGTGCAGAATGTTAAATAGCTGGAAGCTGTTGTTCAGTGAGACCAAACAGTGTTTTACATAACAAGTGCCTGTGCAGGGTAAACTGCCATTTCTCACACTCTGGAATGAGATGACATGGGCAAGCAGCTAGAAATAACTTACAGTCAAAGCAGGCTGCAATATTACTAGTGCAGAATCACAGAATCTGCTGAGTTGGAAGAGACCCGTAACAGCTTTGATAGTAATTTAAATTATTAAAAAAAAATAGATATAGAAAAATGCAGATACCTAAAAGTGAGAATATATGTGATTTATGGATGCATAAATATAGAAATCATTTCAGTTTAGTGTTCTAGTGGTGGCAATGTGAAGATTTAAAAAAAAATAAGTATATAGGATAGTTAGCAGTGATTTTCCAGATATTTTGCTCTAAAATATGTTTCTTTTCAAATCTCTTCCAGGCATATGTGGTATTTGTCTCTACATTAGGAGCACAATGGCTTGAAAGGAACTTCTCTGCCTTCCTATCCCATATTCTGGACCTTGTGTCTCAGTCTCACCCTAAGGCTGTTCAGAGTCCGACGGATGCTATCGGCTGTCGCCGCTGCGTTTCATTCATCCTTCGAGCTACAGTAGGAGGCCTGCTTGGGGAAAAAGCTCAGATTGCAGCTGCCAAGGAGATTTGTCAGGCCATCTGGAAACTGAAGAAAGTCGTGGGTATGGGTCTAACAAGATTATCCATTCGGGCCTCTGTTTTTCCTTTTTTAAGTGATTGTCCAACTACCTAATCCAGAGACTGCAGAAACAGAATATATGTGGCTGATTTATTACCATGATAATGTAGAGGGCTTTTGATGGACTGCATTGTTTTTAGCTTGGGCTGGTTATTTGCTTGTGTGTGTCTGTGTTTTCGTATGTGTGTAGCCACACAAGAATATACAGATTTTGTAGCACTCCAGTCCTGGCAAATGTAATTTTAACTGTTAACAAATAAAATAATTGCAGTAATAATATACAGACAGTGTTGTAAAGTGAGTTAGGTTGGCAGATAACGCATGTCTAGTCTGATCCTGCCTTCTTGTTCAGAGCAGTTGACGCTACTGAAGGTTCAAAAAAGAAGCATTTGTTCCTAATGGACAAATGAGCATTTCTCCTAGGGAAAAACAGATCTCTTGCATGATAAGGTCTTGTACACGGCTTCCAGAAAAAGCCTCTGATCTTCCACCATTGGCCTTCTGGAGGAGAAGAAAAAGAATCCTGAACATAATGAGTTGTCCTCTGGTGTACAGCTGCATGTTGTATCTGATTTAAATATCTGAGTGTTTTGTGTCTAAACAGACGTAATCATTTGTGTCTCAGAAGATAAACTTTCAAAAACCATAATATTTTTCCCTCCCTCTTCATTCCGTCTCTCTGCCTTCTTGCTTGCTTGCTCTTGCAAGATTTCATTCTTTTCTTCCCTTTCTTTTTTCCTACGATGCAGTAAAATCTGGCAAGTTATATCAAAGCATGTCTTCTTCAAGTTACTTTCGGTGGGGCAGACGATAACACACTTCTTGCTTGCTACTGTTCCCCATCGTGTAAAGATAAGCAATTTGGTAGTTCCCATTTATCTATACTTTTGCCCTCACAGAGGTTACTTACATCATCCTTTCAGTAAAAGAAATGTACTTGTCTCAGTCAAGGTAACCCTTTATGGAAACAATAATAAGAATGGTAATGGTAAAAGCTCATTTGGTAATAGAAACAACTTCTCTTGGCAAAAACCTTTCTCCCATCTGTTTGTTTGATTTTGGTAATGATTTCATGATTTTCTTGTATTGTGTTATCAGATGCTGCAATGAGTGATGGGAACTTGGAAACAAAAATTAATACAGCAGATGTGACAGCAAGTCAGCATGTGCTTGTGTGTGCACTTCAGGAACTTGGAGGTCTCATTCAGGGCTTAGGAACTACAGCAGCACCATTACTGCAAGACTCCAGTACAGGTACAAGCCCTGAATTATTTTGGGAACCAGAGTACAAATTAAATTTATTTTCGTTTGTTCACTGTGATCTTCTTTGATTTCTTATGGCTATTCTTCTGGTGCTCTGTCTCCTTACCAGGCTCCTCCATAGTTCTTGTATTATTTTCTGTTTTCTTCCAATAAACTTAAAAAAAAAAAAAAAAGGGGGGGAGGGGGGGAGGAGGGAAAGTTGGCTGCCTTACATGCTGTAGGAAAATTTCAGACATTGCCCAAAGAGTTCTGTATCTTTCCTAACCTGTGCAAATATATTAATTAAAAAAAAAAAATCTTTATCAAAATTAACTCTGTTAAGGGTTGCATTTAAGGTCCAACACTTCATAATGTTTATAATAAAACAGTTTGATTGAGCTGGGTACCTTTATTGTTTTCATTTAGGTGCATCCATGGCATGGATTTCTGCTTCCTTACAGAAGCTTACAGATATTTTCTATGCATGTTGGGGGATAACTGTGTAATGTGTTAGGTTTTCTCCATAATGTTACTTTTCATCCAGGATAATTTTTTCTAAAAAGAACTTAATTATTTAAATTTGTTGCAATTACTTCAAAATAAAAAACAATAGTACTTTCTCAAGAGAAGAATAGAAATTGGATAGTGTTGTTTGCCAGTCCTGTATACACATTTTTGCTTGTTTGACAATACGCTTGCCTCTTTCTTAAGTGTGTTTATGCATTTTATTTTTCAGGAGTTCTGGAAGCAGTAATTTCTGTCATTCCTCATCCCAGCATTTCAGTGAGACTAACGGCGGCTTGGTGTTTGCGCTGTATTGCAGTAGCATTGCCCTCCTATGTGTCCCTGCTGTTGGATCGTTGCATTGAGCGTCTTAGTGCATTGAAATCCTGCCCAGAAGCAGTAACTGGCTATAGTTTTGCTGTTGCCGCTTTGCTGGGTGCAGTAAAGCATTGTCCTTTAGGAATTCCACATGGAAAAGGGAAGGTATGGTCTGAATACTTTACGTATAGGCCATTCTTAGGGTTTTTTGTAGCGGTATTTACATGTTTTCTTTGTGACATGATCAAAATACTCAATGATACTGATGAGATACTTTGGTTCCTCAAGAAGAGGGCTTTGAAGCATACCATAACTCAAATAAGCGTGTGTTTTTCTCACATGTATCAGGATCAGAAATTCCCATTTCTTGGGAATGACTCTCAAGTGTACAGGTTAGTCAGTGCTTACAGCAATAACTACAGTTATGTATTATCTTGAAAATCTTTGGTCAAGTCCGACAGATACACACTTTTACTCTGTTGTACAGAAACCAACTTATTGCATTGATACAGTCTAGGATGCCAATCTCCTCACTAGTGCAGATGGGATATGCTGTGCTCTGAAGTTTTAAGGATATGCAGCCGTAAAAAAAAAAGACCAGGGAAAGGAGCTGTTTCCATCTTCATGGGAAATTTATCCCTTGAGTTACTCGTATTTGGAAAACTATGGTGTATCACAAATGTCAGCAGTACATGCTAATTCTTTGCATAATGCAGAAACTTACGTTCTCTCTTCTGAAAATAACTGTTTCAGAGTCAGTGGACATTAAGAACGTTCTGGACGTTCGGAGTCCTGACTGATGAACTTTTCTTTGTGATTGCTGAAAGGTCATGCCCAGAGAACAAAGTGAATGTAGCTTGCCCACTTATGTAGATAAGAAGTGCCATTCAAATACTCTGCACCTAAGCAGAGCTGAAGTTTCTGTTTAACAGAGAAATGTAATTCTTAACAAAGATTTCTTTTAGAAAAATATAATAGGATGAAATAGGGCTAGGGAGGAGGTATGGGAGGGCACAAAAAAAATATGGGAGGAACACTGTATTCTGTGCTAAGCTGGCAGGGGGAAGAACAGAACAGTTGACAAAAGCTCTTTTCTGCTCTCTCCTAGGAACACTGCCAGATTCCAGACTAGCTCCTCTTCTGAGGAGCCGAAAGAGACCAGTGTTAAATAGAGCAGTTTTGAGAGGGAAATATCAAACATAGATAATAATGATCTGTAGAGAAGTTGTTTTATCTTAGTGGATTTTCCTTTGAAAAGGCAGTTAGTTGCAGGTGAACCCTAAAGAAAATGAAATAATTAATGAGTTTATATATATTTAACATTCGGTGCTATTGCTCAAAATTCAGTTTTAAAAAACCTTTCGAATACAAGGCATTCCTCCTAGTACACAGAGAGAAAAATTGTCAGAAATCATTAAATTACGTCCTTTCTAGCATGTATGCTTTACAGGTAGTTTAATTATACTAAGTTGTTAGTGATTTTTTAGTAGTATAACTTTTAAAAGGTACTGTTTTATTTTAGAATCCAATGTATTAACTGTATCTGGAATCTATACAAATACATTTCTTCTTTTACAACCAGCTGGTAGCATTATGGAACTGGGGAAACTAGTATTTTCAGATTGGAAAAAAGACTTCAAATGAAGTTTTGGAAGTGTAAAAATCTCAAACATTCGCAAAACAAACTTTCATGACATTTTAAGTGTGAAAAAAATTTATAGAAGGATGTTTTCTGTACTGAAGCTTTCAGTGATGCTTTTGATATGACACTTCTTACTTGAAATACTGATTTATGAGCAGTTTGTTTTGGAGACTGGACATAATGCAAGTTGTAAGGAATATTTTTTAGCATATGTGAAACATAATTGAAGCAGACTACGTGCAGAACACTTACAGCATTTGTAGCCATACTGTGGTAATTGTGCGTGGACACAAGATGTGTTCCTCCACCTAAGTTCCAGGCAGCTTGTGTTTTGGTAACAAGCGGAGTCACTTTGCATTTAGCACATAGTGGGCACATGCAGTTATTCTGGAGCAGCTAAAATAAGATTAATTCTAACGATACTATTTTAGTTTATTTGTCAGTCATACCATTTGTTGATTTGAAAAATGATCAAAAAGAATGATAGACTTTATTCTGAAGCAAGGATAAGAAGATCATTACCACTCTCACCCCTTCTTCTGAGCTGTCATGCATACATTGTGACATAAATAGAATATCAGAACACTTCTATCTTTCCAATGAATATTCCTGTGGGAATTAGTAGTTGTCATTTTACTGCTGATAAAAGAGAGGGTACAAAGCAGCAAAGTAACTTAGCTAGCACTCGACAGAACTGTTGAAGCCGTCCCAGACTAGTACTGAAGTCAGGAATTGCAGCTTCATGAGCCTGATTTATTGCCATAGTGTAAGAGGAAGATGGCATTCTATCTGGGAACAAGAGAATAGGATTAGCTATTACACCAAATAGTATTGAAATAAAAATTTGGTAGTTACCAAAATGTGATGCTCTGTTTTTCTCTTTTACTTTGAAGGTAATCATGACGGTAGCAGAGGATTTGTTGTGTTCTGCATCTCAGAACAGTCGCGTTTCACTGCAGCGAATGCAGGCTGGATGGCTCTTGATAGCTGCTCTCATGACATTAGGTAGTAGCTTTCTACAATTTTTCTTAATCTGCATTAAGGTGTTCGGTGTTCTGTCTGATTTTTAGTTGGAGGCTTTGTCTAATTTACTGCTGTGAAATAGTTTTTAAAAACCCAAATGTTTAAATATTTTAGAAAAACTTTCTGAGATAAAAATGTTATTTCTTTGAAATTTGCTTATTAGTTCATTGGGAGCAATGTCTGAAAAATAGTGATTGGAGTGGGACTGCTATTAATTAAATGTAGATGATAAATTTCAAAGTGAATCTAACCAAACGTCCTAGTGGTCGTGAAGAATTTTTAAATATTTGTCACAGCAGAAAATGAGCTAATTTGTATTTCCGTCTTGTCGGGCATTTGAAATCTTACAGAACTTTCTGATACATATTAATGGTCAGATTATTGACTGTGATCAGTAAATTACTAATGAAGAATGTATTTTATTGGCTTTGGTCATATTTTTAAGGCACTTGTCATGTTTTCAGGTATTACTTCTGCCCAACAAGTCCCGTTTTTTTTTTCTTATGTTGTTATACTTAATTAACCTAAAACAAATGTTTGCTTTTCTGAACATTACTATTGATCATTACATCTCACAGGGTCTGCATTTAGTAAAACAGAGATTGTAGTTGGTTTGGTAACACACTAGTAAATGTATCAGTGGGTAGTTATATATGAAATTGAAGTACCAAAACAGTAAACATTTGAGAAATTACATATGAGAAGGCTGGGAAAGTAGCATAAGGTTTTGTTTACTGCTGTAAAGATTTTGCGAACACAGAAGAAAAAAAAAGAACAAAAGAAAATTTAGTTTTATTAATCCTTGCATTGGCATGACAACTGTCAACATTTACAGGTCCTGCAGTTGTCCAACATCATCTGCCACGAATGCTGTTGCTGTGGAAGTGCATCTTTCCATCATCTCCTAAAGACCTAGAAACAGAGAAGACACGCGGAGATTCATTTACCTGGCAAGTAACACTGGAAGGTCGTGCTGGTGCCCTCTGTGGTAAGCAGGATTTACTGTCTTTCTCTGCCTATTTATAATTGGTCTCTTAGTTAGTTTTCCTTCTGAAAGAACAAGGACATTTCATCACTTAGTTCATAACAAAAGACAAAAAATAAATGTATTGATGTGTGCAATTAAAAGTCAGGGTATGAATGTCCAAGCTGAGACGCCAAAAGAGTGCATCTGACTTTTTTCATTTGAGATTTTTATCGGTTTCTCCAATTATTGGCCAAAGTATTTTTTTTTTTGTTTATTTTCTCCTACTTTTGTACGTTATTAGTGAAGTAATAATGTCATTACTTTGCTAATGTGATTTTTTTTTTTCTTCAATGTATCTCACACTAAGTAAATTGAAATCCAATTTCTTTTCTAGCTATTAAAAGCTTTGTTTCCCACTGTGCTGGTCTTCTTACGGATGAAGTTGTTCAGAGACTTCTTCCTCCTCTCCCAAGTGCTGTTGATTTATTGACACAGTAAGTGTGTGCATGAAAGTGTTATTTGAAAAGCTAGAGTAATCTTCTGTATTTGATTAGTGCGCTTTCCAAAGAACTTTCTTTTCAAGGGACAAAAATCAGAGTTTATGTGTTTGCAGATTCCAGTGTCACGTGAAAAATCAAAGGAAGACTTTCTTGCAAGGGTTTTTTTAAGTTAGTTTTTATATACTGCTTTTTAAATTAAACATACACATTTTCATTTATATACCATTATTTTTTATAAAATAAGAAACCAAGTTCAATAATATGCTTGGAAAAACATTTTTTAGATGTGGATATTTTCTGTATTTAATTTCAGATCTAAGCTGGAAAGGCTTTTATGTTTTTTAAGCTTTTGCCTTTGGAATATAGAACAATTTAATGCATCTGGGCTCTAAGCTCTAACTTAGAGAAATATATCCACAAAAGTTTATTGTCATAAATATAGGTACAATCAAAGGAAATAGAAAGCTTGTTTATTTCTCTAGTATTAAATGAAAATAATGCTTGGAAATGGACAACAGACATTCTTTCAGAATATGTGAAATAAATTGATTTCCTTTTACTATTAGTTATGCAAATCAAAACTGTACTTCTAATATGTATAGATTTTAAAAGCATTCAGTGGAGTGGTACAAATGAAACTGGGGTGTTACATGAAACTTAAAGTCCCTACCATCTCTGACGTGCTTTTTATATTTTAAGGCTTTCTTCAATATACAAATCATATGGAAATTCCTTAAAAACACCATCAACGGTTTACAGACATAAACTTTATGAATTACTAGCAGTATTGCCCCCAAAGGCCTACGAAGGTACGTATTTCCATAGAACGAGAAATCCATTCAAAATACCATGGGCCCGTTTTTAAGTTTTTGTCCAACACGTATTCAGCCAGCAAAAATTAGTTCCACCTTTTCTAAAAAACAAATTTTATTCCCTCTCTTTAAGTTTGATGAATTGTAGCAAAGTCACTGTGGTTTTGAGAAGCTGGTGTTCATGATGTTTTTTCCCTTCTCATATACAAAACAGACTTCTGTTATAAATAGACACTTTTGCTCTATTTCTGGATGAAACTTGAAATTAGACGACGTTTCAATTTCAAACTAGTTGAAAAATTTCTTTTCTTTGATGCCTGTTTTGCTTTTCCATTGAATCTTAATTCTCAAAGGTGTAACTCTAGCTTAAACTAATTGCATATAGACCACTGAAAGAATTCAAATTAATTGATTTAACTAAGCATATATTACAGATATATTAATCTGATCCTGTGCAGATTGTGGATAAAAGGTTTGTATTTAAGGAACAGTTTCAACAAAATCTGGGGATTGACTTATTTTTTATAGGAGAACATAACAAAAAGAATCTAGGCCTCTAATCCTTTAACTATGCACTGTAGTTGGATGGGTCTAACTTTTCAGCTGAAATATTTATTATCTTTGTTACCTTTAAATCATTTGCCATACGGTAGTGTATGGACTGCAGCAAGGAACCATAGTGTTTTTGACAGCTGTAAAGAGAAGTACAGGGTATTCTTCAGGACAGAGGCAATATGGAGCAACCCGGCTCTTAAATTAGCTGCGTCCTCCGTCTCTTGGAGGGAATCCTTACTCAAATGATCTGCTCCATCTAGTGGTAACTGCTAAGAGACTCGGGCCAAATCCCTGACCTATGCCTTGAAGCTGTTGTCACGTTAGAAGCCTGTATATAATGAAGCATCGTGTGTAATACTCATTTGTGACTGAAAATTGCACCTCCGTCCCTGAGAGCAAGTTATTCCTTTTGTTCTTGTATTACAGGAGCAACATGTTATAGAATACAAACGTTTGGGTATGGCTGGGTTTGGCAGTTTCTTGGTGTGTTTGGGATTTTTGCATATGTTCTAACTTCATTGAAAATATACAGTGTTTGACAGCGTGACCTGCAAAATGTAACTCTTGTGAGAGAGCAGCCTAGCTGAGGGTGCTGCATTCTAGATCCAACAAATAAAGAAAAAGCTTGAAAAGTTTGTTACAAATGAGGTGGCACTGCTGAAAGCTTTGAAAATAGCCTTAGAATCAGCACAATAATTTGCCAGGTGTAGTCTCAGAGGTGTCCACCCGTGTGTAATACAGCAGTATGAGAGTGGGGAGGGAATGGAAGTACATACATTGCCAGAACTTATTTTTGTATATTTTAACATATAAGTGTGCATCATTTGAAAATGCAATGAAAAGTTTCTAAGGTAAAACTTGAAACAAATACCATTCTTTCCATAATATTTCCAGTATGATATCTTCGTGAAGAAGCTGTATGTCTTTGCAAATACTGATAATTTTAAAAATAAATTGTTTGGGAAAACAATATCACTATAAAACTCAGAAAGCTTTTTTCAATGTCTAAATTTAGTCATCATAATTAGTACTCTTGTGTGGCACAGCATGGCATATTTGACATGGCTCAGAGTGACACACTGATTGAGAAGCTTTCACCAGCTCATGGGTTTTTTTCTTTTGTATTTGTTTTCTTCAATCCAGGTAGTTAGCCAGATGATAGAAATCTGTAAGTTGTTTCTTTTTGAGAAAATTGGTGATAGAAACATATACCAGGAGTTGTAATTCAAGCTTTGAGTATTTGCAAATAATGTGCAAAGCTTGTTTTCTTTAGTACAAGAGGAACAAAACAAAATAGCCAAGAAAACAAACAGTTGGAAACAGACTAGTCAGACACTCAAGCTTCTTTGTCAATTCATGCCTTTAGATTTCTGAGGCCTGAGATACTATGACTCGTTTAGGCTCTGCTTGGTCCTTTCCTGCTCACTTTCTGCCTCTTTGATGTTTCTTTTACTGCTTTGTCATCTCTAAAAATCATATCTGCTCAGACAGCAGAATTTTACAAAGTTTCACCACGAGTGTGCATGAATCATAACTGATTTTTTGCATTATTTCAGCAATGACAGATATGAGAAGAACATATTAGGTAAACATGAACGTCAGTGAAATATACATTTAACATGTTTTAGTTGCTGTCTTCCATTGTGTGTGAATGGTTAAGACTTGTAATTTATCTGATCCAAAATATGAACTTGTTAAGCTGGGGAAAGCTGGTTCTGTTTCTAAGATGACAAATCCTATTTGTGATCATTTTCATGTGTCATTAGTTTTGGATTATAATGTGCTCATGTTTTTGAAGCTAAACATTTATTCCTTGTGAGTTAATATAAAAAGTTTTATATTGTCCAAATTGAAAATTTCACAAAAATAATTTCAGTAGTTTGAATTCTATTAGATTTCTTGATGTTTTGTGTTGTCTGAAATTAATATGTTTTGTCAGACAACTCATTAAGGTTCTTTTCATTCTTCAGCTTTTTGTGCTTGTTATGTTCCACTGTTTAAACCATAAAATTGAATACAGGCATTCACTTCTCTTAATAGGATGAGATGAATAGCTAGAATGCTGAAACAGCATTCTGGCTTAAAATTTTGAACTGCTTTATATTGGGGTAATATTGTTTGAAGTGTTGAGGATTGCCGACTGTCTGGGACTGAAATAAATGTTTATTTGGTTAAAAAATGGTGGATATCTCCTTGAAATTTTATTTCAAAAGCTGTTTTTTTTCATAGGAAGGGGATTTTTAAAAAAAATTTTTGTTGTGATGACTAATAATGAAAGAACAGCTTCTAGCTGTTAACTGTCGTGGTTTTTTTGAAGGCTCAATTTTTGTTCTTTTCACACATTATCTGTACACCTTGCAATATATTTGATAGTGCAAACATTTTGCATTAAGATTTGAGTAAAGCATTTTGGGAAAATTACATACTTGCTTAATTAGTCAGGGAGGCAGGCAAAGCAAGAGATGCCTGCAGGGGAGACATGCTGATAGGGTCAGGAGTTTGACAGGTAGGGGAGAGACAGTCACCTTCTCAGAATAGATTCTGTCTTCAGGAAAGGTTAAATAGCTGGCTGCAGCTACCAGCTCCAACTACACTACTAACTCTGCTTGTGCTCATGAGGTGCTGATAACTGTGTTGTCCCTCTTCATGGAACTTCCATGTGTTGAAAAATCATAAGCAACTTTAGTGCCAATATGTAATTGTGTGATCAACTAACAACAAAACTGAATGCAAGGAATTGGATATGTGGAGTTAAGCTCCTGTCCCTCTCCCCTCCCTGCTTCTTAGTGCTGATATTTCCCAATTCATGAGGACTTGACTTTTCAATCTTAATGCTCTGGAGGTAAATTCTTATGTAATATTTGTATGAAGACTGTGTACATTTTTTAAAATCAGTTCTGCAGTGTTTTTCAACATAATTACAAACCAGTCCTTTCTCATCACATGTGGTTCAGCACTGGAAATGTTCTCTCACTACAAAGCCCGTTTTAATAACCTAAATAATCTGACTCAAAATGCCTAGTGTTGTTGTATTATGTGCAGCCTTGTCAGCAATATTATGTGGAAAAATATGTGAAAGTTTTAACTACCAGTGTAATTTATCATAATGTAACCTGCAATAAACTCCTCCTGCTTTGTTTTCTGGATGCAAACTCCTAAAATAGGGGACTGCATTCATCAGCTTTTGGTTGCTTATCAAACCTATAGGTGTTTTAAATTACTTCTGCTTGCCAAATCCAAGTATTCCTTTGTGATTACGTAATACATTCCATGGCATTAATTTTCAGGAAATAGGAGAAAATATGGCTATGTTCATAACTTCCATTTCTCCTTTACTTTATTTGTAAATGTAACTAATTTACTGGATTATCAGTTATATGGCATTATGCCTTCTGTAAAGGTAAAAGTCTCTGTTTTACAGCTCCTGGATTGCTGTGGGTGCTTAGCTTGCTTATGTCAGGTACTGCTCTGTGGTTTGCCCTCTAACAGAGAGTCTTCTCTAATTAACTATTTGAAGACTAAAGAGAAATGTTAGATGGATGTTACTGTTTCAGGATGAATATATTACTCCCAAAATTGCTTGTTGGCAAGTAACTAACGAAGAGCTTTGACTATTTTTTCTTTAATTTAAAGGAAACTTCAATGCTGTTCTAAAAGAGTTAGTGACTGACTTGACTGTCCCAGATAGCCAGATTGATGCCTCTGCATTCTTGCTCCCACCCCTTTGTCACGAGAACGATCTCCTTTTACTCGGTCCCTTACTGCAGGACACTGACCACCGATTTATTGAAGAGCAGGTACTTTTTGTTCTATTATAAAGGTATTACTGTATTTTCATGCAGTTGTAGTTATTTGGGTCAGTACTCATTTAGACTTGGTCAAAAATACGGCTATCACTTTTTTCCTTCTTACAGCTCCTTTTAGGTAACAGCATAGCTGGTGGCAGCTTGGAGTATGACCCTTACTCAATTTATGAGAAATCTGCAAAAGGGGATTCAGTACCTAAACCACTACCTCCTGCATTATCTGTTATCAGTGCAGCAACTCGACTTTTTGGAGTTATTTTTTCCCACATAACAGAATCTCACAGGTAAAGTAGTAACTGTAACTGCTGGGGAATTTAGGAGGTGTTATGAGATGGTTACAGTGTTTGACATTGAATGCAGAAGAAAACAGTTCTGAAAAAAAAAAAGAATTGCTTAAGTGGAGTCTGTAGACCATCTGAATATCATAATTCAGACCACCAAATTAATGGACTTCTCTCTTTAACGTTACTGACAACAAAAAGGCACATCCAGCAAGAGGTTACTGTCATAGTAAATTCTGTGGACCAAGAAAAATAATGTTTTGTTTTGATAGCCAGCTCAAAATGGAAGCTATTTTGAGAGCTATTGCACAATTTTTGTGGTGCTTAATGTATAATACATTCTTTATGAGAAGTGGATGGGAAGAAATAAGAGAGCGTGTCTTAACACAGTTCTGTCAAGGTACAAGAACGCTTAAAAGACATCAAAAACTTCTCTTGGGTTTTTGTCTGTGTTTTTTCTCACTGCATACATGGCATTTTGGTTTGTTTCACTTTTATCAGCACACTGATTGCTAAGGCATAGAATTCCTGAAGATTTTTGCATACGGTTGCTTCTTTTGTGTGCTGCTGGCAATATTTTTAGATGCAGCTTTAGAGCAGATGAATTATTTTAAAATCAAATAGCCTATATTTTCAAAGCCAGCTGTAGTTAGACCTCAATCGTTAGATCATGATCACTGTAGCTGGTGATGGTTTTGTAGTTTCCTTTGTGGGATGGGTGTTTAGTCTTGATGAGTCCTGAGTCTTGATGTCTTCACAACTTTGAATGCTTGGGATTTAGTATAAGTTCCAGGCAGCTGTTTGTATATGAGAATACCTGCCAATAAAATTGCCATGTGATTTATTTGTTCTTCTGACTTGCCTTTACTTATTCATTCTGTCTTCATTGACTCCTTTTATTTTGGATTTTTTTTCTTTGTTGTTTTTTTTTTTCCCCCCAACTGTCACCAGCTTGCTGGTTGGTTTTCTTCACCTGTTTCTCAAGACCTGAATTAATCACTGCAGATAAATACATTTTCATTTTATTTTTCCTCTGCCCCCTCCTTTCTCAATTGTAAATCAAAATGCATTATTCCCATATATAGTTCCTTTTAATAATGTTTGTTTAATGTTACTTAGATATAAGTGATTATCTGTGAATACATATAAGGAAACAAATGTTTTAAAAGTTCATGTTCGTATAGGGAAGTTCATATTCTGAAATGGAATACACAATTTTTTTGGTAGTAGACAGGGGTGTCAGTTGAAGGAAAATGCTCAGGAGTTAATTTGTTCTACCTCTGTTTCTATAATATGTAGGCTTTGTTATGGGTTTTAGAATAAAATTTAAAAGCTTGATTTATTTCTTTAATTTTCAATTCTGTGGTTTCTCTTCTGTTTTTGTTTAAGGCTCCAGGTGTTAGAACAGTTGTTGAATTCCATAAAGCAAACAAAAGGATCTCGACAACAAATAGTACAGCTACATGTTGTGTCAGCCTTTTCTACTTCCTTAAAGGTAAATCTGCTTTCTTTCTCCTTTTTGTTTCCCCCTCTCTCTCTATTAAACCATAGCATCTCTTGGTTCAAATACATCAATTGCTGTGGTTTGAACCCAGCCACTCACTCACTCCTCCCACAGTGGGATGGGGGAAAGAATCACAAGAGTAAAAGTGAGAAAACTCCTGGGTTGAGATAAAGACAGTTTAATAGGGAAAGCAAAAGCCATGCACACAAGCAAATCAAGACAAGGAGCTCATTTCCTGTTTCCCATCAGCAGGCAGGTGTTCAACTGTTTCCAGAAAAGCAGGGGTCTATCATGCCTAACAGTCACTTGGGAAGACAAAAACCATCACTCCAAACATTCCCTTGCCTCCTCCCAGCTTTATATGCTGAGCATGATTCCATGTTAAAGGAAGAGCTGCTGCAGGAGCATTCTCGCACTGTTCGAGGAGTCGCACACAGCCCACCCGAGCCTTCAGCTGCTGGGACAGGAGCCCCTTTGCAGTGGGCAGCCCCAGTGAGCAGACAGGCGTCCCCTTCATCTCCTTGTTGTCACATACACTCACTCTGGTGGGCTTCCTCCTTCTTCCAGCTTGACTCTGTGTTTCCCGTAGCAGTGTCAGGCATCAGATTTATAAAACCAAGTTATTTAATAGTTGTACAGCAGCAGGGCAGCTCAAGCTGGGTGTCTCTGGAGGAGTACTCAGAACAAAAATCCCTAGGCAATTATACCCTTATGATTTATGCACCTACCCTTCATATATACTCTTTACATGCCTTGCACATGTCTCTGGGTCCAGTGGTGATTTTTGGTAAGGAGTCTTTTAATATGTTATTGGGTTCTTTCCCTATGTCTGTGCAGGTAGGTGGTTCTTGAGGAATTGCAGCTTCTGCTGCCAGCTGTAGTCTCCTGATCTCCTGGTTTGCATTTCTGGTGCATCTGCTCTCTGGCAGAGCACGGAAAGTTGAAAAAGCCCTAGACTTAGGATAAACATTGCCTAGCAATAATCAAAACATCAGTGTGTTGTCAATGTTCTTGTACTAAAGACAAAACACAGCATTGTACCAGCTACTAGGAAAATCGCTCAGAAAATTAACTCCATTCCAAATAAAAACATCTCTAGGTGTAAGTTCAGACCTCTTGACCTAAGGCCTTATCTAATCCAGCTATTCATGCTGAGCCAGTAAAGCTAGGCAAGCAACATCCTAAATCACGGAGTATTTTACCTCTATGTAACTCATTCTACTTAAAACTTACTTATGCTAAACAACTCTCTCTTGACGGCCATGTGATGTGGAATCTCCCTCTGGTCTGTTGAGGTCACCTATCCCAGCTGTGTTGCCTCCCAATTCCCTGTGCGCCCCCACTCCCCTCACCGGTGGGGGTGGCACAAGAAGCAGAAAAGGCCTTGGTTCTGTGTAGGCGCTGCTCAGCAATTACAAAAACATCTCAGTATTGTCAACCCTGTGTTCAGCACAAATGCAAAACATGGCACCATGCTAGCTAATGTGAAGAAAATTAGCTCTGCCCCAGTCCAAACCAGCACAGTACACAGAAGTTTTCGTTTTGATTAACAGTCAAGGTGATCAGTCCTGTTTTCTATGGTAATATATTGTTTTGATGTACACTTATGTGGGTTTAGACATCTGACTCTCAAACCGGCAGATTAAAAGAGAGGAATTCCTCAGACAAAGGGGAAGAAAATAAAAGTCCTTCTGCAGGTCTTGTATTTTTTGCATGACATGTCTCTGATTATTGTTTAGCTGTATAATATATTTAATGTCTATTTTTAGCATTTGGCTAACTGCAAGGGAAGTTTAGGTTCAGAAGAAGTTAGAAGATCTGCCCTGATGTTGGTAGTGGGTGCCTTGGAAAGCAAAAATCCGCTTCTAAGATGTGCTGCTGCAGAGTGTTTGGCCAGGTTGGCACAGGTGGTTTCCGACAGTGCCTTCACCGCTGGATTAGCGCAACTCAGTTTTGACAAGTAAGTACAAAATAAGTATGAAAAGATACTGCTTGAGTTTATAAAGATGTTTGAGAAGATGACCTGACACCTATTGTGATAATTTTTAAAAGCTGGTTTCCTTCATGAATTTGATGTCACTTCGGAAATTAACAGGAAAAAGCACTGCCCGAGTTCTGCATGTATTTCTTAGTGTAAGACTATCTAAGCAAGCATGTAGACTTTCAAATGAATTAAATCAGCTGCTGTTCTAGCAACGTCATTTAAGTGTATCTAAAATATTTTTGGTGCTTTCTTCAGATAAGAGACAACGTATAAACTTAGAATTTTGGAAATAAAATAGTGTTTAATAAAATTTTTTGCTGATTATATACCAGAAATTTCATTTGTAGATGTGCTTATTACATAGTAAGAGTCTTGGTGATTAAACTAACAGTTTTCTTTTAATTAATAGGCTAAAATCTGCTAGGGATGTGGTATCAAGAACAGGTCATTCTTTGGCTCTGGGATGTCTGTATCGGTACCTAGGAGGAATAGGTTCTACTCAGCACCTGAATGCGTGTGTTGGAATCCTTTATACTTTGTCTCAGGACAGTACTTCTCCTGATGTACAGGTACTTGTCATTTATATAAAAACGTTATGTTGTAAATTAACTGAATTATATTCTGGAGTTTAAGGTTCTTTTTCTTGTAAGAATAACACTTCACAGCCTCGTAGGTGCATACCTCACAGGTAATGCCCAGAGCAGCAAAGGCAGGGTAGAAGACAGTCCCTGGTCAAAATCCACCTACAACAACTTCCATAGCAAGAACTATGATGAGGTGTGGGAGGTTCTTATTCAATGATCTGTGAGACTGATAAGGCTCACTTCAAAAACAGTATCTGATGTTTTAGGGGTTGATTCGTTTCACATTCACCTATATCTTGACTTTGACTAGATGGTACCTAGGGTTTTTTGTTTATGAGGAGGGGTTTTTTTGTGTCAGTTTTTGTCTCTTTTACAGTGTTTATCTCACAGCATTTTTTGTTGAGAGGTCTTATAGTAAATAAAAGGGATTTGTAGCCTGAATGCTGTAGAACTTGGTGGATATACATCCTTGAGTAAAGCAAGACATTTTGAAGACTAATTAATGTTATTTTTCTGTGGCTAAAACTGTTATCTGTCAGAATAGCTCTAAGAGACATTGAGTATATTTAATGTATTTGTCTAAATATCGGTTAAAGAATTTTTAAAGCTTTTTCCACAGTATCTTTGCACAAAGAGGAGCTGTTTGTTGACGTGAAACAGATGTGGCTATTGGTGCAACGCAACTGTGACTACAACAATAGGTTATTTCAGCAACTCTAGTATTTTTTCACAATTTTGTTCTTGCACAAGGAACTGTAATAAATTTTTTAAATAATAGAATATAATTGGGGAATAATAATCACTGTTAAATTCATCTACTATTACATTCAATTTTTTGTTTATTAACAATGACAAATTTAAAATGGTTGTTTCATTGCACAACATACAGTTCCTTGTAAAATATTCAAAATGGCTTATTCAATATCAGATTTATAAGGTTTCTTTGTATAAGCTCTCTTTTTGTTCCATTGGAACCTAAAAGTGCAACTTCTATTACACTTCATTACTGAATTTCACTTTTAACTATTAAATTTTCAAAAGGTCTTATGTACATCCTATAGACATTACATGACTGCTTCTCTTATTTTACAGGCGTGGGCATTGCACTCTCTGTCACTAATAGTGGATTTGGCTGGGCCCTTGTATCACGTGCATGTGGAACCTACCTTATCTCTTTTTCTCATGTTGTTGCTGAGTGTGCCTCCCACTTACGCTGAAGTCCATCAAAGCCTTGGTCGCTGTTTAAATACACTTATTACCACTCTGGGCCCTGAGTTGCAAGGTATATAACATACAAAAGTGTCAGCTTTGTTTGCTGTAGCCACCAAATTGCTAAACATTGTTTGAATGTGTGTGATTGCAACTGTAACAAGTAAGCAGATGCTAAGTTTCTTTTGCTTAGTTGTCAGACAGTATTTCTTAGACCATTACTTTATGCAATCAAGATGACATGACTGCTAGTTTTCCAAAAATAGCATCTCTTGACATCATTTCCTTTCTTTGAATTGGTTCTCCAAGCCTTGCCTTGGATTGTAATTTCGTACATGAATTTTGTATTTTACAGTTCTTACATTCATGCATCTTATAATTCTAGCATGAGAAAAGAAGGTATTCATATTTCAAGAGTTAGGAGCCTGTCTATGTCTTAATTATGATGCAGACATTTAAAATTTGCATCTAAATCACCAGAGAGCAATGTGATCACTGCTCATTGATATCAAAGTATAGCACAGATACAAGGATCATCCTTTAGGAGGATGAACATTATGGCTGGCTGGGGAAAAAGACGGGTTATCATGTTTATTAAAAATAAATATGTTTTAAAACCAACCGAAAAGATACCCTACTGTCTTTATTCTCAATATAGGCAGCAGTACAACAGTGTCAGCCTTAAGAACTTCCTGCCTTTTGGGCTGTGCAGTGATGCAGGATAATCCTGACTGCCTTGTTCAAGCTCAAGCCATCTCTTGCCTTCAGCAGCTTCACATGTTTGCTCCTCGACACGTCAACTTGTCTAACCTCGTAAGCTGCCTCTGTGTGAGTATATATTTACTAGTTTATATCCTTGTATTTTAAAATTTGTTCATATTTTTCATAAACAAATATGCAGATGTTTCTTTAAGCAGAGAAACTGACCACTGTGTAGGAGTGAGATGTTTTGTGTTCCCCTACAGGCAAGTATTCTGTATATCTTCATTTTTTTCCCCTCAGTTTCTGCTTCCCCTTTACAAGATGAGCACATTCTGTAGAAATCTTGGCCTTCTGAACTGCTTGCAAGTGCAATCTGCTGTTCTTATTAAGACCAGTTGTCTGGCAGGATATACCATTCAATGCAACTTTTTGCTGGATTTTTACCAGCTGTTTTATGTTGGCCAGTTTTTTCCCTGTGCTGCTTTTTATGCCTTGGTTGAAGCATTGATTTAAAAAAAAAGTTGTCTATAATTAGTGAGAATTGTTTTGCTTCATTTTGTTTCTTCAGGATGCTGAAAAATTGTTGATTTCTCTGTTTTGTAATTTCTGTAGCACTAATGCTTCAGTGTACTGACATCTTGGCAGTCAGTTTAAAAATTTCTAACACTTGCACAAGTAATAGTCAAATAAGGTCTTTGGAAAAAATAAACAAGACTTTTTCAGCCCTATTTAACAAAGAGGTGGGGGAGTTTATTTGCTGGGTGGGATTTTGGGATTTTGGGAGTTTGTTTTCATGCAGTATCTCTCTGTCTTTGAATAGCTGCTGTTCCGAAGTACTTAGTTCTATTAAAAAAACCCAAAAGTAATTTTCTGGTAGCTATTAGCCTTGGTGGATTTGGGGGGCTAGCTAGGGGAGTTGGTTGGAGGGTTTTGTGGGTTTGTTTGGTTTTTTTTATAAGACCATCTTGTCTCACTGTCAATGAGAGAGACAGAAAAACCCACAGACGGTAAGGTGTGGTGGTATTTTGTTTTAATCTCATCTATTTCAACACAGTTCTTATTCACGTCTTCCGTTGGGTAGCACTTGTGTATTGATACTAAACATGTATTAATTTTGTTTAGGATTTAGATTGCTTACATTTTCTTTATTTAGTTGGACTAGAAACATGATTGTGGGAGCTAGGAAAAATTGAAGGAGGTTTTTCTGCCCCGCACTGTGATACGCATGGGTATGCTAGTTGCAAAAGAGCTGTAACTAATCTGAAGTGGTTTTTGTTTTAACATACACTAACAATTATTTTCTCTTCTCTGGGTAAAATGTAGTTCTTCTTGCATTGATAAAATCACAACAAACCATGTCAGTCAGCCTCTTGCTTGGAGGATGTGGTAGCATTTGGGAGCATTTCTAAGTCCATGTACAGTCTGCTTCTGTCTCTAACTAATATCAAGTACCTACTAATGAAGAGGATGTCATGACAAAGTTATCTTGTCTCTATAATATTACTGATTTCTATTGTTTTTACAAGTTGTCTCAAAGTACTTCACACAGCAGTTTATGAACTTCATAATACTAAATTAGTCAATTAAGAAGCAGGGGTCACGGCTTGAGTGTGTGTTCATGCACCTGTGTGTGTTCCCCTCTATCCCAGAAACAATTGTGGGCTTCCCGGGAGAGGAGTCCACTGAAGTCAGTGGCCTTACATGGGTGACCTTTTCTCATTCTCATGAACTTGTACAACTAGGGCCAATGTTGCTGGCACTGACAATTCCGTAGATGTTGATATGTCTCTGAAGAGTGTCATAGACAAGGTTCAAGTGTGTGCTTTGCAGGTCTGTGAGAAGATAATTGCCCAAGCAGAACTCTGCATTTGTAAAACTCAACATCCATCTGTGTAGTTTCCACCCACTAAGTCACCATCTCATTAGGGAGCCAGAATAAGTTATTGGATCTGAAATCTGGACTTCACTGTGCTGTTTACTTGCAAGGTGACCCTCAGCTAGTTATTCTTCGTGAGTTTAAATGTCTGCAATTTGGAGAACAAGGTGTGACGGTCCTCCTTTGCGTTGCATTTTGAAGTCTTAAGGGGAAGTAGCATGCAAAAACTAGGCCCTAGATCATGTGGATATTCACCATTGCATTCTTTATTTAGGGAAGAAAAACAGGAGAGGCAAAGAATCTGTGGTCAGATGAGTGATCTTTTCCCCCTTCGTCCATAGAAACATGAATTTTCACTCATAAAATCTTAAAAACAAATGTGCAAACAATTTTTTTAAACTTTTTTTAGTAACATTTGAACCAACTCCTCTCTCCACCCTCTTTCCCCAAGGATTCTGTAAAATGTCTGTGCCTTCAAACTTGCCTTTTTAAAATTCTCATTCTCCCTGCCATTCCCCCCCACTTTCCTCTTCTCCTCCTCTCTTACCTCCCTCCGCTCTCTCGTAACCCTCCCTCTCCTCTCTCTGCTCCCTCTCCTCCCTCTTAATTTCTTTTTTCCCTCATTAGGCATGCTAACACAATTTCTTGTGCAGGCAGCTGCAAGCTGCCTCCTCCACTTGTCCTCCCAGCCCCTGCAGCATGAGATGGTTCAGGTCTCCAGTGTATTTAAACAGTTCAGGTTGTAACTTTGCTAGCACTAATAAAACATGACTTAGGCAATGGACATGCTGCTTCACTGGCTCATGTTTTGTGGTTTGTTTTTTGTTTTTTATATTGTGTACATGTGCTTGTCATTATCTAGCTTCCATTCTTCAGCTTCTGAGAGTGTTCCCTGTTTGTCAATTGGATCTTTCACGGGGCTTCTAACAATAATGCATACTTACCCTGGTATTTGAATTCTTGGCTCCAGCAGAATACAAATCGTATGCTTTCAATCATGTCTAAAATTAGCTCTAAAACTAACTTAGGTGAGCACAGACTTCTAAAGAGCTTATCTGTGTAAGCTTATGATGTAGTATTCCTCAACAGTAAATGCCAGTTTTCAGCTCTAAGATATTAAAGATATTTTGAAACACAATAAGTATACAATGTTAATAACTATGCTGTCCTGTTGTTTTGGTACTGTTTAAGTATTAATTTTAGGGGCAGTTGGATTGGAATTTAAGTGTGTTCAACATGAAAAATAAGAGAAATTAACTGAGCAAATTAGGCTTTTGGTATGTTTGCGATAAGATTTTGAATTTTATTATATGCTGAATTTACATGTTACAGTCTCCATGTGTGGTTGATATCACTGTGATATCTATTTTGGTTTTGTCATGACTGGTTGTCGTTTGTTTTTGTGCAGGAAATCTTGTTGGATAATTCTGTGTTGGTAGGTCCTTGTGCCTTGTTAATCCTAAACTTTTGCAGTTTGCAGTGGTGTTTTTATTTCATCTTTTATCTTTCTTTTTAACCATTTTAATGTAATTTCTTTTAGCATGTCAAGTGATATTTTATTGTCATCCTAACCAGAGCCTTCCTAACTTTCTGCAGATGGCAGGAATACATTTCATTTATGTGCTTAGTGAGGGATAATTTTGTTTTTAATGTGTTAAGTACGGAAAGGGAACTGTTTGTACACTTAAGTTTTAATGTGATGCTTGCATTTTGTGTCTTTTATTTAGTCCTGTCCCCTGCTTAGAATGTGGGAGAATGAGAGAGATGAAAAATGTGCATCTTGAGTTATTTCGGTAGCCTCAACTGGGCCCTCTGATTTTCCCTTTTAAAAATGAGCACGGAATTTATGCATGTCCAACTTGAAGTAGAATGTGTAGCCTGCTTGCATAGATGTTGCATTAAAAGTCTCACTTGTTTTTAAAGTTGCAACTAAAGTACCTTGCAGACATGCCTATTGAGTCAGGTTTCTTTCCTTGTAGAAGAATTAAACAGGGAGTGTCTCTTTTTGTGTATTAATTATGTAATTGGGAGTATTGTAGACTCACTTGCATGCATAGAAATTCCGAAGAGGAAGCTTAGTTTTGTTAATCTAACGAAGGTGAAATTCTGTATTTCTTATTCTTTTTGTGCTTAAGTTGCTTTCTTTTAGCATATGTTAACTAATATATATTAGTCATTTTGACTAACGTGTTGGCCTGTTGCTGACAAATGAGGAGCACAGCCTAACACAAGGTTGTCCTGCAGCAGACACTCAGCCCTGTTTTAAGGATGGTGACAGCTAAGGGTACACAACTGCTTAGTTGTAGAGAACAATTTTTTTTATGATAACCTAAGCTTAGTTTAGAAGAAGATGCATAAATATTGGTGTAGCCATTTTGCCTGACCACCCAGCTAGTTTATTGTGTCTTTAGAATTCCCTTCAGGATTGTCTTAAAATTGAAAGAAGCAAATAAAAACCAGAAAGCTCCATTCTAACAGAAAACCCTTGAGGCTACGTCTTGGGTTTTTTAAGTGTTTTTCCTTGTTCCAGTAGTAGTGAATCTGTGATCGTGTATTTTCCAGTAAAATAACCCACACACTGGCCTGTTGGTGTTAAAATATGATGGTGCTATGAACTTTTTTGCTAGAGACTGCTCAGGAGAGTTGACCTGTCTCAGTGTCATACATTCACCAGTAACTCTCACCCTTTCTCTCACCTTCTCTAAAACGTAATTGAATGCAAACTGAGGATATATTTTTTTTCCCAATGAAACTGCAGCAGTGTTCTCTTTGCCCTTTCTTATAAACTTCCTTTCATGCATGGAGTTCTGTTTTACTAAAGCCTGAGTGACTCTCTCACCCTTTGTTTCACTGACATTTCTCTAGTTACATCTGATGATGACTTGTACTGAGTTTTCAAGCCCATTGTATGCATATACCCAGTGGTCAAAGAGTTAATTGTTCATTGAGACCACAATTCACCTGGCATTGAGGTTAATGGGGGTCTTTGTACCATATTGGTTGAGAGGTGGATTCAGCCCCAAACCAATATTGTAAGTTGTCTTTGGAGAGAAAATGCTAAAAGTACTGATATGTTTTGTAAAACTGATAACAGGACTTGCAAAACCTTTCATTTGGGGGTTAAAAAAAAAAAAAAAACCTGAGCAAAAAGAGCATCAATTACATGTTCACTGACTTAACAGATTTGCCATAGCTGCAGTTGTTCAGAAAATACCAGCCTTACTGAGGTGTTGCCACAGAGGTTTGTTAGCCATCTCACTGTATCTTCTTGCATGTTTCAGATGAATCTCTGTAGCTCATACTTATTACTGAGACGGGCAGTGGTAGCTTGCTTACGTCAACTTGTGCAAAGAGAAGCTGCTGAAGTGTCAGAATATGCTGTTGCACTAGTGAAAGAGAGCAAAGAAGATTTTACTCCAGGTAGTGTATTGAAGTTCTGAGATCAAAGAGCTTGACATATTGACAGTGAATTTTAAACACACTTTGTTTGCCATGGGTATGAAAACTTTGCTACACTCTTGAAATCTTGAACTCAAAATGTCTTCCACCTCAGTTGTCTATGTAGTACTAAATGATGATAAAATGAAGAAAATGAGGAAATGCAAGGGGAGTCCCAGAGAAATCTAAGCCTATCTAGCCAGTAGCTCTTGTATTAACTTTTTGCTAAAAGGCCTGAGAGTGATCACTAGTTCATCCTCATGTGCTTTTCTGTGGGTGAGTGGTGTTTAAAAATTATTTCACTTCGGCTTTCAATTCAAGCTCATTTGGAAATTTTCAGAAAAGATAGACTATAGCCATTTTTAAAAACTGCTGATATTTAAAATTTGTAGTATTGGTCAAATAAAATCGGTCGTATTAATTTAACAAATTATTTCCATGTATCTGGTTTTGTGCTTTTTTGGAGAATAGCTTTAACTTCCATTTCAAGTTAAAACATTGTTTTAGAATTATCTTATTAAGTAAGGATTTTTTTCAGGAGCTAGATGTTGTGGTGATGGTAATGCTGTGAAATTCAGAGTAGGATTCTTCTTATTTTTTGCTGGGGTAACTTTCTTCCTGTTGTTACTATATTTCTGTAAAAGCTCAAAGTTTGTTTTGAATTCCTAAGTTAGCTATAGTGTTAAAGTGAAAAATATAATTGTTTCAAAAATATTTCAGGGCCAGTAAGTACTTGTTCACAAGATACCCTGTGTGCAACCTTCAGTGGGGTTTCTGTTGTCATTACTGCAGCTTTGTGATGTACAGTACTCAGCTCACAGACTTTGTTCTTAGCAGATGTGAACATCAGAGAAATAGGCCTGGAAGGGGCATTGCTGGGCTTGCTGGACAAAGAATTGGATCCAAGATTGTGCCAAGATATCAAAGAGACTCTGACTCATATGCTTACTTCAATGGCAGTTGAGAAGCTCTCTTTTTGGCTGAAGCTTTGTAAAGATGTTCTTGCTGCCTCTGCTGGTAAGTCCTAATACACTGTGGTTGAGAATGCAATCAAAATAAGGCCTACAGCAGTACACCATGCCACTGAGGGCAAGTGTTCATATTTCTTGAATGTTTGCCATTTATGAAGTGTATAATCGTCATTCAGATTGAAAGATTGGATCCTTTAACGTAGTTCCTTCAGAGGAATGTGCCTTTCTCTCTTCTGATTGCCTTTTCCCCATTGAACAAGTTCTTGTAAACATGTTAGGATGTGTTGCCTGTTCATATTCTTGTTGATTTATACTCCTGAGGTTAACTTATTTCTGTATCAGAAATGGAAATGCAGAAAGGTTTGAGCTTGTGAGTCCTGTGCAATTACTGGCAAGAAAAATATTCTGATCAGTTCTTCTATTAGTAACAGGAATGATGCAAACCAATTATATCATAATGAAACTCTTGAGCAGACAAAATTATTGCTATGCTGAATATTGGCGAGGGTAAAGGAAATTCTTTTACCTGCAGTGCAGGAGGAAAACTTCTTGGATTTAGATTTTTTGATTTGGATCAGTACTAGCTTCTAATGCATCACACTTACTTTAAAAGGGTTTTTTTTCTATTGTTTCTTTCACTGCAGTTCTTAATTTATTTCTGTGGTATTGATCTTGTCTTCCAGCAAGTAATATCAACCAAATGTATACAGTTTTGTTATATTTTAATTCTAGCACTTACTTTAAGATACCAAGATTGAAGGGAGTTCCTCTGAATTTGAGACTAGAGATAGACTTTGAAGAGATTTCTTTCTGTAGTTTTCAGTTACAGTAAGGGAGAATATTATGTTTGGTTTTTTCCCCTCTGTGTCCTAAATACAGATTTTAATACAGTAGCATCAATAGATACCACTCAAGAAGAGGAAACTGCCAAAGTGGATGATGTATCTGTATTAACGTCTGACAATGATGACAGGTTCCATCCTTTCCGAAATCCACGATGGTCTACCAGAGTTTTTGCTGCAGAGTGTGTTTGTAAAATTATAACCCAGTGTGAAAATGCAGGCAGTGCACATTTTGACATAACTTTGGCTCAGGAAAGAAAACAACGTGATTCAAGAGGTATGTGTTAAACACTGGAAGAATTTCATAGAATGCAAAGTATGCTTAAAACAAGTATTAGCTCTTTGCATCTCAATGGAATTCATCATAAATTTGTTCTTTGTAATCAATGAAGCCTTTAATTACTCTGATTGGAAGCCTATGTTCATTAAGGTGTAGAGAAATTTTTATTTGCTAGAAGAATGGCATCTCACTGCATGATTTACACTCAGTTTCCTGGTTATGGTACCATGGCATAGGCGTAGGAAGGCATTGTTTCTATGTAAGCACTGGCAGTCACAAGTGATAGCTGGCACCAGCCTACAACATCACAGTTTGGTATCTGGGAGTATGACTTTAAAAAGTGCCACTTTTTTTCTTTCCATAATTTGCATAATCACCAGTAGAAATACAGTGCCATTTTTCAGTACCTCTCTATGTTTATCTGGAGGTGTTCTCCTCAACACTCTTTTTTAGAAATTCTGTCTCATATATGAAGGTATTTATACTTTCTTCTAAGTACTTTTTTTTTTTTTTTGCATTTAAATGGAAAACAGACTAGATCAGCTAACGTAAGGTAGCCAAGTAAAATTGATGTAAGTGTAAGCTGCCTGAAGTGAATCCTTGATATGAGTGAGGGTAAAATGTAAAATATGCCTTTTGAAAACATTTGGAACAGTCTTATAAAACACATTATGTCTAAATTTAAATTTAATAAAACTATTTTCTTTTTTAAATTTCTGTTTTCAGATGACTTTTTGGTATTGCATTTAGCTGACTTGGTCCGTATGGCTTTCATGGCTGCCACAGATCACAGTGATCAGCTTCGTCTGTCTGGGCTTCAAACATTGCAAATTGTTGTTCGCAAGTTTGCAACTGTTCCAGAGCCAGAGTTTCCAGGTCATGTAATCCTGGAACAATATCAAGCCAATGTAAGCACCATTGCTAATAACTTTTCTAAGTTTAGAGTAACAGTCAATTACTAAAAGAAATTTGCATTTGCAGCGTGTAGGTGCAGAGCTGGGTTTCAATTACTTTGTTACCAAAGTACTTTTAATTTCTTCGGACTTCCTTAGAAATCATCATTTCAGTTGGCATATAGTTTTTTAGCTCCAATGTTTTTCAAGTTTCATCATTTTCCCCTCTTGAATACAACAAAACCAAAACAGATCATTGGTGGGGTTTTTTTGGAAAGCATTGGTTTCAGAGTGTGAAAGTATTGCAAGAAATATTAGGAATAACTATAATTTTAAACTCTTCTTAGAAATAAGTAGCCTTTGCATAGCAGCCATCACATTTGGAGATCTTGGCCAATAAATAAGCTAGAGGAGCTAGAAGTGTGGATTGTGCTCATGAGGTTCATTTGAGTTAAGTCTTGGTTTAGATTTAAAGATGTTCTAGTCATTTTGCATTCCAGACCACACTTGTGTTAAATATGACAGACAGCTGTGTTAAGCCTCATAGAGCTTCAATTTCTAGCAGGCACTGAATAGGTCAGATCACTTTCTCTCGTAGAATTGGAGAGATCCTGACACTGAAGACATCCCAACCTACTTTGATATTGCTTTTGGCATTATAATTCTATTTTGTTGGCACTCCTTTGAGGGAAAGAAGTGCTATGGTCTAGTCTGAAGCTATCAAGGGAAAAAAATAAACCATCTGTCCTTGCCGTCGTCTAAAACTGTCACGCACGTCACAAGTAAAGCTAATAATTTTCCTTTTAAGCTTCAGTACCTTTGAAGTATTTTTGCTAATACTGTGCAGATCTCATCAACTGTTTCATATAAGTTTGAGATGTGAAACTGTTAAAAATCAAGTCTACGCTGTCTAATTTTTTTTTCTTAAAAATATCACAATAATCCAGAAAAAGATGGATACAAATCTTCTGGACTTAGGCAATGACTTCCTAAAATCTTGTTCAGAAGTTCCATAAATAGAATCTCAGCTTTAGGGGGTCTCAAGAAATTGTCATTAATTGCCATTAAAAAAAATCTTTTCACTTATTTTCACAAACTTTTATTGTAGTACTTGCTCTTTGGGATGAAAGTGTAGTACATCAAATTTAAATCCGAGTTTTCAAATACATGCTAAAGCAGGTAGGGAATCTTTTATTAGCCTTTAGTGAAATTGTTTTCAACAGTGAGAGTAGGCAAAACCTCTGCAGCCCGGTAGCTTTGTGTTTGTGTATTCTTTATTAGGTAAGTGGGGTTTGTGCTCTCCCCTTTTTTCACTTTCCAAAGTTGACCGGCTTCAGTTGTTTGTTTTCTTAAATCCGTGTTCTTTCTGAGTAAGGAAATGTCACTCACTAGGTGTCTTGCAAGTTGTTCATGGTTCAGAACATTGCTTTTTCTTTTGTGGGCTCCTCATCAAGTCAAGCGTTGAGGAAGGAAAACATTACTGTTTCTGTTTTAGACTGTGCAAAAAATAGAATCCACTCTGAAGACCCCTCTCAAAGAGAACGATGTCTTCAGTGTAAGCAAAACTATAAAAGTATGACTGAAACTGTTTCTTTGCTCTTTAATCTCGCTGAAACAGTCCGTGAAAAAATGAGGAAGGAACTGTGCTTTATAAAGGAAAACTGTAACAAAGTCTGATTAGGAAAAGTAAGTATTTAGTCAATTGTTCACTATGTATTAAATGTTGTATAACTTCTCTTTAGGTTGGAGCAGCACTTAGGCCTGCCTTTGCTCCCGAAACTCCTCCTGATGTCACAGCAAAAGCATGTCAGGCAAGTGTTGAAAGTCAGAAGTCTCTTAGGTAATAGACCCTCTGAAATACTTTTTTTTTGCTTGATACGCAACACAAGAAAAAGGAAATAAATCCTCTAACTTCAAATGCTCTATGCACGAAAAATAATGTCCCCTATGTTACCTCTGTATTGTGACAACTCAAGGATTTTTGTCACTTTAAAGTCTTTTGAGAAACTGTGTAACAGTTGATATTTTGGCTGTTATTTGTGACACCCCACTAATGTTTTGGTTTTCACTGCTTAAGTATGTTAAACTGTGATGTCGTGTAACATTCGTTATTGTCTGAGAGTAACTGTATCTCGGTAGAAATTAAGTCTGGTTTTCGTAATTTTACAGATGGAAGAAAGAGAATCCAGTGGTGTTTTTTTCTTGTTCCTCATTGTTTCTGTTTCACAACACTAGGTATGCAGTGCCTGGATAGCAAGCGGTGTAGTAAGTGATCTTAATGACCTCCGAAGGGTTCACCAGTTGCTTGTGTCCTCTTTGCTCAAAGTGCAGGCTGGAAAAGAAGCACAAAATCAACAATATAATGAAAGCACCTCAACTATGGAAGTACTAGCTGTCCTTAAGGCTTGGGCAGAGGTTAGTATAACAGCTCTGCAACGTTAGTCTTGATATCTGGTTGGTGAGTTAGAACCTTTCAGACAGAATTTTCAGGAATTTCTGACATGTTTCTTTAAATAGAAGGTGCTGACTCATTGCTTTGCTTTGCTGCCTCTAAAAGTACATGAATTTTGTAAACTTGACAAAAGCACTGCTAATTAAACTGGTTTTATTATTTTATCCATTAAGAATAATGTCTCATACTTAAAAATATGATATTCCTTAATATATTCTAATAGTTCATTTAAAAATGTGTGTTATAAATGGTTATGGTGATGGTCCACTCAATGTACCGTTTTAAATAGGTGTCATTTTTCTCGTTGTCTATTGGCATTTTGTATCTTGGAAACAGGTCTTTTAAATTTTGTCAGTTCAGTACTGCTTTAGTTAAATTAAAGTCAGCTCATGTGAATACCTGTTTTAATATATGTAAATGCGAGGTTAAATGTTTAAAAGTGAAAAATGTGAACCATGTACAACACCTCCAAAAGATATGTATTAGAAAGTAGTGATGATGGCCTTGGATGCTGATGGCTGATAACCAGCTAAATATGAACATGTTATGAAGGTGGATGATATTTCAGTGTATTACCAGGAAGGTACTTTGGAGGAGTAGGTGGGAAATAAATAGTTTTCATCTGAACATTTGTAGAAAAATATACCAATGTTTTGTGTGCATATTTGAGAATGGATATTGACGAAATAGGAAAGCCATTGGAGACAAGCTAGCAGGTGGGAATAAAAGTCTTGAAAACATACTTACATTGAGAGATTTAAGTAGATTGGTCTATGTAATCTATTCAGGAAAAGATAAAGTACTGTGATCAATTTAAAATCAGTACACAAAGAAAAGGTTTTTAATAGCATAATACAACCAGAAGCCAGGACAAAATTCAGACCAGATGTGAGGCTCAACTGTCAGAAGTGAAGATCTGTAGATTGTTCCAGCCTATAATTAAGATCACTAGAATTCTTCAAAGCAAACTCTGTAGAGCTTCCTATAAGCTTTTGTGACCTGTAATTTACAAATATTTCACTTAAGACCTAGGCAGTCCCTTCTCCATTAGAATCCTACCTATTTCTTGTTTACAGAAGTTGAAGGAATTCCCCCATCCTGTTGCTGCAGGGAGGTGTGAGACAAGGGCTTGGTGTGTGTTTAGTTGTTCATGTGGGACAACCCACTACAACTAGCAAACACGAAAAAGATACAGAAATCATAATTGCAGGAGACTAGTACTCAACAAAGCTGACTTGAGATTCATTGACTCTAAATGTGTCCTTTATAGTTGAGAAGAGCTTCCCTCCAGGGGCATTTTGGAGAGATTATAGAGGGCTGTTTGTCTGAAACAGTCTCAGTTCTATCTTTTTGATAACCAGAGAAGTATCTAGGGAAATTACCATTGAAATTAACCTATAGACGGTAACACCCAAAGTTTGCAAAGTATGCAAGACTGTACTCTTCATTCTTTACTGCTAACATGAAGTAACACACAATTTTGAGAAGTCAGTTTCAAGTGCCATATGGCATTTCAGTTAAAAAAAGATTGAGGAATGGGTTAGCTGTTGTTTCAGAATCATTATTATAGGTATATTATTTGATAATTCTTCAGTCTTGTAGCTATAACAGGGTTTGATGGTTGGAAGCAGAAACTGGACAAATAATATATTAATCTTTAACAGCAGGGAACTTAATTGTGGGTAGGAATTTTAGTAATTTTCCCTTTTTGGGGATTCTTGCATCATGATTAGCTGGGGAACGGATTCAGAACGTTTAGAGAATAAGTGCTTGTTCACCCGTGCCTACTGGACTTGAAGCAGAAATAGATTGTAGGAAATCTCATGCCTGCTCAGCAGGCAGTCATGCTGGTGATCACAGTCGTTTTCCAAGTGATAATATTTGTAACCCTCTATCCGAATATATCAACAGGTTTACATAGTCGCAGTTGAAAAGCAGAAAAATCAAAGTGATACACACAAGCACTGTTTAAAACTTGCAAACTCCTCAGAAGAGAGCTACAGAGATGTAACATTTTCAGCCAGTGGACTTCTGGACTTGGTACAGGCAGATCTTGGAACACTGAGCAAGCTCTGGCTTGCTGCACTTCAGGATTTTGCTCTCTTAACTTTGCCTCCAGAATATGCATCACAACTACCTGCTGAAGGTAAAAAGGCAAATGAGTTGTATTTTAATAAGTCCCTTGTAAGCAAACCGACTTGCGTTAAGATCATAGTAAGATTAAATTGTATAGAGAATAAGCCTACTTATGGACCTATTTAAAGATCAGGACTGCTTTTGAGAACAGAGGTTTCATGGATGTGAAGAGTGGTTTGGTATTCTTATTTGTTGGCTAATTTTATGGTTGAAAGAAGAAATAGGTAATCT
>VZTA01001581.1:8140-18655 GCA_013398855.1 Mohoua ochrocephala | reverse complement strand
CACAAGGTCCCCCCTGAGCCTCCTTTGCTCCAGGCTGAGCCCCTTTCCCAGCTCCCTTCTTGTCCTCCAGCCCCTTCCTCAGCTCCGTTCCCTTCCCTGGACACACTCCAGCCCCTCAAAGTCCTTCTTGTCACGAGGGGCCTGAGATTCACCCCAGGATTCGAGGTGTGGCCTCACCAGTGCCCAACACAGGGGACGGTCACCTCTCTGCTCCTCCTGCTGACACAAGACGTGACCTCACAGCTCTGGTGTTTTATTTCCCCCTCTCCCCGCAGGTTATAACTGAGTAGCCCTTATGACCAACATGAGCTGGAGCTTCCTCACCCGCCTGCTAGAAGAGATTCACAATCACTCCACCTTCGTGGGGAAGGTCTGGCTCACCGTGCTCATCGTCTTCCGCATCGTCCTGACGGCGGTGGGGGGCGAGTCCATCTACTCCGATGAGCAGAGCAAGTTCACCTGCAACACGAAGCAGCCGGGCTGCGACAACGTCTGCTACGACGCCTTCGCGCCGCTGTCGCACGTCAGGTTCTGGGTCTTCCAGATCATCATGATCTCCACGCCCTCGGTCATGTACCTGGGCTACGCCATCCACAGGATCGCCCGCTCGGCCGAGGAGGAGAAGAAGTTCAAAGGGTTCAAGAAGAAGAAGCAGTTTGCCCTGAACTGGCAGGCCGTGCGCAACATGGAGGACGCCATGGAGGCCGACGAGGAGGAGCCCATGATCTCCGACGACGCGGCCGAGCACGAGAAAGCCAAGCCCAAGCCCAAGTGCAAGGAGCAGCAGAAGCACGACGGGAGGAGGCGCATCCAGCAGGAGGGACTGATGAAGATCTACGTCTTCCAGCTCCTCACCCGGGCTTCCTTCGAGGTTTGCTTTTTGATAGGGCAGTATTTACTCTACGGTTTTGAGGTGGAAGCTTATTACGTCTGCAACAGGGTCCCTTGTCCCCACACCGTGGACTGCTTTGTGTCCCGGCCCACGGAGAAGACCATCTTCCTCCTGGTGATGTACGTGGTGAGCTGCCTGTGCCTGCTGCTGAACATGTGCGAGATGTTCCACCTGGGATTCGGGACCATCCGCGACGCCATCCGCAACCGGAAAATCAACAGCTTCCGGCAGCCCCCCTACAACTACGCCTACCCCAAGAACATCTCCTGCCCTCCCGAGTACAACCTGGTCGTCAAATCCGAGAAGTCCACCAAGATCCCCAACAGCCTGATGGCCCACGAGCAGAACTTGGCCAACGTGGCTCAGGAGCAGCAGTGCACCAGCCCGGACGAGAACCTGCCGGCCGATCTGTCCACCCTGCACAAGCACCTGCGGGTGGCCCAGGAGCAGCTGGACATTGCCTTCCAGAGCTACAGCAGCACCCAGGCCAACACGCAGCCCTCTCGGACCAGCAGCCCCGCCTCGGGGGGCACCGTGGTGGAGCAGAACAGGGCCAACACCGCCCAGGAGAAACAAGGTGCTAAACCCAAGGCCTCCTTGGAGAAAGGCAGCTCCAGCAGTAAAGATGGGAAGACGTCTGTGTGGATATAACCGTGTCAGGAAGGCGAGAGGGCAGCGTGAGCAGGGTTTTCGTTTGGTTTGTTTCTGGTTTTCGGTGTTATCTCGAGTTTGTTTCGCAGGGCACGATTTTTGTGTGGAAGTCCAGAGAGTAAAAAGGAGTTTTGGACAAATTTAGTGCTGTCTTCCAGTGCGTTAACAAAAGACATTTCTTCCCCGTTTCCAACGTGTTCTCCAGCTGGGAATCTCCAGTGAGTGACAGGAACCTCCAGTGAGTAACAGCAAACCCTCCCACACCTCCCAGCCCTTGGGTCACCACCGGAGCCCCCAGCAAAGACTGGACGATGAGCTGTGGTGGGAAGAGGAGCTGCTGGTGGCTCAGGAGGGAAGTCAGGCTGGCAGGGATCAGCCACCCTCCTGCACGGCAAGGCTTGAGTGCTGCAGGCCAGGCAGTGTTTAATTACTAAATACCCTTAATCAAATTAATTTCTGATCCTTTGGTAAGAAAACCACTGACATATTGCATGGACCTTCGCGGCAGGCTCACAGCTGATGGCCTGCCTGGGCTGGCAGACGCCAATGAAGGCCTCCTTGGATGCTGTGAGCCTGGAGCTGGCACCCACACCGGGTCTGGGGCAGGGACACAGCGACTGCCTCACGCAGGGAGACCTAAAACCAGCGCAGGGCCGAAGGTTTCATCTTCTCTTCCTCCTCCGTGTCGAAGCAAAAAGCAAATCCGCTCCCAACCCTCCGGAGCAGGAGCGAGCAGTGACATTGCGTCCTACTGGTGCCTGTGTAGCACTTGCTACAGATGTGATGGGAATTTGTCGCAGTTACAGAGTTTTTAACAAACTGCTGCTTCACATCATCAGAAAGTGCCTTTAATGCAACCAGGAAAACAAAAGCGTGAAGGGTTTAGGCTCCTTTACTTGCTCAATTTTTAGGAGAGTCCGGACGATCAGCGTTGGCAAATTTGGTTTTTTTCTGATTAATTGAGGAAAAGCACTGCTGGCAAATTTGTTTTCCTGATTAATCAAACCCTTATAAGTAGTGGCAGGTGGCAGATCTCTGCAGGGCGTGTCTCTGGTGTGTCCGTGTACAGATACAGTCGCGCACGAAGGCGCGCGCGTGAACGTAGACGTAGCGAGATAGGTGTCGATGTAATATCAACCCTCTGCTCCTTCCACAGCCTTCCACCTCTCCCGGGAACACCCAGCTGCTCCAGGGCTGGGCCTCATCTCATCCTGGAGCAGTCCTGGGGCTTTCAGCCTCCAGCCCCGCCTGGGGAACTGGGAGGGTTCCCACTGGGAGGGTTCCCACACTTGCTTGGGGGGCTTTGCAGAAGGTCTGGCTTCAGCGGGGACAGGGCCAGCACAGCAGCAGGAAGTTTTTCCCGAGTTTATGAGGAGTTTTTTTTGAGCTAGGCTTGGCTTTAGGGTGGTTTTCATGCACGCAGTACTTTGGGTGCATGTTAAAATCGAGCTGCTGAGCTCCAAGGCTCCTACCGTGCTTTGTCAGGGTGGTTTCATCACCACCGCAGGGAACCCAAATAGGCAGAGCCTTCAAGATCAAACCGATTGCAAAGGAAGTAAATCCTCCCCGTGCCCAGCTGTTCCCTTGGGCTGTGCCAGTATTTCTGATCCATTGGATATTCGTGACTTCTCGCTGGACATCACTCCCGTGTCCTTGAGATGAAAGCCCTGTTCCCCAAATGTCCAGCCCTTTGGCCCTTCTTGGGAACAGGCAGAGAATTTGGATGTGCCCTTCATCTCCTGGGAACCTCGGCTGAGCTGTGCCACGCATTAGAGAACAGTCCTGGAAGCAAAAAAAGCAGAATTAAAAGGAAAGCAGAGGAACATCCTACGAGGTATCCAGCAGCAAATATTCAGCTTTGTGGCTTTGTGTAACAGCCTGGGGAACGCTTCCAGGCTCGTTCCTGGTCCTGCTGAAGGCATTGGTAAAATGCCTGGAATGCTGTTTGCTCTTGCTGCTGGAGCTCTTCCCCTCACAAATGCATAACTGGATCCAGGAGGAGGATCAGCACAGCAGCAGTCGGTAGGAACATCCATCCATCCCCCTTCTGCTGGGAATTTCTGCAGGAAAGGCTCAAAAAGGTCACACCACGGTGGTGGGGAGGCAAACATATCCAACCATGCTGTTTGTCCTCATCCTGCGTTTGGGAATGTGCTCTCTGCTGGCTGGGGACGTGCTGGGCAGAGCAGGAGAGGCTGGGTGCTCACAGGGCTGCTGTCACCTGGCAAAAACGCCTGCAGGGCCACAGCCCAGGCTGCTGGAGAGGAGAGAGAAGTGATCCTGGGTGGAGATTTGTTCCCTGGTCACTGCAGCTGTCCAGGGCACGAGCTTGTCCTCTACATCAGCGGGACTTCTCTTTGATTCCCAGCCCTGTGTCCCGTGGGAAATCGTGTGTCTTTAAAGTCGTGGTCCCAAGGGAAGGATGGAAACTCTGAGGATAACCATGGCTGGATGCTGCCTGGGTTCTTCTGATTCCTTTTTGATGAGCAACAACACCACAGCCCCAGACAAACTCGCGCTTCCCACACGATGCTGGAAGGAGTGCGGGAGTCGGGATTTGGGATTTCTCCTGCCCCTACCAGCGACACCTCCCTCACACCAGACATGGCCTGAGCACTTCCTGGTGGCTCGGATCTGCCCCTCAGCTCCTGCTGACCTGCAGATCCCCCCCTGGTCACCACACCAGGGACAAGAATGTGACTCCCCTGTTCTTGCTCCAGGAAACAATCTTGGCAAACGCCTCGCCGTGGGGAAAGCGGGGGGCAGATTTTAAACCAAAACCCCCCCAAACCTGGTCACAGAGACCTGATGAACTCATTAAACCCAGTCTATGCAACAGGGCTGCAGCTGCTGCCCCAGCAGTACAGGTGGGCAGTGCCCGTGGGAGGAGGTTCCAGGTTCAGAGCACGAGGGTGGGAAAAGACCGTGGATCTTCTTTGCCAACTTGCAGCCATCAAATGACTCCCTAAAGCGGGACATGAACCCCCTCTCTGCAACCCCGTGGAGACATGGAGAAGTCTCATGCCTTTAACCTCTGCATATTTTGGGTGTTTGGAGACTGTTTCCACCCTCAAATCTGCTTTCAGCTAAACACCTCCAGTCTCATCAACCTTTCTCCAAGGGCTGCTTTTCTAGCGTGGTTTTCCCTGGTGTCTTTGAACCAGCACCAGCCACTCCACATCCTCCCAGCAGCGTGGCACTGCTGGTCCTTGTGCCACCTTCCCTCCCTTCTCCTCTTCAGGCACTCTGGTCCTCCCCAAAACCCCATCTCCCGCAGGCCTGGGGGTTGCTCCCCTCTCCAGACGTGTGGCTGTACAGTGGGACCTTCCTGCCATCTTTCAAACCCCCTTTTTATTGTCACACAGCGAGCCAAGGGGGCTCTGAGTGACCCGTGGGTCCTGCAGAGGGCTTGGAGCCTCTTCCCAGCCGGTGTCACCCTCACATCTCATCCGCACACGCTGTTTTCCACAGGGAGAGTCAATAACTGCAATATTGACGAGTACCAGACCCGGGGCAGACTCTCGGGGGATCAATAATCCCCTCGTCGGGCAGGGACACGGGGTAACCACTCCCAGCCCCGCTCATCCCTCAGGCCTGGAGTATTTCCCTGCATCACATCCCTTCCCAAAGGGAGCTGGTCCTGCTTTCCCATGTTTTCCAAGCGTGTTTTCACAGGGACTCGAGCACAAGGGGGTGTATTCCCAGCAGGAATGCTCTGGTGTCACGGGTGCCTGGCAGGGATGCAAAGTTGCCTGTGAGGTCCCAGCCAGCCTGGAGGACACTGCTGATCCTCTGAGCCTGGGGAGGAGGGATCTGGGTTCTCCCAGATCCCATCTGGGCACACACTGCGCCCAGCCCTAGGAATAGAAAAGGTTATTATTATTATTGCTATATATACTGATTTGCTCACTTCCCCCCTTCCTCCTCCACTCTGTGACCTCTAAACCCTTTAGGATGTTGGGTTTCTCCCCCTGAGTCACTGCCACAAAGGTGACCAAACGCAATGATGACTCTGCAGGAATGACTCCTTTCGGGGCAGGAGCCACAGTCCCTTCTTCTATCCCGTCAGCTGGGGCAGGGAAAGGATGGAGCAGCAAAACATTCCTAGCCACAAGCAAAATCCCCACCACAACCGTTCCTAACTCAACCAGCAGCTCGAGGAAATTCATTTAGAGGGCAGAGCATCGGCCACGGAAGAAATGCCAATGGTCTCATTAATGCTTTGCTTTTTCTTTCCCCCTTTTCTCCAGGCAGCAGTTTTGTCCACACACGAGACGGGTTTAGCTTTGTGGCTGAACTAATCTTAAATGTCGATTCTCTCGCTAAACTTGGTCAGATAAAGTGCCCACACTTATATTTCTCTTCTTACCATTCAGGGCCAGGAATGTCCCACAAAAGCCAGATTACCTTCTTGCTTGCATTGCATTCCACTGGGAAATACTTGAACTTAACTCAAGGCCATAACCAGTCTGTGCTGTTACAAAGCATCTGGGATTGTTTTTTTTTTTTTTTTTTTTTTTTTTTGGTTTTTATTTTTTTTTTTTTTTTTTTTTAATGTACTAACTGTATTTGTACTAGAAATTTTTGGAGTATGAGGTTGAATCTGTAAAGTATTTTTCAGTGTAAATGTTACATCTGGGCTGTAGTTAGAATATGAAACACTGGTCAAAAGGGAAAGGGGACATCAGTCCGACTCAACTGTGGCTATTCCACATCCATTACTAATAACATGGAATAAAACTTACATTTTGTTACAGTATGTAAAGCGTGTGGTGCTTGCTTGGGGAGGGCTCTGAGTGATGAGAAGAAATCCTTCTCCATGTCCGATTTGCCTGTTTTAGCCACGCAGGAGCTCTATTTTCCCTGATATGGCCACAAATCATCACAAAATAGTTTTGCCTTAAGAAGCGTTTGACCTTCGCGTTGTTTGGGATGTGTTGTCTCCCTGATGAATCACTGCCTGCAGCTCCCTCGGGCACAGAGCTCCGACTGCTGAGGGAAGCCTGGCCTTTCAAAAGCAAGAAAACTTTGGGGAATCTGGGAGAAACTGATGATTCAGGCTGAGCAAACGATGGGAAAGCGCTTTGTGAGAGAGCCTGGCTTTCCAAGCACCTCGGTCTTCGCTCCTCCTGTTAAATCACAGGACCTTCACTCACAACCCCTCTCCAAAAGTCCTCAGGAAAAAAAATCTGGACTCAAACGTGCATTTTTTTCCCTGTTTCTCTGGAAGCTGAGCTAAGTTGACAACTTCTTTGGCATGAGCAGGACGTGGTCCCACTAAGAGAGAGGGAAGAGCCAAGGCCAGGCTTGGAGAGGGCTTGGAGCAGCCTGGCGTGGTGGGAGGTGTCAGACAGACTCATAGGAGGAGGAATGGCAAAAGCAGCCCCCATCCAGCAGTATTTTGGGAACAGGCAGAGTAATTGCAAGCTCTCCCCTTTCTTTGGAAAGCCAGGCTGAAATTGCCAGTGACCCTCCAGTTCTCCTTGGCATCGCGACCCCCGTCGTGTTCACCGCCTGCTCCTCGCTGCAGACAGAATTCCGGGCACAGCATCCCGCTGGCTCCTCATCCCTCCTCCCAGGGAAACACAATCACAGCCTTACCTTCCCCTCAGTCCCACCAGCAGGAATCCCAGAGCCCTTAAGGTTGGAGAAGCCCTCTCAGTTCATCGAGTCCAACCATTAACCCAGCACCGCAACCACCAAACCCTGTCCCCAGGTGCCACAGCCACACGGGTTTTACACATTTCCAGGGATGCTGATCCCACCACCACCCTGGGCAGCCTGTTCCAACGCCTGGCCACTCTTTCAGTGAAGAAATTTTCCCAAATATCCAACCAAAACCTTATCCAGTGCAGCTTCAGGCCGTTTCCTCTGTCACTCGTTCCATGAGAGAAGAGACTGACACCCACCCTCCTTTCAGAGCAGCCCCTTGGATACACAAACTCGGCTGCCACTTTGGTCTATTCCTGCCTCCTGTTGTCCTTGCAATTTCCCCACTGTCATCACTGATTTTGCATTGCCCAGGCTGGCCACGATCCGTGCTTTCCTCTCCAAGACTGTGGGATATTGTCCCAGAAGTGCAGCTATGGTTTACCACAGCCCCATGTCGCAGCTGCCTGTGGCTGACCTCGGGGGATATTTAATGCACAGGGTTTGGGATGAATAATTGCAGCTCACGTGGGTTTGTGGATGAGGGTTTGTGCTTAACACCCCGAGAAAAAGCTGGAGAAAATGAGTTTATTATGGCAGCATTAACCCACAGGGCTGGCTGCAGAGGTTATCCCTGGTGAGGAAGAGTTATGGACAAATAAATGCCAAGGATGAGCCCTCACGAGTGGGAGCCTCGGGCTGTCCAGGGTTTCAGGCGGTGGGAGAGCAGAGAGCGGAAAGCTGATGGAGCAGGAGGCTGCCAGCAGCTTGTGCAACCACCCGGGGAGTGCTGAGGGACAGGGAGGGAATCTCTGTCCTTTGTCACCACCTTCTGAGCTGTGGGAAGGGATCCTGGGCCACCCCGACACATCTCGCTGGGTGAGGGGCGTTCCACCGAGGAGGGAGTTTGTGTCTCGTCACCCTGTGCCACCAGCTCTGCTTCCACAAACACCCCTGGAAATGACAAAGCTGGGGGGGGATGATCCATCAGGGGCAGCATCAGAATCCCAGAATGGGTTGGGTTGGAAGAGACCTTAGAGATCACCTCGTTCCAACGCCCAACACCTTCCGCTAGAATTCCACACCTTCCACTAGAAATCAATGTAGTGGAAGCTTTGGGAATTGGGTTGTGCCTCCAACCAGGCTTTCAATACCCCAATTTTAGTGAAGACAGACTCACACTCACAGAGGGCTGGCACAAACCTTCCCAGGGCTCCTGGAATTGCAGGTCTCAGTCACGCTATGACTTGGCTCAAACCATCCCCCGAGCTGCTTTAATGCATTAAAGTGGCAGAGTTCTCCTTTCTGACACTGAAATGTTTAAATATGGCTTTACTGGCTGCATAACTCCGTGATAAAAGAGAAGCAAACCCAGAGGAAAGAGAATAAAAGTGGTAGGAAGTGGAAAACCAAAAAAACCTCGAAATGCTGCCTGAATGTTTTCCATTTTCACTTTTATTTCTCTTGCTGCCCTTTCAAATATCTCTGTGGAGTTTGATACACCACTTGTTGGGGATGCAGGGACGTGCCTGTGGGATGGCCACTGATGATCCCCCACAGCTTGGCGGGTGAAGGAGGGACGTGGAACAGGTAAAAAAACACCCAAAGTTGGATCCAGATGCGGGTCCACGGTGCCTGTTGGACTCTGGAGTTCCAGCCCAGCTGTGCTTCCAGATTTGCGACTTTCCCCCTTGTCCTTCAAAAAGCAAACCCAGCTCCTGCTCCTGGCACATTCCCACTTCCAGGGAGAGAAAGAACCACCCTCCGCTGCCGCAGAGCCAGGCAGGTTTCCTCAGCCCCGTTTTTGGCACACAACTCGTGCCAGCGGGCGGGCAGAACACGTCCACGTGCCAAGGTCACCTCGAATCTTAATTTCTCCACCTGCAGGGCCAGCCCCGAGTTCCAGGGTGAACATCTCTCAGCGCTGCCGGGAGCTGCTCTGCCGCCGGGACGAGGGGATGTGTGATAAGGTTATCACTGCCGAGGCACAAGGGGATGTGTGATAAGGTTATCACTGCCGAGGCACAAGGGGAGAGAGCCCAGCCCTGCCCAGGGCCAGCTGGGCGAACACACAGCACGTTTCCAGCTCCTGGAAAATGAGTCCCTTCACTCAGGGTTTTAGGATCGGTGGGTTCGTGCTGGTGCTACCTGTCCTGGGTAGATTTTAGCGGGGTCATTCGGGGCCAGGCGACTCCCCCCTCCCCGGAGAGCCGCTCCTGGGCCGGTGTTGGCAGCGGGGAGAGGGGCGGGATGGCCTCAGAGCGGCTCGCAGCCACCGGAGAAGGGGAATCGCAGATGACAGGGGTGACTCACGGCTGTTCCTTGGACTGCGGGATGAATTCCAGCGGAACGAGCCGCAGCCAAGCCCGGGGCTGTGCGGGCCCTTCAGACTCCGCTTCCCAGAGCGCCAGCGAACGTTCCAGAGGGGAGCAAACAGCGCTGCGGCCCCGGGGTTTGAACAGGGGGGGTTTAACACAGGGATTCCCCATCCCTGCAAACAGCCGAGGACAGCTCGGGCTGAGGCTCTGAGCGACCCGATGGACCGAACGTGTCCCTGCTCCGTGCAGGGTGGCTGTGGGACTAAATGACCTTTAAAGGGTCCCTTCCGACCCAAGCCATTCCGCGATTCCAGGATTTTATTCAGGTGCGATGCTCAGCAGAAACTCCCACTACCAAACGTCGTAATTTACTCCAATACGGAGCCACTGACCGTCCGTCTAAGGGTGTTAAGAGAGGATGGAGGGCAGCTGGTGATATAAAACGGTGGAAACCAGGAACCTTTGGAGTCTCTTTTCCACCCTGATAGCCAAAACATACCTAGGAGAGGAGGGTCTGCAACACGCAGGGGATTTTAGGCTCAGCAGGGGCAGGACTGGAGGTGTTTAGGGAATGACTGACAGTGGCACGAAGTGCCATGGCCTAGTTGACGTGGTGCTTTTCGGTCACAGGTTGGACTCGCTGACCTCGGAGGTCTTTTCCAGCCTGATTAATTCTCTAATTAAATGAGGAGCAGCCGGGGCGGGGAGAGCTGAGCTGCGCAGCCCCCGACGGCGCCCACAACCATCCCGCGGGACGTGGGAGCGCTTTGGGCTGTTCCCCTCGCTCGATCCATGGCCGGGGAACCGGGGAAGGGCAAAATTCCCCTGTTACCAAATTCCCAAATTCCTTCCTCGGGATCGCGGGGAGCGCCCGGGCCCCCCTCAGCACCGGGGGAGAGGGGCGTGGCCAAGACGAGAGGGCGTGGCCAAGACACTGTCGGCGTTCACTGGAGGGGCGTGGCTAAAGGAAAGGGGGCGTGGCCTAAAGAAGGGGGCGGTCCCGCC
>VZTA01001579.1:0-10037 GCA_013398855.1 Mohoua ochrocephala | reverse complement strand
ATTAGCAAAAAGCTTTTAATTCAGCAACTGGGGACCCAAAAACGGCAATCTGCAGGGCTGCAAAGCAAAGAGGAACAGCACCGGGTGGCCAGCCCCCCAAAGGGAGGGCCAGAGGCACAGCCAAGAGGCGGCGGTTTCAATTTCTGTGCCCCAAGGTTGGGCACCTCCCTCTCCATTGTCTCCGCCCCTCTTAACGTTGCTNGCTGGTTGGCTCGTCCGTATCCAGGGGTTACGGATTGGGCGGCTTTCGGCCGATGAGGTTACACATGTTATCCCCTTGTGTTAATCAGGGGTTCCAGCGCTCCTCCCTCTCTGCCCCGGCATCGGGAAGTTTCCCCCAGACACCATCTTTGATCCAACTTTATATATATGTGTATATATCTATATAAAATACATGTAACCAAATAGCAACTTGTCCCAGTAGAATCCCGTAACATTCCCCGACTCCCAAACCACAACTGCCCCACCACAACCATGCATTTCCCACTTCAACAAAACCACAAACACTTAACTTGAATAGCTAATTAATCATTTCCTTAACCTCAGTATCTAATTAACAGTCCAACTTCATTAACCCATTTAATATTTAACAACAACCCATCCCCTAATTCATATATGAAAGCCAACTCAATTCCATTTATAACAAATATAAATGAACAACTGAATGTATTGTTTTAACACACTGATTTTGGAGTGTCCCAAATTATTGAATTCCGATCACTGACTCCATCATGCCCATCACAGGTACTCAAGACTTCACCGAGTTTGCAAAGTTGCATCCATCACTATAATAAGAATAAAACTGCTCTGGCAATGTAACAGCAGATCAGACTTAGGCTGCAGATCATCTAAGAGTGCAGCTGACCTTTATCAGAACACGCCTCAAGGAGAGAGTTTTACATTAGTGAGATTTCCTGATTTCTTTCAGATCCATAAAGCACACAAGTAAGGTTGAACAATCTGAGTTTGCTATCTCCTTGAGTTACAGTTCAGCAGGTGGAGGGTGAACATGTATTTCAAATATCAGATTTTATCCCTCAAGAAAGGGCAGAGAAAGAGTGAAAGTAAACATACTGTATTTTACCATATATTTGTCTCTTATTTTGCTGTCATAAATATGGTTCCAGTCATATCTGACACACTTTCAAATGTCTTCTGTGTTCTCTTATTTAGAAATAAGGGAAAAAAATGCAGATGGTTGTCCAAGACAAACAAGTGACATGAATTATATTTTTATTGTGTCAGTGTTTGTTTCTCATAGGCTTTGGTTTTCCTGACTTGAATAGTGATTTTGAGAATATGGACTTTTTATCTCAGGACCCTTCTCCAGACCACCAGTGAATTAGTAGAGAAGCTAGAAGAGATAAATACAATTCAATTTCTTTTTTGCTTAACAAAGGCAAAACATAATTTAAGTAGCTCATACAGAAAGTTTTCACAAAGTAATTCTTTCAGCCACCTATACTGAACAGGTACTGAACATCTTGATTTTATTTTTCACCCCGTTGTGCTGAAAGCTCGTGAAGTGCTGTGGAAAAATGTGCTGTGGAAAAACAAAGCTCAGCATGGAGGAGCACCTATGCTGGCAATAGTTCACCAGGAATAAACTGTGTGCACACGTTAGGAGAAGGAACACTGAGCTTGGTGTGCTGCCCTAAGAGAGGCACGAAACAGAGAATGGAGCAGCATAGAGGTGTTGCGGTCATGGTCTGTTTAAAACAACATAGGTAAGAGGAATTAAGACAAAGGAATGACCTAAATCGTGACTTAAAGTTGAACTTTGCATCGTCAAATTGACAATACATTTTACTTTTCAAGCACCTGCTTATGCTAATGAAGTAAAACCTGTATATGTTTGACATGTGTGAATAAAGCCACTCAAACTCCACCTCATGGTGAAATCACATCAATTAAAATTTTATCTTTTCCCCACCCTCAAAAAACCCAATATGAATATAACTTAAGGGGGAGGAAGATCAGAGGAGACTACTTTTGTATCCTGGAGCAGTCAAAGGGCTGTACCCACCTCCTCCCACGGGAACACCTATCGGGTAAACCTTATTCTGGGGAAATAAAATTGCTTATGCTTTCTGACATCAGTGGATTTATCGGCAGTGATTTCTGAACCTTCTTCTGTCACAATAGTCAAGAAATTGCACTATTTGTAAATCTTGCATCTTGTTGACTGCTCCCAGGCTTATAGTGTAACCCACATTATTTGTGCACCTGGGATTGCAAGCATGGCCAAATTTACAGTGTAAATTATGCTGTTTGTGCATCTGGCACCTTTACAGACTTATAGTGGAGAACTGCCTACTCTTAAGATACTGTCTGTGGAGGATCTACTGAGACAGCAAGCAAACACTTGTTTAAATTGCATGTGAAAGAATCTTACAAACACCAAGATTTGGTCTCTTTCTTGTGTTCCTCTATTTTGAATCAATTCCTACAGGAGTTTTAACTCTTCTAGCAATTTCTCTTACCTGACAGAAATCCTGTCATTCCTTTTTTTCCTCCTCTTTGTCTCTATCTCATTTGTCCAATCTGTCTTCAGACAGTATGTCTACTAGTGAATTTTTCAGCTTCCAGTTCTGGTACTGTCCAGCTGGATGTCATAATAAGCTCACTTGTCTTACATTTTATTGCCACATTTGTTCACCTTTCTCTGTGTTTCTGAAGCCCTTCTCCTTAGCTTGTACTGCAGTTAGGCTTTGATTCTGGTCTTGAAATAACCAGTTTATGCTACTGTAATTTTCATCTTGCTTGATCACGGAAATGTCTTCATTACTGTTTTGAAGATATTATACCAATTTAACTTGAGAAGTTGGTTGGTGATTTAGACATGCTGTCTTGATTTCAGGTGGGATAGAGTTAACTTTTTCTCAGCAGCTACTACGGTCTTGTGTTTTGGAATCAGAATGGGGTTAGTATTGTAACAGATTGATGCTTTGTTTTTTGCTAAGTCATGTTTATCCTAAAGCAAGGACTCTTCTTTTGTGAGGGAGCATAGCTGGGACAGATGACTCAAACTGGCCAAAGGGGTATTCCACATCATAGAATGTAATGCCTAGTATGTAAACTGGAGAAAGGTACTCAGAATGAGGGCCGATTTAGGTATGTGGACTTTCCCGCAGGAGACAGTTTAGATAACTCTATTATTAGTTTAAAAAAAAGTCAATATTTTGTAGTACATGTGATAACTTCTTATATTATGTTTTCCTAATGAAAGTTTTATTTGCGGTTGGGTAACATGAAGGAACTTTTACCATTTGCAGCATGGCTGCCTTTTGTGCAAAAATAATCTGCAAATTAGTGAGAATTTCCCAGGGAAATGAGTATTGTTTCTAGATGTGTACACTTCAGTATGAAAGCTGATTAGCTTAATGACTCAAGTGCTTGTAACCCATTTCTAATTTTCTTAGCAGAAGATAACTATATTTTGCTTTCTGACAATTATTTGAATAGTTTTACAATCTCACTGCATTTTGAAAGCAAGAATCAGCAACACATAAATAAGCCAGTTATTTAAAAACATACACTTGAAGTAAACTGTGAAGAGAGCGTTTAAAAGAAAGTCCTTTGATCTGGGCAGAGACTTTGTTCTCTATAAGCAGGATCAATGGACTGAGGACAATTGGATGAGGTTCAATAAGGCAAAGTGCCAGGTCTGCATTTTCGCCACAACAACCCCGGGCAATGTTACAAGGTGGGGGCAGAATGGCTGGAAAGCTGCCCAGCAGAAAATGATTTGGGGGTGCTGGCTGATAACTAGCTGAACATGAGCCAGCTGGGCCCAGCTGTACCCAAGAAGGCCAAGGGCATCCTGGCCTGTATCAGCAATAGTGTGGCCAGCAGGACCAGGGCAGTGATTGTCCCCCTGTACCGGGCACTGATGAGGCCACACCTTGAGTCCTGTGTCCAGTTTTGGGCTCCTAAATTCAGGAAGGACATTGAGGTGATGGAGCAAGTCCAGAGAAAGGCAACAGCACTTGGGAAGGGTCTAGAGAATAAGTCATATGAGGAGTGACTGAGAGACCTAGGTTTGTTTAGCTTGGAGAAAAGGAGTTTCAGAGATGGCCTCATTGCTCTCTGCAACTGCATCAAAGGAAGCCGTAGAAAAATAGGGATCAGCCTCCTCTCCCAGGGAACTCATGACAGGACAAGAGCAAATGGCCTCAAGCTGCCAGGGAGGTTCAGGTAGGACATTAGAAACAAGCATTGGAACAGGCTGCCCAGAGAGGTGGTGGAGTCACTATCCCCAGAAGTGTCCAAGGAATGACTGGACGTGGCACTTACCGCCATGGTCTAGTTGGAAAAGTGGTTCAGTCAAAGGTTATACTTAATAATTTCTGAGGTCTTTTCTAATCTTAATGATTCTATGATTCTATAAATTCAATCTCACTGATTGAGAAATAATTAAAATAACCTGATAGTTTCAGGTGCAACCCTATTACAGTCTAAATCAAAATTCTCATTGTCTTCAAAGGTCATGGAATGGGGAGCTTCCTGAAGTCTGGGATAAAACCAAAACTTCTGGTTGCAGAAGTGATGTCACCTGAGGCCCTGCCCTACCATGTAGTTATGTTCCTATAGTGTTTTAAATACATACATACATATCTGTATCATCTATATCTGTATATCATCTATATCATCTATCTCTATCTATATATCTGTCAACTCCCAGAGCCTTGACTTCTTGCAAAGGTGCCCATAGTTAAAAGATTAGTTGCAAAACAGTTCAAAAGATGTGAAAGATGATGAGATTGGCACTTTAGGTCACACACTGAAGTGCACTGTACCAGAAAACAAATGCATACATTTTGGCATCTTTTATGGGAGTTGCACTATAGACATGCAATGCATACCTCTCAGTTATGCAATGCTTTATCTTTCCCTTTGCTGTGGTTTAAGCTATGAACTAAGTACCACACAGACACTGGCTCACCTTCCCCTGGTAGAATGGGAGAGAGAATCAGAAGAGTTAAAGTGAGAGAACTCATGGCTTGAGTTAAAGATCGTATAGTAGGTAAAGGAAAAAGAAAAATAAGTCAAGGAATTAATTCAGTACCTCCTATGAGCAGGCAGGTGTTCAGCCATCTTCAGGAAATCTGGGCTCCACCACATTTGACTTTGACTTGGGAAGACAAACACCATCACTTGGGACTTATTACAAAGCAAAAAGATTGTGCTCTTTGCGTGGAATCGCATAAATGCTTGGTGTGGTTTACATTGAATTCAATCATTCAAACATCATTTCGTCATCTCAGCTATGAAGCTTCCTTCTCTTTTACATTATTTCACTACAAACTTTCCAGCTTCTGCAAAACCAAAAAGATTTTATGGTATTTTCTCATTTTTGTGTTGACTATTTTAAGTTAATAATAATAGTTAAAACTCCATGATATAATTCCCAGATATAATGATTGTGTCTGACAGTGGGACAGAACATTTTAGTTGTCTGTCATTTGAATTAGGAGAGAAAATTATACCAATATCTGACAGCAATATTCCTACTTGTTCTTTTGCTAGAATGAAAATTACTTTTTGCTTTAAACATGGTGTGCATAACCAAGGTGGTAATGGTTGGAGTTGGGAGAGTACAGGAAAAATACATTCCCTGTTGTGAAGTTAATGCCATCTTGTAGTTCAAAGTGAACGGTAAACAAACATTATATGGTTTGTGAAGTTCAGTCAGCTCTTAGTAAAGTGAGAAAATTTTGAAGATCTCATGTAGCAAAAACATTTTTGCATATACAGACCGGGCAAATGGAGAAGCTATGAAAAACTGAATCACACTTGATTTTGCTGTGTGCACTGGAGTTATGCAAGGTGGTGGGCACTACCATTCATGAGATATTTGAGCAAACTCAGCAGATATCAACTACCTCCAGGCGAGTGCAAACTGTGATATCATTTTATAGACTTGTCATTAGGCAAGCACTGAGCAGATTTTTCATCTGCAGCAAAACATATCACTGATGTTAAAAGAAACAAAACAACCTAAACCCTACTCCTTGCAGAGGAAAGGAGCACTTTGTGCGCAAAATGAGGTGCATGGTATTGCTTTTTCTTTGTCACTTTATCTAGTTTCAATTCTGTTTCTATTACACAAATAGACTCCCATTAGTTGTACTTCATTATAACTACATTATACTTTCCATGCTTCATTGTGTTTCTTTTAGGTAAAGTGGAAATAGCCTGTTTCAAACCCTGAATAAATTTAATGATAGGGAGTCTTTACAGCAGCTTCAGAGGTCACTTAGGATCAGTACCTTGGAAATTTAAATGTGTTCTCTTTTATAGTAAAAATGGAAACTTTTGATTTCAACCTATACTGAAATTATTTAGATTTGTTTTTATTTTTCTGTTTTATCTTATTAAACTAATTACCAATTAAATGAGTTCTGGAGAGAAAATCCTTAAAGGCCATCATTACTTGAAGTTCATTATTTCCTTCAGAGAATTAGTGGCTAAACTATGCTATCCTCTGCAAGAATCTTCCATTATTATTCTGGGAATTAGTCTATGCAGAGTATTTCTATTTATATTGGTGAAATTCAGATTCTGAATGGTTGTTTCCCTTGTGATGAGCTATGCTGTCTAGCAGTCTTCATTGATTGTTGAAAAACTAACCAAAACAAAAAAACTGGATGTGTAGGATTTGCCTCCTGGCAGCCAAGTCAAAAACCCAAAACCTGTTTTTAAAGAAGTACTAGTCACATCATTATTTGTATCGCTCAGAGGATCCTTATACCCTTCCAAAAAACAGGGCTTGTTGTTCTTGCTCTATTGCCCATTCCCACCTACCTGAGCTTCAACATTTCACTGAAACTACAGTGGATAAGGGAAAAATATTTGTAAAGCTCAAAGTGCAGGACAAAATATTTCTCATCCTGAAGTGCTGAAATTTTTGATTCTTTAGCCTAGGTGATGCCAAGGAAGAGAATAGCTTTTGCTGAAAAACTTAGATTGACCTCTGAACTGGGTTGCTTTAACAGTTTTGTACTTGCAATGTGGTATAAGAAATGTTTCGAAAGACACGCTGTTTTACCAGCGGCTCTGTCGGCTCACTTTGGACAATAGCGTTGATAATTGTTTGAAGCCGTTCACTTTTCTCTTTGTAAAAATAAATCTTTAGCTGCCTAGGGTCCTCTAGCTTGTGAAACACCTACCTTGAACAATGAATGCTCTTTGAAAGAGCAGTTTTTGATTTGTTTTGAGATGTTTCTTGTAACACCTCAGAACAGAATGCCTGAAAGATTGCATTGCTCTGTTGGTCCTTAGCATAGATCTGTGTCCTTATAGCAGATCATCAACCCAGAGCAAGCTCTGAAAAGCAACACCCAAACAAACAGCAGTGTAAATATTCTCTGATGTTATTGTTTTTCAGGTTCTCCATCAATGAAAACAATACCACTTTTAGGTTAACTAGCTACTTCTAGGAAAAGACTGTAGAGAAAAAATTTTTTAAAAAAAAATTCATTAGGTTTTTTTTCCTGTCCATGCTTTTAATAGACTTTTTAAAGGTGGTGCAGACTTTTTGTTGATCAAACCCTTGTCACATCTATTAAGTTGTTCATCTATTAAGTTGTTATTTATTTTTTATTTAAAGCTACTGTATAATATGATTTTATTTCACCTATTATTTTTGAATCAATATAGTAAAATTTATTAATTTAAATTACTGTATTCACAACACAGGTCAGATCAGTGAAGGCTTCTCTTGCACTTGACTGTTCTTACCAAAGTGATTCATATTCATACAAAAAATCTTTAGTGAGTATAAAATCCAATCAACTCCTTAATAGGAATCAAGCTCTTTAATTTGTTTCTAACATCTGAAATGATATATAAATGATCATCCTGAAGGATGAATATGCCAACTATTCTGTCATATGAATAGTCCAACATTTAGAATTTTATATTTATTATTGACAAAGTAAGAAGAGGTTTGTATTGGAGGGACAAGTATGAATTACTTAAGAATTCCAAATTAATCTTCAGATGTATTTATCCTATGTCTCTGTAAAAATTTCCTTCTTTTTGAAGCTCCTCACACAAACTGCACAGCTAAGGTAGGCGAGCACTACTCTTTTGTCAGATATATTGCTATGCTCCGAGCTCTCTGTGATTATCTGCACTGGAAGGATTTGGACATTATAGAGCAATTCCAGAGAAAGCAAAGAATACCAGGAACGCCTCTTCTATAAAGACAGGCTGAGACAGCTGCAGTGTTCACTCAGGAGAAAAGAAGGTCCCAGACACAGCTTAGAGCAGACTTTCAGTACCTAAAAGAGACTTTTAAAAAGGCTGGAGAGGGACTTTTTACAAGGGCTATAATGGTTTTAACTGAAAGACAGTAGATTAGACATAAGGAAGAAATTCTTTCCTGTGAGAGTGGTGAGAACAGGTTGCCCAGAGAAGCTGTGGTTGCCCCATCCCTGGAGGTGTTCAAGGCCAGGCTGGATGGGCTCTGAACAACCTGGTCTAGTGGAAGGTGTCCCTGCCCATGGCAGTGGACTTGGAACTAGATGGTCCATTCTGACCCAAGCTGTTCTGCAATTCTATGAATAGTATTAGCAAATAGGGCTTGTTTTCAATCAAAAGTCTGTAGATTTTCTACAGGAAAGACAGGAATTGTGAAATTCTAGGAGTCATTGATTTGAAATATTTGAGTAAATAAATTTTAAAATTTCTGAACATTTATGCTATAGAGTATCTCTCTCATCTGAAATTCATGCAACTGAGTGCATAAAGTATAAGCTTCTTATTCTTCAAGTATCAAGAGCATTACTTTTTATTTAGTACACAATGAAAGTTAAAATTGTTTTTCAACATCTCAGTTTAGCACTATCTGATTACTTATATAGCAAAATGTAGCTTGCAAATTGGTGTAGAGTTTTCCTCCAAATAAAAAAAGATCATATGTAACCCTATATTTGACTTCATTAATATTGAGACTTTCCTTTTGACTGGTCTTGCACGTATGAATAACCTTTTGAGAAAGAGGATTTGTTGCTTCATTCACACAAATTCATTCAGAAAAGAGTTCAGAGTTATCAAAGGTAGACTTATTTCACAACAAGTTGGGGGAAAAAGGAGTATATGAAGTTGAAAACAAAACCCCCAATGATCTGTTCTTAGGTTAATCAAGTAAGGTCTTCCTGGAATTTTTGGGTTTTTCTGGGAAATTAATGAAGACATGCTAGGAAAATATGATTCCTAAGATATTAAGGTGTTCTAACTGTGATAAAAAGAGGTTATCTGTAAGTTTACCACCACTCTGACCCACTGATGATTTTGTAAAACCATGATAATAATTATGTTTGATTTGTAAGGAATAGAGCCTTACTGTAGAGAAGCTGTGCAAAAGATTCTGCCAAGATGCAATAATGTGCTTATGACACACAGATTTTTCCCTTTCAGTCTTTTAACTGAAAAAAAAAAGTTGTCGCAGTTTGACGCTGGCTAAGCAGCAGGCACCCACGAAAAAAACATCTACTTGTTTTCCTCTGCTGTAGGAAACACAATTAACACAAAAACTTCATGAGCTGAGATAAGGATTATTGAAAAAAAAAACTTTATGGCAAAACAGGTTCAAAACTTAAACAGTATAAAGAAGATTTATTAACAGAACTAAAAGTAAAATGGGTAATGAGAGCCAAAGCAAACCTTCAGAACACCTTTCTTTCCCAGTCCCTCCCTCTTTCCGCTGACCACGCAAGGAAACAAAACATGGGGTTTTGGTCAGTATTTCACTTCTTAAAAGTGTTTCTTCGGTATGCTTAAGGAAAAGTGTTTCTTCTGCTGTGCCGTGGGATCCTTCCCATGGGAGATAGCTCTCTGTGAACTTTTCTAGCGTGGTTTTAACTTTCACAAACAACAGCCCGCCTGATCCTGTTGCAATGTGAGTCCCTCCCACAGGCCAAGCAGTCTTCCCACAACTTCCTAGCATGGGTCATTTTAGTTCATGGGGTTTAGTCTTCTAATGATGAGCTGTTCTACTTTGGAAGAGAAGGCTCTCTTCCTTGATCTCT
>VZTA01001578.1:108630-323948 GCA_013398855.1 Mohoua ochrocephala | reverse complement strand
GCCCGGCACCGCGGAGCCCGCGGAGGGGCGGCGGAGCCGGCGGCTGTGCCCAGCCGTGCCCGGGCAGCGCTCCCGGGTGCGCTGCGGGCTGCGCGGAGCCCAGACCCGGGAGATGTTCGGGCGCTCCCGCTGAGTTGTTAACGCTGTGTGTGTACACCCGGGAACTTTATAAGTTAGGAGATTTATTGGAAGGTGCTCTGTAGGTGTGTATCTTGTGTCCTTCTCGCTTTGAAATTCTTGGAAGGAATCCAAGAATCGCAGTTTGCTTTGCAATGAAATTATCATCTTCTGGCACGAGTTAAGTAACAACTGTCTGGAGAGTGATCTTGTCTCGCATGTGATGTGCGGATCGTAAATCAAGGACATTACTGGTTTTGAACATCTACAGCATCTTTTTCTTGTCCAGACATCGCATCAGTCGGTATAATTATTCACTTTCTAAAGTATTTGATTTAATTTTGGTTCCTGGTCACTGTCACCCGTTTTTTCCTATGCTTTACTATCAGTAATAGTGTTGAGTCTCAGTTTGTAAACCTTCCATGTACTCAGTTCTTTTGGCTGAATTATGGCCAGTGTGTTGCAGTTTAAAAAAAAAAAAAAAAAAGCCGAGGTGATGCTGCAAAATAAAAGCTCATATCATGCTGGCTTTATGGATTTTACATGTAGTCATAACTCTTGAGTGCTGCTGAAGAACACATACTTGTCCGATACTGCTGCTAATAGCTGCAAGGGAGATAATGTAGAGATTTAGTAACTGAAAATACGGTAACAAGTTAAAGGTAACTTTCATGAAATTTTGTTACTTGTATATCTTTTATGCAAGGGAAAAACTCAGAGAAGAACAGTTAATGAACAAAAAGAAATACTGGTAATCTTAAATGCCAAAGAAATCATCGTGAATATAGCTTTTGTCACTGTTTTGTTAACCAAACTCATTAGCCGTCACATTGTTTTTCTTTCTAATGGAAATTTCATCTTTTTGTGATACATTTTTTTTTTTTTAATGTACTATCTCTTTTGTTGTATGGGGTGTGTTTGGCGTTTAGGGGGTGTATCAAACAATGTATACTTAAAGTTCTGTGGGACTTCTCTGTGGTGAAGGAACTTTTCAAGCCTGTCGCATGACACTGGGCCTCATAAATGAGGAGCACCTATTGCTGTTAGTTTAAAACCAGCACCGCTGCTTTGTGTTGTATATTTATACCTTCTTTGCTAACAGTTTTTCTTAGTTTCAGTAGCTTACAACATCATTTTTGTTCTGGTGTTCAGAATGGGTTGCTGGTGAATTGTAAGAGCTTCAGAAAAAGGCAGTTTTCCTGGTGTGCCTGCTGAATGGGTGTGGACCGTGTCATTAGATACACAAAAGTTTAAATAGCACTTCTTTTATAGAAGGTGAGACAGAGGATCTCACATATGGAGGCTGTGCCTTTCCTGGTTGTACTGCTTGCTTTCCTATTGCAAAGAATTTGCAAGGATTCCTTCCCATAAGGTCGGTGGGTTCCAGGGTCTGTTTTGAATACAACGCATTTTGAAGAGGACTTTCCTGAATATTTATTTTGGTGGGGGCTCTCAGCACTCAGAACTTAGGCTACTTATAGCCCTCTGTTTAGGTGCCGTGGGCGCCAGGTGCATTTTATTAGTTAGGTTTTGCTACTCCCAGTGATGGGGAATGCTGCTTCTGAAGTATTCCAGGTCCTACTGCCATATAACAGGACTTCTGCATGGCAGCAGATATTGATACCACGGGATGTTTGGCCCAGTGCTTCGATGGCCATTCAGAGGTGCTTTTGAAGGCGAGGGGTGGGATGACATCAGAGTGCAGCAAATTCACGGTACAGCCTGCTCAGAAACCTGAATATATGGTTTAGCTTAATCCTAGGGGAACTATTTCATAATTCATCCCTGAAAAAACACAGCCCCAAAATATGTAAATTAATTCAGTTTAATCTTTTTAAATGGTGGAGACAAGGAAATTGAATAGAACAGAGTGCATAACAAGGTGGAATCACAAAACTCTTAGGATAATCATCAGTTACTGCAGGATGCAGGGCCTGCATCGAGGCAAGGATATTTACTTGGTAACTGCTGCATCTGTTTGAACATACCAAGAATGGGAGAGAAAATGTGGGTGTAGGAAGTGGAAAGTCTTGACTAATGTTGCGAGCGTGTCACGAGAACAGCACGACTTCCCTAGATCCTTGTTCAGTCAGTGCTCTTCCTGTCCAGCTCTGTTCCTCAGGTATGCTGATATGCCAGATTTTAATAAAGCAGATCAAATGCCGGTGGTAGAGGTAACCAGAGAATGAAATAAATAGCAGTGACGTGATCCGTAGAGCTGCTAGGAGGCAGACTTTTAACTGATGTATTGGAGACAAGAGCAGAGACAAGATTTTGTTTCCAGCCTCCTGTGCCACATCGATTGTTGTTTAATTTTTAAAATGTTGTCTGTAATGTGTGTTTTGCTTTTGGGGACTGTGGATTCAACGCGTTTTTAAGTGTTTGGAGGGAGGCTGGTGTTCGCTTTTGAACACTTGCAGAGGGGTGATTTGAAGCAGTAGTGTTCTTGAATTGCAGCACATTGGTGGAACAATAGTTACTCTGTTTGACCTCCTCAGGACACTGCAGGCTTCCCAGGCACCGCCACCTTCCTGAGACAAAAGAATGATCCCTTCTAAATCAAGATACTTATCTGTATGCACAGATATAATAGCAATGTTCCCTGCCACTTCAGGGAATTTCTTATCTTGTACCGTCTGCTGCTGGAGCATTCCACAGGTGTCCGGTCAGAACCTGCTCCCAGGCAGATCTGAGCATCCAGCAAAAATACGAAACTGGACTGGTTTCGCTGAGTTTTGAAATGCATTTGATATCCAAAGAATTCAGAATAATTTCTGTGAATGCTGCTGCTTAAATCTGGAGACTAGCTTGAAAAATGCGTGGGTAACTAGCTCACAGGAGTACCTGCTTTGAATTGAGCTCGTGTTTATTGGTATTTTGAAAGAGCTGTTTGGTATATGATGGGGGAAAAAAAAGTCTGTCTCTAATCACAACTTGAATATGTTTTTAATCTGTTTAGCACAACAGACTGAAATACCTTCAGTTATTTGTTTATTTGTCATATTTTTATTTTTAAAAATATTGCTTGTTTTGTGTTTATATCTCTGATTTTTTTTTGCTCCTAGTTTCTTTGGCATAGTAAATATGAACTTCTAGCAGTTAAGGTTGAAGAATTTCTTATGTTCCTGTAATTCAGTCAAAATTCATAGTCGTTGGTACTAAAGATATTGGTTTGTGAATGCCTTGCTGCAGTTGAAGGGTGCTCACAAAGTATGCATAAAGTCTGGAGGTTTTGTAGGTGTGCTTTTTAACACCCCTCTCCTCTGAGGCTGCCCGAAGTGCAGCTGTGCCCTCAGTGCCTGTTTTAAATAAAAGGCTGCCTAACTCCCATGGGGATGTGAAGGTGGATTTACGGAAATGGCCCCAACTCGTAGCTAGGAGTGAACACTTACTGTCAAGTGGGTACTCAGCACAGCTCTTTCACACCCTTCAGAGGCTGTGCATCTTCTCCCCCTGGAGTGCTTGAGATGCTGAGAATTGTAGTTACTTTCTTCCTGTGTGTTTGTTCTGAAATACTGTTCATTGGTTTCTTAAATCTGATAATTACTTTCTGCAGCTGGATTAGCAGATACATCTTCAAGAGGTTCTTGCTGCCTGTTAATGTGTGTCTGCAGTGGTGCTCTGTGATCAGAAATAGCATTTAGGGATAAGTGGAATGGCAGGTACTTGGAGAAGGCTTGTTTCTCTGTTTGTGCTTAGTGCCTTTTTTCTTACTTTTTAAAGGATCTTTTTTGCTATATTTCTATGAAAGTAAGCCATAGCTAGTAATAATTGATGCTAATAATAGTTGTTAAAGGACTTGGAACAGCAGATAGGTATGCTAATTTAAAAAGAAAGGCTTAATAGATAGTAAAAAGGTATATTGGAACAAGATCTCAAGCAAGTAAGATGAAGAGAGTATGCCTAGCAAATCTAGAGCAATCACCTAAAGTAGAAAAGTGAGAGCCAGTGGCAAAACTCAAAAATAGCCAAATAATCTCTAGGAGGTTCGGTATTACTTTGCACAAGGAGAAGTGTTAAAAAAAAACCAACAAAAAAACAACAAGGAAAAAAAAGTCCTAGGTGAATGTTGAACATGAAAAACTTCCCATGGAGTAATCTTTCTCAGCAGTGTTGTCAGGGCTGCTTAGTGGCAGAGGTGACTCCAAAAAGTAAAAGATGGGAAATACAATAGGAGATAGCTGATTTGGTTTTTTAACAGTAAGAGAAGAAACATGTTTGCAGGATTTTTTGTAGGAAAAGGTTGTAAGTAGAAAAAGGGATTTTAAATATGAATAGAAGTTTGTTAGAAGAATGGAAAGTAGTAAAAAAGTACACAGTCAACTGCGGTTAACATAATGCAAAAAGCATTTTTAAAATTGGGTCAGTGGAATGAGGTGCAGGAAGAGAGAATTATTTTAAGCAGCATTTTAATGGATGGAAATGGTCAGAAATGAAACAGGACAAAGGTTCTGGAAGAGCCAAGCAACTGTTGATACTAGTTTTGGGGGAGTGAATGAAAAAGGAAGGATGATTTACCAGTGATAGATGGAAAGCAGATAGCATCTTATTTTAGCTGTGATTTCCAAATCTTTAAAGTGAAAGGTTTGCTGTTCACAGAAGAGAATTAGAGCGAGTTTATTCTTGGGAAAAATGTCTTAAAATGAAGAGTGAAAGGAGAGGTAAATGCTATTTATAAGGTGTTTTCGTTTGACTGGTGCCATACAGTATTCAAAGCCTTTGGGCACAGCAGTTTGTGAACAAAATTTATTATTGAATGCAATATTTATATTAGCAACTAATGACTTTCCAAGACAGAAGATTGAGGAGTTTTTCTTGCTTGGGAAAACAGCTGTTACTGGATTTTTGAAAAGTCACTGTTTTAATGATCAGCGCTTTGATCTCACTTATCTGTGTAATTATTCTTGTTGCCCCTCTCTGATCAGAGGCTGCAGCTATTTAACTACATTAATCAGTGTTATTGATAACAATCCTGAGGAAGGCAACTTATAAATCATCATGCATTATTCAGAGTTTTGCATACTGAATTGCTTCATTTTAGAAGCACCATCTAGTGGTTTGAACACAAGTGTGGGAGCTAATAATTCTTTGCTGATGTATTGTAGCACTGCAGTTAAATCAAGGCAATTACCTGCAGTCATATTGTTTCTCAGCCTTGGTTTACCTGTAGCTGAAAAGGGGAAGGAGGCCACTATTGCAGTTGTTTAAGAGAATTGCTTGGTTGTTTTTAATCACTCTGATGTGAAATGTATTCGTACCTTGTGAAATTATTTTTTGATGTGGATTGCTGTGAGCGGAGTCATAGTATATCAGATCAAAGGTCCATCTAGCCTGGTGTGATGTCTGGTGGTTCTCTCTTTCTCTGTCCTCTAAGATGCCTAGGGACAAAGATGAGTTGAACAGAAACTGATATTTCCTCTGGGCTCTTTTTAAAAATGTGGTAGTCTGCAGCATAGGAGTTTGTTGAGCTGTAGATTGTGCTCTTATAATTCAAAAGCTCATGAAGTTGTTTCTTTTAAATGACTAAGAATTTTTCAATTAATTTATACTCCTGGTCTCCACAATGACTACTGGCTTCTCAGTGCTTGAAGCTGAGTTTGATTCCAGTGAGGTCAGCATTTTCCTTAGAAACTTTTTCAAACAGCCAGTGGTGTGACCTAATGTGTCCCTTGTCCTGCAGACTTCTCTTCTGGTCTTTCTTGTGGAGGCCTGATTTGGATGTTTAGATTCTGTTGCTCTCCTCCCACAGTGTCACGGTACTAAACAGAATTTAAAAAAAATTACTCCTTAGAAATCACAATGTATTCTTCCCAGATTATTTTAGAGGAATGACAGAAAACTCCCCCTAAGAATATCCTCAGCATTGGACCACTGAAGAATATTTTCTTACTGAACGAAGTGAAAAGTAAACAGTGCAAATGCTGTTGATGTGCTTCATTTAACTGCTTTAATAGTTATGGTGATCTACTTTCCTGGCAGTTATGCTGGCAACATTGACTTAAATTAATTCAGTAAAACTATTTTTAAGTAATGGTGTTAAAAATAAATTAATTGAAGGCTGTGTATGTTTATTTGGCTCACATTTGAAGGCTGACCCACCTTCGTAGTGCATGTGAAAGAGCCAGTTTCTCCAGCTTGGTTGTTTTACCGGAGGATGATGCTAAATTGAGTCTATCTTACCTGTTCTCAGCTGAGTCTTTGTTTTCATCTTGAAAAGTACACAATATTCCAACTATTTATTGTATCTCAAATGACAAGCTGGGATCACTGGTGTGATGGCCATATGCCCCCTGCTTGCATTCAGGAAGAGGACTGCTGCATTCCGTGCTAGCTGAGGCTCTTGTGTCCTCTAAACTCGAGCCGTCCCTAAGTCAGCTAAAGCAGAGCACTTAGCCTGTGCCTGTGGACAGCTCAGTGAAATAGGATACGGTTTTCCTTTGAGGCAGTGTCAGCTGCCTGCTACTTGAAAACAGGTGAGTGACAAAAGTTGTAAGGCATTTTCTAGAAATCTAGATTTAGAATATAGCAGAGGGTGAGGTTTTTTGGGAGATAAAATGTTCGGACAACTTAAATGTAAAGCATTCCTGGCTCAGTATACCTTTGTGGTGTGACTGGAAGGTCTTGCTCTTGTTTATTTATTTCGATGATGTGGGTCAGACTTAGTACATTCTGTATGTGTGTTTCTGTTTTACCCTGCAGCCTGTAGGATTTTCCTGCTTGTCACTCCAGTAGTCAGTGGCTTTTTTGCATCACTACTCAGGCCTCTAGACTGACAATTCCTCTTGACCTTTCTGATCTCATAGATGGTGCTTCTTCCTCTGGTCCCTCTACATTCACCACCCTCTCCTCCCTTACTGTTACTGCTTTTGATCCTGTTTAGGAATAAGATGCCCTGAAAAACTGATCAATAGGAACTGAATTGTGCCTCTACTTTGCTCAGTCTTGGTAGGCCATAAACTTGTTTTTCTTCTCTCGTAGGGTCTTTACTCATACTTGATAGTCGTTCACAATGAATAATGTAAGAGTGGGCATCACATCAGTACTGGGTACGCCATTCTGGGTGAACGAATGAAAGGGAAGCAAATGGGGGAAAAGAAACTGGAAGAGACAGGTGAAGAAGATGGGGTTGAAGAAAAGACTTGGCATAGAAATGTAAGAAAAATAGTTTGAGAGAGGAAAAAAGGAAGATGAGTCTCCTACTCTTTCAAAATGCCTGCTCTTTATTTTGAAATGGAACACAGGTTAATTTAAATTGGGGTGATGTTTATGCTGGAATGTGTTAATTCCTGTCATCAAGTGGCACTTTGATCTCTGAGAATTATAGGTGGCTGAGGCTAAACGAACCGGATGCTCAGGGTGTTCTGCATTTCTGCTTTGCATTCTTCTATTTCTCACCTTCCTTTGTAGCCTTTTAATGTAGGAAACATTTCCTGGCATTCTGAAGTTCATTAGATGTTCAAAAATGCAGTTTTTTCAGGTTATTGTTTCCTGCCAAGAAAGGAGCTGAGCTCGAAAGGGGTCTTACATGTTTGTTTATAAATGGTTTTCGGATGTTTGTCATCTAATAAACTTCTTTATGAATGGTATGGGCTCTCATAAGAATGTCTTTTTGTCTAATTCTCCTTCTGTAAGCACCAATCTCCAGGCAGAAATTGTACCTTATTGTCTTGGTCCAGTTGTTGAAGTTTGTGTGCTCTTACCATACAAATGAGAACATACCAGCATTCTTCCTATAAAACCCTCCAGATCCTCTCAAAGCATTGTCTGCTTTTTACTTTTTTTTGAAGATGCATATGTAGAGAGTGAATGTCTGCCTTGCTAAACATTTAATGGTTTTTTCCAAGTATTTTTTGTAAAGCTGGACCAGTACACCTGATCTAGTCAACAGCCTTAGAAAAATATCTTGATGAAATTGATGTCATTTTATAGTGCAAGATGGATGGAAGCTCTTATAGAATAAAGAAGAGTTAATACAATGGAAGAAAAAGATGCAAAGGGCCTTCAGATCTCATCTGGAACCCATGATTTATTTCACTTTGTGTTTTACGGAATCTTGCAGGTCCTCACTGAGGCGTAAGAGATGAAGTGGGAACGGTAACTAGGTTTTTCTGTGTCCCTTGGTGGTGGATGGGGGTTGCGTGGTTACATGAGGTTCTGTAAGGACATGTGGTGCCATGGGTGTTTCTTGCAAGTGTACGCACAGACCTTGTTTGTGTGGTTGTGAAGACGTATTAGTTTTGCACTGATTTTTCTGTAAGTCCGTTTCTATTTGATATGAATATTCGTGGTGGTGAGTTTGGCTGGATCTAAAGGTTTGTTTCGAAGACTGTAGGCAGCAGTGGGTTCTTTGAGGAATGACCTTCCTGTGCACTGCACAGCTATCTTACTTTTTTTTGTACAAAGCTGAGCGTAAGGAAGTTATGTCATGATCAGCAGCAAATAATTGGGAGAGGCCTTATGTTAAAAAGTGTATATTGGGCACTGACAGGTGCTCACTGGTGTTAATTGTTAATCTGGCTAATATTTTCTTTCTATCAAAGTGTTTGAGAACTGATGTGTTCATGTTGGAGAGCCTGGTTTCAGGTTCATTGTGGTGGTGTTTTGGATTTATTTTGTTTATTTTATATCAAATTATTTTGATAATTCCTTTGCTAATGGTTTTGTCGAAGCAGTTGACGAAGTATATTTGGAGAAAATATTATATCCACAGCAAGTATTCTCATTTGCAGTGAGACTGGTTTTTGTAGGTTTTTTTTTGTTTGCTTTGTTGTTGTTACTTCTTTGTTTTTAAATTTTTGTTAGTTTCTTTTTAATTTTTTTTTTCCTAGGCTGTATCATTTCCTTGTGTCCAAAACTTTTGTTTACTGCTTGCAATGCCTTCTGTTGCCCTAACATTGCTTCCACCTAGATTTTTTGGTGGGGTTTTGTGCATAATTGCAAACCTGCTATAAATTTTTTTCCTTCTTGTCTTCAGTCAGGATGCTTGACAACTACTAGACCTGATAGTAGTGGTGACAGTAGGAAGACAGGGACTGAAGTAGAAAGGCGGCAATAGGCTTTTTTCTCTTCACTTCTCTCACTAGAAGAGACAAGGAAGCAAGGCATCTTATTGGGTGTTTAGGCATTTATCTTTATTTTAGAGCCTGTATTCCATTGGCAACTTAATTTTTTTGTCCAGTTATTTTTAAAGTTTCATTTTCTCAATTAATTGGCCACACTATTTCCTTTGACAATTAGTTTATTTCAGGAAGCCTTAGTCTTAGGTTGTAACTGTTTTTCAGTTTATTTCTTTTTCTACTGAAATTTGGGAGTTACTATTTGGCAGTTTCATAGTAGACAGTCCTATGTATAATTGATACAACAAACCAATAAGTTAATGTTAAAATAACTCTTACTTCTGAATTTTGAAGTATTTTTAGATATGGAACTGGGATGCATTTTTTTTCAAAAATGAATGAATCTTTAAAAATATGACTTTTTTCAGTGTGAAAAAATTCAAAGCATGTTTTGTTCTGTATTAGAAATGTTCTGTTAATTTCTTGGTGTAATATATGTGTATCTGTCTTCATGGATATATAAGCTACTGTTCTGATGTTAACAAATCAGTGCTGGTGAATTGTTGGTGCCTCATTGCATTTGTTTCCCGCATGAAACCAAGAGGTTGTGTATTGTATAATGCCATCTGACTGGATCAGTGCATTTGATCAGCTTGATCAGGTTTTTGATTAAAGTAGAAAAAATGTGTCTGATGGATAGAAATTCGTACTTCTCGAGAAATCATAAACTGTGTGAGACTGTCATAAAGAATACTTCATGAGTAATCCTGAAGACTTAATAGGTGACAACCTTTTTCCTGGAAACATTAGTTTTACTGTAGGAAAGATAAGCACAATTTTTGCTTAAGCCCAGAGTAATTTGTTATCAGTCAGGTCAAGCAGTGAAATGTTGTGATGTTGGTTCCAGCTCTTTTTATAGTTATTTCCCTGTCTGTATATATCCACATGTGCCTGCATGTTGTGTGTGATCCAAAACTTGTCTATCATCTGTGCATCTTTCAAATACGAAGTCATGCTTCCTATCTCTGAAATGGGGGACTGAGGCATGAAGGTGAGAAGAGTTTATTTGGTGCCCTAAATGTAGGTCAATAGCCAAACTAGCCAGAAAAGCTTAATTTGGGGGTTTCTCAATCATGTTATTCCTCATTTGCCACTTCTTTCTATGCTTTATATGAGATATTTTCCTTTTAGGTTACTCTACAGTATCATTTTACAGCTGAAGCAATGGACCAGATTGTATGTACTTTGCTATTCAAAGATTGGAGTGCAACTTACTGTTGCCATATGTTTAGATTTAATGTCCGGCTCTTGCTTACAAATGAGAACATATGGGAGATAGGTAATGGTGATTTTCGACTGTTAATTAGTCATGGTTAAAACGATGCCTCACTAACCGTCCCTCCAGTCAGTTCCTTCTCATCTCCCCCTCGTGGTAGCATCTCTGATGTATGTGGACTTGCAAAACCTCTGAGGGGGGGAAAAAAAGGGTTTCCTTCCACTGAAATGCTTCCGTAATTTGGAGGGTGAGGGTCCTCAACTGAGGTGGGGCCTTTTACTTCCAGATTTTATATTTTGTTTGCTTTGTGTGAAATCAAGTTGCTAATGTAATGTTGCATAGTAAAACAGGAATTAGATGCTAAATGCTGGTACCTGTGATGTAAATAGGCTTTACAGTGTTGGAAAAAAATGTTGTCAGTAATGACTAATCTTAACCTTTGAACCTGTTCATTGCAAACTCATGATAGGATGTGGATTTTAGTTACTCGGTCTCACAATCTGGGTACTTGAACTCTGTTACTACACACTGTTTATTACTCCCTTCTTTTACTGCTTGTTAGGTAACTTCTCTATTGAAATGACCTAAGTCTTCTGTAAAATAAGATATGGTCAAATGTATTAGTGCAATAGCGATCCCTTCAGAGCAAGGAGAGACATATACACTTGTCTCCAGTGTCCAGGATACCCGACTCATATCAAGAATTTTTGTGCACTCCCCTTGTGAATTTTAAGTCAACCAGGACAGCAAGGAAAATGCAGAAATGCTGCTGTGCTCAGCTAGTTCTTCAGCTTGCAGCCATGTGCTCCTGTCTTAACCCCCTGATGTTGGTGTTGGAAATTGTGTAGCTGTGTCTTGCATTGGATCATCTTTCTGGCACAGGTGGAAACTTCCTTGCTTCGTTTATATGATTTTGCAGGCTCAGTTATCAGCTTAATTGGGGAGAGGGCAGCACGAACTTCTCCTTTGGTGGCAGGATGGTCTTTATATTATCTTGTACCAGCTATGAAGTTGCATCTTCAGTGTCTTTAGTGCTCATATCTTATGTTCTATTCATAATATAAATACTGGTAAAATGAAACTGTAACCCAAATTGCACCAATTCTCTTGCTCCTTTTGTATGGAAGGTGTTCATTTCTGTAACGCAGAGGCCAGTCTGAAACCCAGGTGAAGTCATGTGGGACTGAGAACTTGACTTCTGATTCAATTCTTTAGCATAAAACAGGCTCACCCAAAGTTATTTTTAGGTGACATTAAGGTGCAGACCTTGTATAAAATGTTAATGCAAGTGATCTTGCAGTGGCAGAGGCACAGATAGCACGTGTTGGAAGCAAACCTCTGCAGAAGTACCGAGGCAAGACAGTGAGCTATATAAAGGGCAGGGTTTCCATTCTTGAAGTGCATGGTGCTTTGAGCTAGCTGTTCTTACCAAAAAGAGCTGTGAAGGTATTTGGCGAATGCTCTGCTGTGCGTTTGGCGTATCTGTTCTCTGTTTCGAGTTCCGTATGTGAATTGTCAAGCCTAAAACTTGCTAATTTGGGGCTTGGAACCAGTGGAGTAAAAGATCAGCTAATTATACTATTTCAACATTAAAAAAAATTTTAACTGCTTTAAAAGCATTTCCTCTATTTAATTTTCATCAGCTGGCTCAGAATTAATATATTGAAATGACAGTATTGTCAGATACTGTAATATTTTTCACTGTGTACTTACTGTAATGAGATTTTAAAAACTCTAAGAAAGAGGAGAATACAAATCCTTGTTCATTTTAACCAAAATAAGTTCTTTTTTGTTCTTTTTTTCCCCCTGCACTTTGTTTACTTGAAAGCCAGCAAATAAGACTTCTGCACAGCTAAATAAAAAAATAAGATCTGGGGTATACAAGTAGAGGTACTCTTACTTTGTAGATTCCTGCCCTCACCTCTCCAGTAAAGCAAGCAGTACCTTCACGAATCACTGCATTCTGCACTGAGTGGCACTGTACCACTTTATAGTGGCATTGAGCGATCACAAAAAGAGCTGGAAGTTTTGCTGTTCTTGAGGAGCAACTCTTAAAGCAGCAGAAGCTGCTTCTAGGGAGGTTGTTTGCTTAAGCAACTTAAAAGCAATATGGAGGATGATAGTTCATAAAGTGTTTCCATACCTATGTGCTTGCTTTCCCCGCTCCCCAGTCCATTAAATCCATATGGAGCAATTAGGTGCAGGAAAAAGGCAATGTGATGAGAAGGGCTGCCTTCTTGATGTTATTTCCACTGATAACACCTGTTGGTGGGGGGAGGAGCATTTTTTTTTTGTGATTCATATTACTTTTCTCTCTGGGTAAAACAAGGTGTTAAGGGAAGTCTATTCTTAACCAGCCTTCAGAATTATTCCCAAATTCTAATTGTTTCAGTAAGAGATTTGCTGAGGAATATGGGCATTGAATGGAAATTGTCTATTAAGCGGTGTTGGAGCACCCTCTGCAGCCTCATAATAATATTTAAATGAGCTTTGTACATTTCTGGTGATAGATTAATTGAATGAATATTCAAAAAGAAAAATTAAGTATCAAGGTGCTTTATGCTGTTTTCCAGGCCTATCAAAGTACAGTAGTAGATCCTTAGGGAAAATAATTAATTAGCATGTTGTAGACCTTTTGTGTCTGTTATCCTTCTGTGCCTCTCCTGAAAAGAAAACTCTCAGCATTCCCTGTAGGTTCACTGAAGTTCAGACTGAAAAATAAAGAATAGCATGTCCAGTGGGAATGGTGTGAGAATTAGATCTGTGTGACAGGCAAGTTATAATGCTATTTAACAAATTGGGGAGAAAAGCTTAAGAACTATTCCCTTTTGAACTGCCAGTTTACTGCCTTGTGATCTCAAGTTTCCAGGATTTGGTAACCTATGAGTCATGTCACAGCTTCATGTTCAGCAACTGGCTAATTGCTGGTGTCATACTGGGATATTGGTTCAGGTCGGGCTGGGAAAGCATGTGACCAAGTGTATTTCCAATGCTGTGGCCTTTTTGCAAGTGTTTGGGTTTCTTCTGATTTGCTGTTGAACAGCCTGACCCTCCTTAGTTTGAGCTGCAGTAGGTTGCACAAGAGTGCAGCAAGGCATGAGAGACTGCGCAGCTGAGCCATGAACAACATGTGATTTGTTTTCATAGGTGAACGCTCTTCTTAATGTACAACAGTAATTTTATTTTTGTCTATAATGTCTTACTAAATCAATCATGCTGTTTATACCAGGATCATGTCAAGCCTTCTTTGTGTTCCTTCGGTATGTTTGCAGGATTCATTCAGGATATTGTAATGATAACTAATGGCAGGTAATGAAGCACCTAATGGGAATTCTCTGTGTAAAATTACCTGGCTTTGGGTGATGCTATTATATCATAGCTTTTTTGTACATGATAGATGATTTGTAGCTGTGCACAATCACAGAATTGGAGAGAGGGTGGGGTTGGAAGGGACCTGTTAAAATTGTGTAGTTCATGCCCCTCGGCTTGTCAGGACCATGTCTAGTCAGGTTTCAAAACGCCTCTAAAGATGGAGGCTCCACAGCCTCTCTGAGCAGCCTGTGACAATGCTCAGTCACCTTTAGAGTAAAAACACATTTCCTGATGTTCAGATGAAACATCCCATATTTCAGTTTGTATCTACTCCCTCTTTTGCTCTCACTGGGTATCACCACAAGTCTGTATGAGTATCCTTTCCACCTTCCCATCAGATATTTATATACATTGATAAGATCCACTCTGAGCTTTCTCCAGGCTGAACAGTTCTACTTCTATCCTAGCATGACAGATGTTTCTAGGCCAGAATCATCAGCCTTAGATAAACTCTCCCCAGTATGTCCTTGCTGTTCCTTTACTAGGAGGTCCAGAGCTGGACCCAGCACTCCAGATGCCTCCCTAGTCCTGACTGGAAAGGCAGGCTTATCTCCCTCTGCCTGCTGGCAGTGCTCTACCTGTTGTAGCCCAGGATGCTGTTGCCCCTCTGGTGCAAGGGCCTGGCCTGTTGCTGACCTATTCTTCAAATTTGGCAAAAATTGTTTTCACCATCTCTTTGGACAACCTATTGCCCTGCCTTTGTAACCAGCTTCCTTCCAGCTCCCAATGCCAGTCTAAACCAGTCTGACAGCACTGTGACCACTTCTGGCCTCTTTCCCCCTGCTCCCCCAGCTTTGGCTGTGGCCTTTGTTGGAGCTCTTGTGAGCTGACTCAGCCTAGAAGAAAGCAGTTTGGAGGTTTGTAAGGAGAACTGAGCTCTTTCCCATTCCTCTTTCTGCCCCTTGGAAAGCTTCTCCCCCCACATTTGCTGATTGAATCAATTTGACAGTGAAAGGCCGGATGAGCTGTAGTCATCCAAGAACTGAATGGTAGCCAGCCAGGTATGCAGGAGTGGGGGTGGAGGGTTGAGAGAAGTGGGATTACTCTTGGCAACAGCAACTCAATAAAGTTCATCAGTGAAATTGAGTCTTTTGTAATATTGGGGAAATGAACATTTCCAAGCCTATGGATTCGTGAACTTCTTACAAAGCACAATTAAAAACCTCTCATTCTTCCATATTGAATGAGATTGCCTTAGGTCAAAAGCAGAAGATGAACAAAGATCTGAGCGAGAACCTAAATACATGATGTAACTAAAGCTATTGAACGAGGGAGTGAAGTTAATATATTTTCTTTTTATTTTTTAAAAAATGTCAGAAAATAAAAAGGCTGATTGTTTTTTTTTTCCAATCCTTTATGAGGAAGGACAGGTTTTGACAGTTAGCATTTCATATTCATTGACTGATACTTAGTTATTGGACCATACACCTTGAAAAAGAGTTGATTCTGTTTCATTCTAAGTCTTCTTGGCAGGTTTATGTGTGGGTGCGTGGTGTGGGTGGTTTTTTTTATGATGAGCATAAGGAATCATCAGTTTTGGTGGGGAAAATTCATCTGGGAATATAGCTTTTTTACACAGAAGCTGTGACTCCTGGGTACTTGGAATGTAGCTGCATTTGCTGATTTAGGTTTTGGTTTGCTTTGGCTTCTAAAATGTCTGTTTGAGGCATCCTGAAAGGTTTCCTTTTCATGAGAGGTTGGGTAGGCTTTAGGCTGTTTTTAGAAAAGTCTCTAAAGAAGGTTTTCTCTGAAGAGACAGTTACGGCTTCCTCTCTGTAATGAAAATAGCCAAAATCCAGAGTGGAGCTGTTTATTCTTATATATCATTGTGATAGAGGTTTCCAGAAGGTACCTGCGAGTTGATGAAAGAATGCAAGAATTGAGCTGTTTTGCAGGTGGCTCCTTCGGAGGTGTTGGCACACGAGGAGAGCCTGAGCCAGGGCTGCTGCTGCCTCCGCCAGTCTCCTGTTCAACGCGCGTGTGCTGCTGTCGTGGAGCACACCTTGAGCAGCCTTGTTTTCTAAAACCATAAAGCTCTAAAATAAAACTACGTTGAGTTTTTCTGTGTTCTCCATTTGCAACTCGTCTGAGAGTATTTGCAGTTATGTAGGCTTACAAGAGTCGCGGAGAGGGAGGAACACTGCCTCCGTTTTCTAAGGGAAGAGGTATTGCCAAGCTATTCAAAGGCTAACTTTAGCCTAGTGAGGCTTGTCTGCTTCCCACATCGAGGAAGTGAAAGACACTTCTGCGGGAGACAGTCTGTAGCATCTGTAGCTAGTTTTTAGTGTGACTTTTCTCCTAGAAGAGCTTGTCTCTTATTCTTTCTGCTGACTGCTAAGCAAGGCGAGTCACATTCCTGCAAGTCTAGCTTCTGTGGATACTCCTCTTGGAATTCCTAAAGTGAGCTGGCAAATCTGCTTTCAGCAGTTGAAGTAGTAGTATTTTCTCTGGAAGAGGTATTTTTGTGTTTTGCACAAAAAAAAAAAAAAAATTTAAAATTTTATAGATATCAGAGAATGGAAATGTCATCACTATCAGTTAAGAGTTTGTATAGGCTACATAGGATTCCTCCAGTTTCTAACCCTTCCTGGAGTCCCGTTCTTCTGTAAGAAAAAACTTAAGTAGCCTGACACTAGAGAATGTTCACAATAACGATCATGTTATTTTAGTCTGTTTTTCTCTTCTGACTTTGTCCTTTTATCTCATGACAGCAACATCAGGTATCCTGAATTGTTGTTTTAGAGGTATAATGGCTTCCAAGAATAAAAAGAAAGCATTTGTTAGAAGAGCTTTTTAGTGAGATTCACCAAAACTTGGTTTGAGTGCTTTCATACAGCTTTTGTAAATGGCATTCTCGTTGGTGCCAGGATGCTGTTAATGGAAGCTACTGCCTCAAGGTGAAATCCAGTTACTGTTTCAGAAAATTCACACTTTGGCTGTTTTTTTGTTTAGGGACTAGAAAAGATTGCATCTATTTTAAGGTAACTTTTTGGTTTAGTTGGGATGGCTGAAAGAAAATAGCTTTCCAGGATTATAATACTATATTTTAATACTGCATTTTAAAATATTGTATTTTATTATTTTAATAATACGTAACTGCAAAATTAAATGCCAAATTACATTCTGTTAGTAGGTATTATTTTGTTGCTAATTTTGCCATGTCTGCAGAGAAAATTTGAGAAAAGATCATTAGCTTTGCTTTCTGTCTTTATCCATTTTTTTCCTCGCCTGAACTTCAGAATCACAGAATGGCTGAGGTTGAAAGGGATCTGCTTTCAGATCCAGTGCTCAAACAGGCACATCTAGAGGCACTTGCCCAGGATCAGCTCCAGATGGCTTTTGACTGTCTCCAAAGATGGAGACTCCACCGTGTCTCTGGGCAAGCTGTGCCAGTGCTCAGTCACCCTCACAGTAAAAATGTGTTTCCTGATGTTCAGAGGGAGCCTCCTGTGTTTCAGTTTGTGCCGATTGCCTCTGGTCCTGACACTGGGAGCCTCTGGAAGAAGCGTGTCTCCGTCCTTTATGCACCCTCTCTTTACATATTTACAGACATTGATGAGACCTTGTTCTCTTCTTCAGGCTGAACAATCCCAGCTCTCTTAGCCTTTTCTCACAGGAGCGGTGTTCCAGTCCCTTCATCATCCTAAATTAAATTAAAAATGTTTGTGACAGATTCTTTTTAATACCAGAACTAGCCAAAATAGCTTTTTTGAGAAAGATAGTTAGGATTGTCAGGCCCCATTTATCATGCTCTTGTTTGTCATCCCCTAGCAGAGGAAAGAGATTTCTCTAGTAGGGCTTATATTATAGCATGAATATTGAGTTGCTGTGGGTTAAAAGAGTTAGCAGGATTTTGTTGGGCATCTCCTGGGGTTTCTTGTCCTCAGTATCTTGATTTCCATTGCCTGTGTTGGTTTGGCCAAAGGTAGCAAGGTTGTGCCGGTCTATTGCACCAGCCTTTTTGATCATTGTCTGGGTAGATGAATGTCACATAAAAGGCACTTTTATAAATGTCCAGGTCAAGACTCCTGCACAATTTAGACCTTTTCCTAAAAGCAAAGTGACCTGAAATTGTATTGATTTCAGTATTTTATGGTACTTTGAATTCATGTATTTAATGTGCAAACCTTGAGGGTAAAGTGACCATCCTGGGGAATAATGCAGATTATACAAAAAGGCTGGATTAGCCCCTCTTGTATCCCCACTGTCTCTCTCTTGTGGACATCACCAGTGTTTGTGTTTTGACTGATATTTCTAGCAGCTTTTTCTAAAGAATTGATAAATTCAAGCAAAATATATTGTGAGAATGGGACACTAAAATTGAGTTACAGCTTGAAGTAACAATATGGTAAAGCAGAGCTCTCAGTTCATCATATGAAATGTGCAGAACTTTGCCTCTTAGATAGGAATTAATCTGATTATGGAGTAATCATCCTAAATTTGAATACCTATGGGTGCTGCTTACTTCTGCTTTTCCCTTCAATAAATTTAGTGTAAATGTAGTTCTGTTTATGCATTAGGAATGTCTTTTATCTACCTTGTTCATGAGTTTAATTTTCTACTGAACTGCTTTAAAGCGATCAGATCAGCTCTTCTTAATGAATTCAGTTTCTTGGGAGTTATGACCTATTCTTTTCTTCCAGCAAGACTAGATTTGCCCTAATTTAGCACTAGATTAACATTAAATGGTGCAAAACAGTTGGAAAAATACATATTTATTCAGAGTGATATCCTGGTCCTCGTCAAAGGGAACTCTTGTCATTCACTTCACTTGAAGGTAAAATTTCATACCCAGCTTTTGGAAGGTATTACTTGTGCTAAAGGCTTTGAGGCTAGGCCTGCCTAGTTAATGTTTTATTTATTGAAAAAAAAAACCCCAGTGTGATCTACGTGCCCTGCGACTGAGCTTTTGGTAGCTTTTCTGTCCCTGTGGCGCCCCTGACACAGCTCATAGAAGATTTGGTGCAGCTGATTGAAGAATTTTGCAATGTAGCAATTTCATAGCATCAGGTAGAGTTGCTGTGATACACAGAAACTGATTCTTCAAACCGTGGCAGTGAGATCAAACAGCTTCAGTTATTCTCAAAGGTGTTTTCTAATAATTGCATGTGTAAATCCCCTTAAGTAATTAGTAATTATAAATTAGATTCAGTAATTAATTCATAAAATCACTTAGTACAAAAACCAAGTGCACATCCTAAGTGGAGGTGACTCTGTGTGTTGACGACTGAACATGAAATATGTCTGAGTTAGTTCAGCAAGTAACAGTACTTTTAATCAAATATTCTCGTTGTTTTCTTACTATCTGTACTATGCAGTTTGAGCTGAAAAGCGCTGTTGCCCATCACCAATTGTCTGAATAAATTTCTCTAGAAAGAAACTCTCATAACTTGTAAAACTGAAACATTTGAATGTCTAACAACACTTTGCTTACATAATTTGCATGTTCTGTTTGCTGATATATAAATTGCAAAAATTCTTTCTAGTTGCAACTTGTCAGTTTCGACGTGGATTTTTACTTGTTGGCTTTATTGAAAGTAATTATACATCTTCAAACATGCGCTCATGCAAGGAAACTGGGTAACTTTTAGAATCATAGCTGAAAATGTAATCTTGAATCACTTTTTTCAGTCTTACAATTTAGCATTTTAAGTGCAGATTTTAGTAGGCTTTAGGGATGTGTTTTAAAACAAGTATAATGCAACAGGTAGAAAGAAACCTGAATGTCTCATTAGTATTTTAATATAGCACAAGTCTCTTATTAGGCGTTATAAATCAACACAGTGTTTTAAAACAATAACCTCACTGAAAATCAGTCAGATGTGTTGGGGGGTTATGTTTTTGTTGTTTTTATTATACTTGAAGTGTTTCCAGCAACTCAGTAAGTGAATCTTTGCTTGAAATTGTTTTTGCTTGTGACTGGTACAGGTAGCAGAGATTGCAGGGAATTGCGCACAGGTTTCTTCTGTTTCCTTTGAGGCTTTAACAGGTTTGTTGTATTTCTTGGTATGGGTTTTAATACTATTCTTTTCCAGGTAAAGAGATTATTGTGGTGAGAACTGAATATACAGCATAACCTAGCAAATTTTAATCTGTATACCGCATTGCTTAAACAATGGACAATAGAATTGGCTAATTTAAGGTTTTTAAATGTCTAAACTTCCCATTAAACTGATTTCTACTTGTCTCCTGGAATTCTTCATTCTCTTAAATGCTTAGCTGAGCAGCAGATGGAGATAAAGAGTACTCATAAATTGTGTCTTTTTTCTAGTTTCTTTTTCTGTCTGTTTCAATAAGCAGCACATATTTTTATAGCTGGTTAGGATCATAGTCTTGATTCATGGGCAGTGTTAAAGGCCACCTGTTGATAAGGTCAGTCTACAGCAAATAGATTTGTGTGCTACTTTCTCATCTTGCATGATGACTTTTGTAATTAAATTACAGAAACCAAAACATCAGCACTCCACTTGTCCTACACCCTTTAGTTGCAATCTGTTTTCTTCCTCACTGTTTTTCTTTGACAAAATGAATTTGAAGTTTGTTGATACCTCCTGAGTCTTCAAACCAAGATCTTCAAAGCTTCTTTATCGGTCTGACTCAGCCTCCAAACCCAAAAACTTGCTGCCACTACAGGTCGATATGCAAGATGTCAAAGGACTAAAATTGTACCTTATTTTCTCATGTTTCAGGGACAGGATGCCTGGAATTTGCTTTTTGCTGGAAAAATCACTCTCTTGTATTGTTTAGACAGAACATCTGCTGTTGAGGTGTGCACTGTTTTGTGCTACTTACTGAATAGTCTGTATTTGCTGTTGGTACCTACATGTGGGCAATCTACCTGAAAACTACCTGAAACAATACAGCTTTTCTGTATAAAATGTGACTATTAGAGTCACCACATAAGTTTACAATAAGTTGTTTATGGATTGAAAGGATTTGTAGCTTCTTTTAAAGGTAGAGTATGTTCTTCAACATCAAGTCTTTCATGCTCTTTGTTTTCTTTAGCAAAGAGCTAAAGCTGGTGTTGTGGCAGGGTTTAAAACTACTGAATTTTTACATGGGACTGGAAGCCGGGAAGTTCTTGAACACTGGTGTTTGGTTTCATAATGGATTTTGCTTGTTGTAGGCGAGTCACATAAAATCACTAAGGTAGTGCATAGGGGTGACGATCATGCAGTTTGGAAGGTAGTTTCCTAAAATCTCAATCCAGATGAGTTGTTTGGACTTACCTTCTACAAATCTCTGAGCAACATACCCCCAGAGGTATGATCTACCTTTCCAAGATACGTACTAATGAAGAGGAGGGGGAAATCCTACCTCTGAGTAAAACCGATGCATTTTTCGTAAAATAGGTTTCAACAGAAAAAAAAGGAAATAGGAGCTTTGTTGAGATATGTGAGCACGTTTTTTATTTTTCTTTATGCTTTTTGACTTTGTTCTTTTTGGTATTCTCTGTCTTTTATGGACAGCACTAGTGCCAACTTTCAGCTGTCATCGGTGACACGCTGCAATAATGTGACTGAATGATTAGACCCAAGCCTTGCAGGAAGACACAATCATTCATTTGCAATAACTATTACCTGCCATTTTCATGTTGTGAAGAGAATCTTTTGCTTTGTTCAGCGGTAGCTTTAGGGCTTGGTTCGGGTTTGCATGGCATGGTTTTGGTGGCGGGGGGGCTGGCTACAGGGGTGTCTTCTGTGAGAAGCTGCCAGAAGCTTCCTTGCTCTCCTGCAGAGCCAATGCCAGCTGGTGTTCTGTGAGAATTTAAAGATTTACCTAACAAATTATAAGTTAAATTAGTAGAACAACATAGTTCTGCAGTAGGTTTTCTGATATGGTGTAACTTTTAAAAAAGTGTGGTAGCGGCAGATTTTGTACTGTGGAATTTTTAATCCATAATATGCTATCTATATATGTAGTTTATTTAAATCAGAACTGAAAAAGCCGTGTATAGAAGTACCAGGTTCTGATGGGCTATAGAGCGAGGTGTCCCCCTGCAGAGCTTGTCTCTGGTTCTTTACCAGACATGGTTACAGCTCTGTTAGTTAGCGATGTCTCCGATTTCTGCTTGTGTACCAAGGACCTCGAGTTCAGTGCTGTGCACGGCACTGGTCATTTCAGATGAGCAGAGGTGACACTACTGCATTGCTGCACTGAAATGAGGAGTGCCCATCTTGCTGAGTGCAGTCTAGAGCTGGGTCACATTCTCCCATTGGTTTACCTCTATCCCAGTGGAAGGAAGCTGAACTCTTGTGTCAGCAAGTTCCAGTTTAGCATGTTTTATTGGCTAATGCCCACGTGATTGTTCAGGATAGGGGGATGAGTTGGGCTTTCTGCTATGTGGAAAAGTGTTGGAGGTTTCTTTGCAGATGTGTTAAGAATTTCTGTTCCTAAGGCAGTTTGGGGTCTTAAGTTATTCACGTCTATTTAACCTTCTTGTATGTTTATCTTCCCTGCACCTTGCATTTCTCTAGTGATGTTGCAATTGCATGGTGCTGGAGCTGAAGTTGCAGAGCAAAAAGAGGAGGGTGAGGGTTGAGGAAGGAACCAAGCAAGAAAAGACTGAGCAGGAATGTTCTTTAACCTGTTACTGATTTTGAAATTATAAATTTGCATTAGAGAAGCACGTTAGGTGTCCCAGCTAGCTTTCTACCTGTGCTCTAGTTATAACAAGAGATTATAATGTCTGCTTAAGTCTTAGTTATAACAAAGAAACCAAACACAAAAAACCCAACCCAAACCCCATTCTATGGCTGGAAATGTGGGGATTTCCTCGTAAAATTTGGTGCAGTCAACAAGTTTTTGAATACTTACATTTGCTACCAGTCATAGCAAATTTTACATATCTATTCATAGCTTGTTATTTTTGATGGAGTTGCTTTTGCAGAACTGATGGTGTTCTTTATTCACTAGGTGCTAATACTATTGTCAGAGCTCAGCTCTGATCTGTGTTAGTTGTTGCTCTTCTGGCTAAATTGCAATAGAAACTTGAATGTGAAAAACTTATTTGACCAAAAAGCCACGTTTCCACATTATACTTGTGAATTACAAATACAATTATCGACAATAGTTTACAATGCTGTATTTCATCACAAAACATTGTATTCTTGAAAAAGCAATCTTTTTCATAACCTGAAATTTCGCATGGCGTTCGTGATGGCCTTACCAGAAATCATGTGAAAACAGCTGAGAAATGTAATTGCTTTCTTTTCAAAATAGACTTAGTAGAAACAAGAATAAAGCTGCATTTACAGTGTAAAGCAGCATCCGTATTTATCTGAGATGATCTAAGGTACATAGATGGCATTTTTAGCTTTTGCTTCAGTGATAAAAGGCAAGACCTTTCTAGATTGGGATCTTGGGAATCATGAGAGGAATAGTGACCTTCCGCCAATTGGACTTATTCCTCTTAAAGGAGGAAAAAGATGAAAATGTGGTGGAACATCTTTTTGATTGAATGGTTGTACTGCTTCGAATACTTCTGAAATGATTCCTGGTGGTGAATAAATTTGGACAGTTGTAAGCACCTCACTAAGTGCTGCTTCTCTCTTCTGGGTCATTGCTTGTAGAGATGTTCTTTGTGCATATTGGCCCCTCTCATGACAAAAGACAACAAGAACGGTTCCCTAGGAAAGGAAATTCCATTGGTTTTTTGTTGAAATTTACTTCTTCCAGTGGAGCAGTATCTCTTGTGCTGCATCACCCAATTCTGAGGATTTGGGATGATCCCTGGCATTGTGTGCTTTCTTCTGGCAGGGCTGTTTCAGTTCATCTGGGCATACTTTGACTTTGTTGTTCAGAAATAACCATCCAAATTATTGCCCTTCTCTTGTGAGTTCTTTGGATGTATTTGCTTAAAAACTTATATGTGCCTCTGTATAGGTGTGCACATTTATCTGTACCCATATGTTGCCTGTATTGTTAGGGTGTGTAATAAGAAAGTGGTACTTGGGAGTTGTGATGTGTGCTTGAGGTGGACAATCTGCTTGGGAGATTTTTCCACACCTAAATGGACTATGGCAGCAATGGTTTCTTATTGCTGGGCTTTTTGTGGCCCAAATCTGCAGCATTTGTTGCCTGGGCTGAAGGAGATGTGTGGCTGGACACTCACATCCCGTGCAGGTGCGTGCAGCTTATGTGGGCAAGGTGTGCAAGTGCTTGAGAAAGAACTTTCCATGGATGAAGCTGTCATCTGCCAAGGCAGAATGATCATTTTCTCAGCAAGAATAACTTTCAGATTTTTTTTCTGTTCACATAAAAGTGTTTCCCATCTTATTTTTTGGGGCCAGGTAATAGCAACAGGTTATTGCACATCAAAAAAATATCTAGCAATTCTTATAACAGTGAAGTTATTTAGCTTATCTGTCTTACTTTGACTGAATTCTCACCTCTGATGGCCTGGCTCTTGCCACTGGCAAAGAGTGTACACTAAACTTCCAAACCCCCTCTTTCCCTCCACCCCCTTCTGTTACGAATTATGGAACCACACCATGAATCTACTGTAAAGAACCTGGCAGAGAAATGAACAAAGATACAACATTAACGTTTCACTGGTGACTGTTTTTCTAGCCTTTTAAATAAAGCTTTTAAAATAACAGGTCTGGCAAATATTTTCACTTCAAGTTAAAGGAGATGTATGTATTGTTAAGAAGTTGTAATTTCTGCTTGTGGACTTCATATTTTCTTGACTGTCAAAGTTTCAATTCGCTGTTGGGAACCAAGGATGGTTCATTAGAAGCAAGACAGAAGAAACCACTTTGGGGTTTATTCGTGACTTAAAAGAATGTGGCTTTTGGTAGTGTGTTGGAGGCTTTGAAGTGGTGACTCATATTGTGCATCATCAGTATCAGGAAAGAGTGCTTTATATAACATTGATTTTTGTATCTTGGTTAAAAATTTCAGACAAGTAGACTACATTTAGAAACAGTGAGTGTGATGTTTGAAGAAATACCAAGCTGGAAGTTTGAATGATGCACGAGTAACTTGAATAAGCAGCTTTGCAGCAGGGCAACTGGGAATTTAATGTATTTATTCCAGCTTTAGCTGTTATAAGCAAGTTGTACTTCCATGATTATTATAATTTTGGAATGGTTTAAGTACAAAATGATGGTCTGTGATATTATTTATGTCAGGTTCTGTATTGGATTTATCATGGCTGATACGGAGACCACTTTTTACTTAGCTTTCTGTATAGCTTGAATAGCATAAGACTTGATCAGCTGGAGGTGTTTTGGAAGTAACGTGCTCTGTGAGACAGACATGGAAGATAAATGTTTTAATGTGTGCTTGCCTCCACTGAAACTCTGACATAGCCCCTAGTATACTGCAGATTTGGATATCATCAATATACTGCATCATCAGAAGGGGTTTTTTTTTTTCAATCATTCTCCCTGTAGCTTTTTGTATACTTTCTTTTTATTATTAATAAACAATATAACTGTGACCAAATAAACCCAAAATACCCAGCCTCAAAAAAAAACAAACCAAATCCAACCTTGGAAAAATTTATGAAGTTGTCTAATACTTTCATGCTGTAAAAAACCACAACGGAGTAAATAAAACCAACACTTTTAGAGTCCTGAAGCTGTCTGTTGGATGTGTTCAGGAAGTTCATAAAGAAACTCTTGTCCAGTTTCAAGGGGGTATAGGATGGTGGGGCAGGAGTTTTATGGCCTGAATGGCAATTTATGCACTGTGGTATAATGTTTATACCTGTACTTTCCCTAACTTTCACTCATCTACAGTTAGTATGACTCTTAATAAGGACTCACAGGAGGAAATTCTAGAATAAATATGGATTTCATTGTAGCTGTAACACGATTTAAATCTGTTTGAAGAAGTCACATGCTTTGAGTATTTCCTGTGGTTTGTTCAAGTATTTTTCTGACTTTCATCCTTTACCCTTAGGAGCACTTAAACTCTGATGTTTGGGAGAAGATCCTGCAAGGTATTATCTCATGCTTTTCTTTGCATTTTAGGTCTCAGGAAAGTGAGGTGTGGTTCAGTGCCGTTTACACCTTCTGTGTCTTCTTCTGGTTTTGGCTTCCACGTCACCACTTGAAGCTGTGTGCTGCCTTAGGATTCAGAGAATTAAAAGTTATAATAATAACATTATTGCAAAGAGATTTTAATAGAGTGCTTATAAATGTATTTTTTTGTTAAAAGGAAAATTTCTTTTACGAGAGAAATTAATATATAAACACCCTCGTTTTAAAAGATGAGTCTGCAGTAGAAATAAGGAGGAATACAAAATACCTGATGTCGAACGATCTTTTACAGGATTGGTGTTAGCCTGCTGTTTTTATTGTTTTTGTACAAGCTTCAAGGAGGAATGAAATAGTTCTTTATTCTTCTCTTTCCTTAGTGGTCTGATTTAGTAGGCTCTGCTTGTTAGGTAAGAGAGAAGTCTGCAATCTTTTTAGAAAATTCTATTTTGTGTATTGAGACTAGAGTTTGGAGTAAAAATGCATGCAATTAGATTTGAAGAACTGAATCCCCTTTCTTGTGATTTCTTGATGTACTTCAGAGAAATTAAGTTTTAAATTACATCTTATTGATTAAAACTGATACAGTATGTCTCCTTTGAAAGGCGTTCATATCTATAGGTGAGGATGAACCTAATCTCCAGTGGAAAACTGAAACAGAGGGTATAGGGCTTGCTGAAGCTGAGCTGAGATTGTAACTTGCATCCCTTAACTCAAGTCTTACACAGTAGTTACTGTTCTACCTTGACTACAATCTCACCTCCTCTGTGGGTTGGCTGATGAAAGAACTTTCTCTGGCTAAAATCTTGTGTGTTGCTTGATAAGAAAAAGCTCTTCACTGAGAAAAGCTGTTTTTCTTGGAGTTTCTTTTTCAAATCTCTTGGTGAATTCTGCGAAGAACATTAGGCTTTTTGTAGAAATATACACATTGGAATTAGTTAAAGAAATCTCTTTGCAATAATGTTTTACCATATGATCTTTTACATTACATCTGAGCCCATTTTTATGGTTACCTTTTTAATGCAGTGTTTTGAGTACTGAATAAGAGAGAAGTACAAAGCATTGACCTTCCTTCTGGGAAGCAGGTTGGTAAAAGTTGGCAGATTCAAAGTATTTTTTTAAGGCCTTGACATTACTATGGAAATAGGAATAAAGAGAAATAAAATTATGGTTCCATTGCAAGTATTCAATTAAACAGTATTTTGAATGATTCTGAGACAAGATACAGAATGGCTTGAAAGTACTTTTTTCCCCCCTTTTTTTCCTGAAAACTGCAATGGTCACTTTTATGAGGAAATGAGAAGATCTCTGAATACTTGCTTTTAACTTTGCTTTTGTTTACAAATAACTGTGAGAGGATCTGGAAAGAAAACTTTTGGTCCAGTGAATAGGCAAGGAGATTAAAAAGGATTGTGATAATCCAGGTATATTAATATCTTACATGTCTGACTTTCTCCTAAAGATCATATTCTCTAATGTAAGTGCTACTCTTGATATGAAAGAAAGCCTTTTTAAAGATGTCAGATGTTAACTGTAGGTGGTAAAGGTTTCCTGAGTTATCTCTTCTGAAAACCTTTGCTTGATGTGTTAAGGCTTCCACTTGTCTTCATTTCTTTCATCAATTAAACGTAGTTCTCTAAAGTATTGAGGAATTAATTCTCATTCTGATATATGTTGATTTGTTTATTTTGTGACAAAACCCTTCTGCTAGTTATTGTTTAAAGGGTTTAAATTTCATGGAAACATCTGTAAGAAAACTGGAATGTTTAACAGAAACAATACCCTAAAAGTGAACCTTGAAATGTGGTGGGTTTGGTCATGTCCAAATACCAGGCAGGCTTTTCCTTGCAGGGGCAATGGGACTATGACAATTGTAGAATATTGTAAATATTACTGTGAGTATTACAGCTTCACAGTAGCTTCTGTACTTTTTTAAAAAACCCCACAGTTACAATAAGTTGTCATAAAATCATCATAGCCAGCAATAAGATCAAGATGTTTATGGAGCAATTTGCTTGTCTCTTGGCTTTCCCAGAGGTAGATATTAATGTGCCAAACTTGATCTTTCACAGTGCAGAATTATGACTGACTAGAACTGCTTGTAACTGTTTTACATTTCAAGATTTTTCTTTATGAGAAAAGGTTATTTTTTTCTTTCTCACTTGCTTTAGCATAACTGAACTTTTGTTTAAACCTTCTGTTTTTGAGGGGTGAGGAATATTGTTTATGTGAGTGATACTCTTTAAAAATATTGATCTGTAAGCTTGCTCTGGAGAGTTGTGATAAGTTGAAAACATCAGTATTATAATAGAAATACTCCTGAAATTCCCTTAGTGCTGGCAGATAGTGCGGTAGGTACTCTGTAGTGTAAGGCAGTGTTAGTCTTTTTGAAGAGTACAATCTTTCTAATGATAAAATGATTTTGTGTCTTCTATATTTTCTGCATGTGGTTCCTGATAGTACACAGCTTCTTGTATTCACCTTTAAAGGAACTAGTGGTATTCTTATCTGCAAAGCTCTATTTTCTGCAGTTTAGCCCTGAAGGCATTTTAAAAATAAACTTGGCACACTACACCCAGCTATAAAGAGGAAATTTCGCTGTATTAAAAAACCCTGCTTGTCTTACAGCTTTTTTCTTTTTACACTTCTATTTATTTAACAGTTCAAGTTGCTGAAAAGATGCAGTTAAAAGTTGCTTGATACTTAAATGTAGGTGAAATGCTGGAGAGAGCCTGTTTAGCAGGAGAACGTGGTGCTGACACACCTGCCCCGAGCCCTGAGCTGCTGGGAGAGCCATCAGAGCAGGCCCCTTCCCATCCCAGAGTTTGGCTGGCTCAGGGAGGCGGATGCAGGATTTGCTGGTAGTTTTTGCAGGTGTGAGCCCTGTTAACAAAGAGATGGCAGGCAGCTGGGCCACCTTCAGAAAGATCTAGAGCTCAGATTTGGGAGTTGTCTCAAAGTGTAGCTGCAACAGGATGACGCTGGGCTGGATGGGAATGCTGGGGGTGACCTAGGAAGGAAGATGATGTCCTTGCTTTTGTTGTTCCTTCCCTGTAGCTTTCTCTATCTTGGGGAGAGGATGAGTGCATAAACTCACTACACTAAAAAAAAACTCCTTGAGCATTTCAGTTCGAGTTCAACATGTGCCCAGTACCTCCTAGGTGTTTTTCTACATTAGTTCTTGCTTGCCATGTTTCTTGGTCTTTCTTTGGATAGTCCCACCATCCATCCTGATTTTTCTCCTCAATTCTCTTGGCTGTGCCATTTCAGACCCTGCACAGACTTTGCCTCTAATCTGTGTGTCCTTTTTTCCAAATGCTTTTGACTTAGGATCAGTGTGGTACAGTGCTCCTGCACACATTGAGCAGACTGCTGCCATATTTGTCTCTTAATTCATTCACCGTTCATTTGATTGACTTCTCCAAATATTTTTTTTTTCATTTTGCATTTAGATTCATGTGGTCAGTCTAAGTACCTGGATTGGTTACTGTGACCATGTATACTTACATGGAACTGCTTTCCACTGTCACCCTCTTCCCTATTATAGCAGGCACATAAGTTATTTCCTGTTTTCTTTGTTTTCCTGCCTGAGCCACCTACCCCACCTAATTCCAGCATATGTAGGAGGTTTTGTTTAATATTGAAAGGTCAGCTCTGCAGCTGGACAGTAATACCCAGCTTGTGTTCTTTGCTTTCCTCCCTGCTGCTCCCTGACAAGAACTCCTTGTTGGTTTTTTTTCTCCCGCAGTGTAATCATAAAAACCTTGGCTGTAGCTAAACTGCTTCTGGGATTAATTAGCATGCTAGGCATATCTTGTTTCCCAGTTGATATGTAAAAATCCTAAAGTTCTTTCTCTCTCCAAATATTCAGAAAGTTCAGATCAGTGCACAGCAGTGTTGAGGTGGATGGTAAGTTGGGAGAGAAAAGGACATCCTGGACAGGTAAGAGATGAGAACAAGTACTGTTGGCTGGGAGAGGGAATTTATTCCATGTTTTCATAACCAGAGTTATGAAACATCACCTGGGTGAAGTTCAGGGCAAAGGGAATGCTGCAGCTGCTGGCAGATCTTTCAAGTAACAGGAGACCTTGCTTATTATTTTGCTTATTTCCTTTTTCTTAAACAAATAAACACAAAACACTTATGGAGCCCAGGTGTCTGAGTAGGAACTTTATCTTAGCCCTTTTCATCTTCCCTGGTCTAGCTACAAATATTTATGAAGCTTTATGTTTGTGGTTTTGGTTTAATTTTGCTTTGAAACAGTAAGATTCTGTAGCATCTTGTATGGTACTGGTAATACTGATATTCAGATACCACCATTATGTAGTTCATAGAAGCCACACTCTGTCCAAGTAATTTTGTTTAATGCTGTTTCAAACAAACCAGACAGATTGCTTTGCAGTTCTACCAATGTGTTGATTTGTACCAAGTTTTGGAGGCTGCAAGATGATGATAGGTGGTGATAGTTAATCATCATGTTTCGTGCATGGACAAGTGTTTAGGTCTTCTGATGGATAAATACACAAGTCTTAAGTTCCCATCAGCATTTTACTCATAAAGCCTAAACCTTAAGGTAGCAAAGCACAACAGCTGAGTGTGAGCTCTTTGTGTACATTGCAGACCATTGATCCTGAGTGTCCTGATCCCTGGTGGCGCACCTGTATGTTTTTAAATGAAAAATATCTTCCAAATAGTTCTTTGTGGTTTCTGTTTGCTCACTCAGCCACTCCTTCCACCAGTCCCTGAAAACCTAATGCAGAATTTCTGAAACCAGCAGCAAAATGGGTTGGAGAAAGAGTCCCCTTTGCTAATCTTGGATGAGTTACTATTTGTGAAAATTACTAGTTTTGTGGAATTTAATATTTCAATTATGTTGCTTTAGGATGGTGTTTGAATAGTCTAATTGCAGCTCTCTAAAGCAACTTAAATTACAACAAATGTATTTTTATAAGTTAGATCTAAATGAAAGAAAATCGTAGGTTGTGTGGACAATTGGAGTATCCCATTGTATCTAGCTGCCATTGGAGGAAAATGTGCCATTTAAATCCTACTTTGCCAAAGAAGCTTCTGGTATGAATTCTGAGATTTTTTTCATTAGGTTTTTAAGACAATTTTAGCTTGTGTTTCCTCTGAGCAGGATTGAATGCTGCCTTTTGTGACTTCAGTTCTTTCTCAGCATTGGTATAAGTCTGGTTCCTAGAGCAACTGATGTTAAAAAATAGATTAAGTGCAAACCTGTGAAGGATAATGGAAAAAATTAGTTTGTCAATATCTGCTATATTGGAGGGAAAGCTATGGATGCTATTTTTGTTTTCACTGTGGCACTTCAAGGCTATATTGTTTCCCATGGCACTCTAAGACAAATAATTTGACTTGAAGGTGAATGATGTTTAGAAGAGTTATTCTCCAGGATGTCATTGCATGGCAGCCATGAGTTAAATTAGATGATTCTTATTTTTAATGTGAAATCGCTCCTCTGTCCCTCTGATAATCTAGTAATTCTACTTTTCTCCAAGCTGTCAGTAAGCTTGGACAAGCCTTTCCTTTTATATTTTAAATGGTATAAGTAAAATTTAGCTAGTTTCCATCTACTCAAATATCCATACAAGGGTAGGTATGAGATTTTCAATAACAAACTTTCACGATGAAAGTAAAACCAAGGAAGAGTATTCAGAGCAACAGTGGAGCAGCTTTTTAAGTATCCCATAATCTTAAAAAAATAAAAGGTAACAAGAACAAAAAAGAGCAACAAAAGTTGGTGGGCTCATACGATTTTTGAAAGATGATGCTTGACTTGTTTTAGAGTGACAGGGAAGGTAATTACTGCATGCAGGTTCCTTCTGAGCATGCTGCCTGTCACTAGGCATTTGCATTTTGGAAGCTCCAGTTTGAGCACCTCACTTCACCCTATTACTGCAGCATGGACAAGTAATGGGACAGGACTCTGTCAGTGCTTGGAAAGCACCAGGAAAGTAAATAGGAAGTCAGGATGTGTGTCTGAAAAGTAGTTTATTATAACCTGTTCACTGCACTTGTCAACAGCCCAGCCTTGCAGGGCTCTCCTTCAGTTCCTCCCTTGGCTCTTCTCACAGTAATCTTCTTCCACAGAGTCAGGTTTGTAGATTTGCAGACTTCTTGCATCCCGCATTTTGAGTATCAGGGTCACTCACGTGGCTTCTGCTTTGCACTCCTGTTTGGCTGGGCTGTGACAGCTGTTCTCACTGACCCTGTGTGATGCCAGCCGTGCCTCTGACCTGCAGCACGGGGCGGGCTCACTGGTACTGTGGCAACTCCCAGGTAGCCCAGTGACCCTGAGCCTTTCCTGTGCCTCATCCCTTGACTGTCGTGCAGCCTAATACATGATATCGTGCATAAAACCAGAAGGCAATTGAAGATTGTGTGATTTATAGTTTTCCTTTTTTTCTTGACTTCAATCTTGCATGATTCTGGAAGAAGGCAGAAAAAGGAAAAATGTAGGTAAATCTATTATAGAGAAGAAAAATTGTATAGATGAATACTGTTTTGAGTTACGCAAAACATGGAACTGCATGAGTTTAGGCAAAATTTTGCTCAAGATTTATTTTGTAGCTCAAGAATTCATGCTCTGAGATTTTTTTTTAATGCAATATGTTCAAACCCATGTTACTTGTACTTCTTATTGCTAGAAAAAGCCTTGTGAGGTTGGGTTTTTTTTTGATCTTGAAAGAGTTGATACTTTTATTCTCTTCTTGAAACATTCTGACATTCTTTTAAGTAATAAAATAGACCAGTTTTCTTGTTTGTTCATTTTTATCTTTCTGCTTTCACCAGGAATTAAGTATAATTTAGAATTTCCTTTTAGAATTCCACTTTCAGAATTCCCACTACCTTTTATTTCTTTCACCTCTTTGGACCTGTGCTTATCTCCATTTGACCTTATAAGCCTTTTTCACTCTCTCTGTTCTGTAGTTTTTATTGTTACAGTTTTCATTCTTGTTTCCTTAAGAGCAAAACAACCCCCCAAAAGACAGTTGAAATCTATGGGAAGGCTCAGGACATGAACCTAATGAACAAAAGCATCCTAAAGTCTAGTTTGTGGTGTTCTTTTTTCTTCTACTGTTTTGCTCCCTCTGTTTTCTCCTGTGAATTTGCATAGTAAAGTCCTCAGAGGGGGATTTGTTTAGTTTTGCAAAGCAAGGAAGCCTTCCCTGTGTTTAAAATCTAATGTAATTTTAGAAGACGCAGAAACAACTTCATCAGTAAAATAGTAATAAGCTGTAATACGTTGATACGGGCGAGTTAGGCTTTGCCTCTCATTTCTTTGGTAAACTTCAAGGAACAACTGCTGCATGCTTATCACAAGCTTTGATTTCTTTGATTTAATGTTAAAAGCAGTTCTTGCTTTACAGCTGTTCAAGACTGCCTGATTTTGCCGGGCTGGAACTTTGGGGAGTGCTTGGCTTCCTGCCTGGTTTTCAGCAGCTTGTCAGGGACAGATGTTGTGCTGTCTCCTTCTGAGTATTTTAGAGCTGCTCAAGTGAATTCTGCAGACAGCACTTACAAATCCACATGGAGGCTTTTGAAGGCCAGTAATTTAAACTGTAAGGCTAAAAATTTAAAAGCTCAAATGGCATATTTGACATGCTATTCAGTGAGAACATGCACAAAAAAATCAGTGTCAGCATTTGCTCGTTCAAAAATACATTTCGAAAAAACTCCAAATTCTAATAAACTCTGGTAATTATTATCTGGTAATTATGTAAGAATATGAAACAGGAGAATATTTAGCTCTTCAGTAAGGAACGTGTATCTTACAGACATTACAAAATAGAGCAACAACATTGAATATTCATGTTTTGAACCTGCAAGTGGTTGTCATAGATTCCCTATGCCTAGTTCACATAATTCCAGATTCATGTACATACTAGAATAAGTAAAATGATTTGTATGTCCATAACTACTAGGAGAATTTTGGAATGTAAATCAAGTCTCACAGCGATGTCAATCATAAAAATTTTCAGTGTTTCATGTAATTACAACTTTGGAAATACAAAACTAAAGTATATTTGTTTAAAAATTGCTCAAGTCTACTGTTCTATACCATACTGGCGTAAGGATAATTTCAAATCTGTAGTAAGAACTCTGGTTATTACTGGACTAAAGGAAATTCCAAATAGGACAGCATGTTTTGGGATTTTTTAAAAAATTTTATATCAGTAACTTTTTCAGGACACTAAGGATACTAATTTTCTTCTTAACCTTTTGTAATTTGCTAATCTAGAGAAACTGCTGTGTGAGAGAAGGGATAAGATGTGTAAGGAGGAATTTGAAACGGTCGGTGACTTGAAAAATGGAAAATTTCACTTGAACAGTTTGGTACCAGAATTGGCTAGAAATATTTTCCTGTTTTATCTCTCATCCTTCTATTTTGCTTTAATGACATTTACCATCCTGATATATCTCCTTTATTCTGGGGGTGTTTTGTGGAGTGTCAGCCACTAAAGCAAGTCTCTTGTCAAGACTGAAAAAGGACCAGACCATTTAAGCTGATGTAAGTGCAGAGGCTGCAAGAGAACGGAAAATACTTTCATCAGAAGTTAGTTTGGTTTTGGTTTTTTTTTTCCCTTCTGTATTCTACTTGAATACATCATATTTTCTGTAGTTATTCCTTTCTCTTATATTTTTTTCCATGAAAAGAGGTATAGGGATTTTGTGTAAACGTGCTTTGTGTTCTTTAGTGTCCACTGAGGCTGTAGGAAAAGAAGATAGAAGAGATCTCAACCATCCTTTATTTAGCTTTTTTCTTGTGAATACGCATGAACGATGATCCTGAAGTTGAACTAAACCTAGTAATAAGAATTTGTGTTGTCTGTGGTCCCTTTAAAGGGGATTTAAAGGTGTTTGGGCTTTTAAAAATACATTTATCCTCACATCAGTTTTCCTAGTAGGCTTTTATTGCCACTGTTGTCCATGAAGAACGGATTTATAAAGCAGCACAGTATTTTTGCTTGCCTCACAGTAGTTCTGGCACAGTGTATTGAAATGCAAGGTTAAACTTACTAAGGGGTGATCTGGAAGTTCAGCAGCAACTTCTGCAGAGGCCACAGGATACAGTAGCCTGCAAACAAAATAAGCTGTTAATCACATACTTGCACTGAAATAGCGTCTTTATGTATGACCATGCTTTCTTTTGTTTGTTACTGTTTCAATATAATCAAGACTTAGGTCAGTATTTTCAAATCCTGAATACTTGATCCCTTGAAAATGAGCTGCGGATCATTTTGTAATTGAAGTATGGTAATAATGCTATTGATGCATGAGGGGAAAGAAAATCTTGCTTCCCATATCATAACTGTTCTAAAATCTATGGTAACATGAATAAATTTATTCAGTTAACATGTTTCTTGTAGAGATGCTCAGGGATCTATACATGGAGCTGAGGAGGGAGATGTGAAATCTTTAATCTCTTTGTGTTTGTTAAGTTTGCTGTTGTTTTATGAGTGGGGGTTTTTTGTTAGTTTTATTTTGGTGTTCTTTTGGTTGTTTTGTTTTGTTTTGTTCTTAATGCATGTGATGTTCTTGTGGGAGTCACAGGATACTCAGTGGATGTGAAGGGGAGTTTGGCACTGCTCCTACCCCAGAGCTGGGTGAAGCAGGATGGGGATGCTCAGCCTCCTTTGGCAGCAGTATGACAGAATATGCAATAGATGTATTTTCTTCTTAATATGTTTTTTTGTTTTCTCTGTAGAACTATATGGAATTTACATTGCTCTTATCTTTCTATATACAAACTCAGCTCTGGGGCTTTGCTGTCACTTCTGTGAAGATTTGTCTCTTCTGCTGTAACCTTTGTAGTACCTTTGGAGTTTGTAAACATACAGTGCTAGGATGATGACCAGTTGTTACAGACTGCAGTGTGTATCTTCATCTCTTCCTGGCTTTTATCTTTGTCTCTTCCAGATATTTAAACATACAACTGAAATTTGAATTGTCTATTCTAATTTATACATAAGAAGAAAGTTACAGATCTCATTTATACATAAGAAGAAAGTTACAAAACTGAGTTCATCGGTTTGAGTCATCCTTCAGTCATTTCCTGATTTCCCCAAAGAAATCCCTTTCCCTTACGTACTTCTTTCTGCCTTCAAACTTGTACAATTGCAAATGATGTTTTGCACAGCGAGATGTATTAATGCAGCAGTACATTTTCCTTTCCAAATGTAATCCATGTCGAATAATGAAAAGTACAGGCTGATCTCATTTGTGATAGATGTAGTGTTAGCAAGAGATCATTTCTTCTCCTGTCCTTGATGAAAATTAGGCTGTCAAAGATACTCGCTGTCCATGTGTTAGCAGATGGGTTTCCTTGGTGCTAAATGTCACCAGGTTTTATTATGGTAATGGCTCAAGGAAGAAATGGTGGGGAATAGGTTGTCATTAGCTAAGCAGAATTTAACAAAGAAAAAGCATCCTGACAAACTTTATTTAGAATGATGTCCTGTCATCTTACAATTTGTCTTCTTTGGGGTTTCACAGTTCTGTGGAAGAAAACAAAAGATGCAAAGGAACATTATTAAAAAACAGGAGCCTCGCCTTGTTCATCATCTTTAGTGTCCATCATAATGAAACCTGCCTAAAGTTGGTTAGTTTATGTAGCAGATAGTTGTCAGTTTGGACTGAAGAATTCTCTTCCAAATCCACTTTAATGAAAAATTCTGGGAATTAGCTATATGGCAGCTGATTGCAAAATCTTGAATGTCAATGTTGTAGTTTAGCTTGAGTTAGCAATAGGCAGTGTGATTCATTTGAAATTTGAATCTCCCCAGATTTGTAGTAAAATGTTCATTAATTCTGATCTTAGCTGGTGCCTAAAATCTTCCAAGTCTTGTGTTTAATTTTTTTGCATTAACTTATGGAGACAGTCACAATAAGGTGACTCTTTAAGATATTTGCAAAACTCTGAGTTTGAATGTTACAGATGGTTGATTCTCTGCATTCCTTCTATCATGAAGCAAGCATTAACACATGGCTTCAGTACTGAATACAAGTTTAGAATATCTGCTATTCAACAGGTCCTTAGAGACAGTAACTGCGTTCAGGGTAGTTGAATCTGAATAACAAAATGGTTTTGAGTAACCTATGCTTAACCAAGTAAGACTGACTATGTACATCAGACTGTCAAATATTTACCTCTTCCAGCCGAGAAATGCTTCTGCAGACTGTTTTCAGCATTTTCAGTGCAGCACCAATGAGCACTGATTAATACAGCAACCAGATTAATAGATATTTGGGGTACCCTTGCTGCCCAAAGAAGAAGCATTAAGATTAAAAAAGAAAGGAAAATAGAAAAAAGGCATGCATTCCTCTTCCTCTTCTGCTTTCTGCCTAGTAATGCCTCTGTATCTTGTGATGAATTTGCTGTATGGTTTTGTGGGGTTTTTTTAAGCTAACCAAGCAACAACTCCTCCAACAAAACAAACCCTACGTGTTGCAAGTCATAGGTCGCTCCTGTGAGCCTATTTGTCTCATGTATGCCTCTGCCACTCATGGGTCCTCTGGTGTGTGGTGGGCAGGACATGAAATGACTTCAAGAATGTCACTGGCTTCTAGCTAAGAAAGTTATGCACAATGAGCATGTTAAAAAGTGTCTGAAAATGCCTGTAAAGATGATGAGACCCTTTTAAAGGTCCCCATCCTGTTTTTTTTTTGTTTTTCAGTAGTAATGGGAAGTGTTTTTCAGTAGTAATAGTAATGGGAAGTGATTTTGTAGCCAGGATCCTGGGACTGAAGAAAAAAGACTTACACTTGGAATCTCAGAGAAATCTTGTAGTAATGCTGTGCTGGGTCTGGCTGGGGTGGTACTATGAAGTTTTCTGTCTGCATAGCGGCCTGTGTGGGGCTGTGTGTCACACTGGTGGCTAAAACAGTGCTGGCCACAAGGTTGTGAGGGGACACAGCCGGGACAACTGACCTCAACTGACCAAAGGGATGTTATATGCCATGCCATATGATGCTGTGCTCAGCAGTGAAAACTCAGGTAAAAGAGGAGCAAGGGAGAGGATGTTTCTGGCTATGATACTTGAGTTCACAGTCAAGTGTTACCTGTGCTGAGGCTCCTCTTCCTAGGAAGCCACTGGACATCTGTCTGCAGATGAGGAGTGGTGAATGAATTCCTTTATGCTACTATTAAACTGTCATCATCTTGATCCATGGGTCTTTTTGCCTTCCTTCTATTTTTCGCTTAATCCCATGGGAGAGGGTAGTGGATTAATGGCCAAGTGGGCATTCAGCAGCTGTTTGGAATCAACTCATTTTGAACTCCTTCACTGGATGACTGGTACTGGAATAGGTTCAAAAAGCTGTTGCAGACTGAGGATGAATGTGAGGCCAGACCTGTTCTATGGAGTAAGATGATGTAATCTGCTGCTCAGAGGCAGGAGTTTACCCAGGAGAGTTGCAAGATAAAGGATGTTTCAGCATCCTTACGGGAGTTGGTGTAGCTGGTGAGGATGCACGTGATAGAAACCAGTACGGGTGATCACTTGTTCTGTGCTCCCCAGTCCTAGTCCTGATCAGGCTGGTGGTGTTGAAGGTGCAAGACTGGCTTTTAAAGTAAGTTTTCTGGAAAGAAAACAATAAAGTGAGGCATGTTTGGTTGTTTGCAGTTTGTTTTGGTTTCTTCGGAGGAAGTTGATGCTAGTGGTATCTGCTGTTGCTTTTTGAAAGGGTTTAATGTAGCGAGCAGATGTCACTTGGTGACTGTCAGACTGTTTTGTGCTCAGCTGAATGAGTAAACGAACTATTGGAGAGACTGTGTTTGAGGATCTGGAGTTTGTTTCTTCGGAACGCTGTGTCTTTGTAACCTGTATTTACAGAGTGAGAGGTACAGAATGGAAGATTGCTGTATTGACTTGTCAGTGTAGGGTATTATTAATTACAGACTATGTCTTGTGAGCAAATTGATGTAATCTGACTGTAGAGCTCTTTTTCTGCATGGGTAAGCAAATGCATTAAGCTATAAACAGATGTATCAGACCTTCTACTTTAATATGGGAAAAATTAAAAGGTAAAGTTGGTGAGCAGGTTCAACAGTAAATAAAATTACTAGGTCATCAGATAAAGGTTTAATGCAGAATGCAGTTCATCTCCATTCAGTATCTTAACACCTCAGATAAATAGGATACTTGATGCATTTTAGTGTTCTGTTCAAATTCCCTTTAAAATGAACCTGATGCAGCTTCATCAGTTTTTACTTGAGAGACTTGTAGTATCATATTGCTACATATCAGCGTAATTAGAGATGTATACTCAGTGATGTTAAAACGGTATATTTACGAGATGTAAATGCAGTTCTATAGCCACGGAGTCCAGGAATTAAATAGCTGAATTAGTCTGGCAGAAGCAAAGTCATGAGAAATTACTTAAAGTGAGAAAAGGAAGTCTGAAATAAACTTGTTTGGTTTAGTTTTATGCCGTCTGTTGCTGGTTGGCAAACAGGGCAGTTGCGAGGCTCTGATGAGCTGTGGGAAGGGCTGAGAGTCACACAGAACTAATCTGCTTGTCAGATGAGTCCATAGTAGCTAAACAACACCATAAACATTTTTCATCTGTTTCAGCTGTTTACTGTCAATACCTTTTACGTATTGATGAAAAAAATTTCACTTCTCAATCTGTAATCTCTGGCAGGTTTATTAACGCTGTAATTGTTATTTTTTTTCAAGGTGTGTGTAATGAGAGCACCTTAGGATGCTGAGTAGAATGTTAATAGCCAGCCCTGCAAAATACCTTAGATTGTCCGATAGATTGTCCCACCTGCTGTTCGTCTTTCTCTTTCAAAATGGTATTTATGCCATCAGTCAGCATTAGTTCTTCCTCTCTCGAAGAGTTCTGCCTGAGACTCCATGGTGACCTGCTTTGAGAGACTGTATCTTCAGATTTGTATTTCAGTTCAGGATGAGTTTTACAAAATGTCATGTCAGTGGATTTGGATGTTATACTCCAAGTTGAAAGCCTTTGAAATGCACAGTAAATACCTAAACTCTATTTGACACCTTAGGAAGGTACTAGCAGCAAGTCAGGAAGTGATAGAAAGAAGCTTTAGTTTGCTCATGTAATTATAGTGGGAGAAAAATCTTAGAAGGTGTAAGAATTAAGATAATGTGGGAATCAGTTGCAAAGGATATGAAAAAATTTAGATTTAAAAACACAGTCCATCCTAAAAATGTTGAGGGAACTTTTATATTTAATGATGCGTCAATACATGTGGTCACTTTTCTCAAAATGCAGCAGGCTTGGTTTTCATCCTACCTGTTTCTTCTCTTCCTCTCTCAGGTGTTATTTCATCTTACTGGGAAAGAAGTCTTTCTCAAACTGCATGAATCTGTTTTAAAAATATTTTTATTACTTTGTGGTTTATTGTAAACAGGTCAAAACAGTAAGATGCTTTTTGTGGCATACTTTTAACTTGAAAGGTTTTAACTTTGAAGTCATTAACCAATTGTAAGTTACAGCTTGGCTCATTTAGTGTGTTCCCAAGGAAAAAAACTGAATTGCTGCTCCTGGATTCAGCTGTAGTGGAGTGTGCATTAAACTCTGCCTCACCCCCTGTGCTATTCTGAGCTCCTGCGTGCAGGCAAGCACTGAGTTCAGCCAGGTACACCAGCAAAGCCTGGATGTCCTGGGGATGTTGTCTGCGATGGGATGAAATCACACACAAATATCAGAAAAAAAAAATTATAAAAAGTTTGAGGAGGTTTTCAGGGGAAGAGTTGAGCCGGTGCAGTGTATGGCCTTCAATTTGGCTCACACAAACAGGGCAAAGAACATTTTTTGCCAATATGGCTTACTTTTTTTTGCAGGAATTGGCAAAGGCTGGAATATAAGTTCTGTGTTAGAATTTGAGTTTGTAAATCCCTCCTGACTTCACTTCCAGCCTATAGCCCCATGGGTGGGTGTTAAAGCCACATCTGAGGAACTTTCTTGTAGTATGGCTGTAGTGGCTGTGGTTGAACTGTGCCCTTGGATTGCTCTAAGTCCCCCAGAAAATGGGTAAGCTGTGTTCACAGACCCAGGCAGGCTCGCTCCTGAGGTGGTTAAATGAGTTGATTTGCATCTGGGAATAGGAGTTTCTTTCCCAGGTATTCTGGAGTACTTCTATGGTAGCTATATGTTTTTGTGACTTTTAATATGAGGTTTTGTGTTTAATAGCATTTTGCTAAATTTTGTTAGACAGGAATTGGTTTTGATTGCTTAGCGTTACTCGTATGAGCTTTCGGAAGCAGAACTTAACTGCTGCAAAAATACCCTATGCAAGTATTGAATTACAAGATTTAATTTTTTTTTTTCACGGTCAAATGCCTATTATCCTGAAGTCAGGTAATTAGATTGTGTTTTTCAGTACTCCATGTGCTTGGCAGTGAGTATGTCATATTTATAGGTAAAAGCAAACTAGGGATGAGTCATGTGATAGGAGGTAAATATGTGAATTTCCGCAGTCTGTTCTATTATAAATATATTTTATTTAACATCTATCATACTTAATTTTATACGCAGTTTTTACAGGCGTTGTCTTACCTAGAGGCTAGTAGTTTGTATATGCTTTAACTATTGCACTTGAATGTGGAAATATTCTGAGTTTAAGACAGCTTGAGAGGCAGAATTAGTTAAATAAAGCTAAACAGCGAGTCGGTCTTTGAGATATAATCCAGTGAAATATTTTTACGAAGTCTGGTGTTTGCCTGGAAAGTACAATGAGAGACTGTATGGTAATGTTTGAAAAACCTACCTGTCTGATAGAAGGGCTAACATTGAATAGATGCAATATCCGGGTAGGTGCCTTTTGGGGTAGATAATCATGAAGTGATACTCAGTAAAATAATGAGAGAGGAGCCTCTAGATTTACTGCAACAGGGACTAAAAACTCCCTGACTAGTTGAGGCCGTAGCACTGGAAAGCTGTTATTCCTTTACTGTCACTGTGGGTGTGTTTTAGGGAAATGCAATCGGGCGAGCTGCTGCCAGCAGTGTGAGTGCAACGGGATTGTGTCATGTTTCCGACAAAAGCTTTGCTGTGCAGCCACATGACTGCGGCATCCAGAAATAATCACATAATCTCTCTGCTAGAGGGCCTGCGTTAGACTCGCAGCAGAACTCTCTCTTTGGAGCCTAACTGATCTTTTCTTCATTTTTAATATTTTTTAGCAGAAGATGAAAGGAACTTTAGAAATGCGCTAGGCCCCTTATATTACTTCTCTGGTTTTTATCTGCCAGATGTTGTAGGAAGTGAGCTGTATATTTAAAAAATACTTGAAGTTGTACAAATGCAAAATACTTTTTTTTAAATGAAGTTTTGCTTTCGAGGGTAGATCTTAAAATTTAAAATATTTCCAGATTATTGCTTGTGAAAAATAATGTATCTGGGAATAGTTGCAGATAATTGAATGTCTGTTTTGTTCCTAAGGTTATGTTTTTTACTTCTGCTGGCATTTCTGAAAATCTCAGTAATTCTCTTATGCAACCACTGACAGCAATAATACGCTCTGAAAAAGCATGAGGGACCCAGTCAAGGCTAGGAGAGAATTTAATGCTTAAAATAGGGAAATCTATTGAGCAACCGGATCCAGTGAAAGATGCCCCTGCCCACGGCAGGGGGGTTGGACCAGATGTCCTTTAAAGATCCCTTCCGACCCAGCTTGTTCTGTGATTCTGTCAGGTGTTAATATGTTCAAAATTATATGTGTTTTGAAACAATTGCTGATTTTTTACTACTTGTCTTTCCTATTTACATGGCAAAGGGAGGGAGATAATTTTTGTAAAATCTGCCAGGTTTTTACGTGGTTTTTTGTTGGTTTGTCAGGTTTTTTGTGGTTTTGTTTTTTGTTTTTTGTTTTTTTTGGAGACTGAATGTAATGTTATGTAATTGTAAAAGACATATATGGGTTTGGTTGGGGTTTTTTTAGTTCTGTATTCAGCACAGCAGCTTACTTTCCCTGTTGTATGCAACATTTAGAAGGCTGTTGGGAAGGGATGCTTCAGCTTTTTTCAGGGTAGGTTTCTCTTGTCAATAGAGATTATGAAGACAGGCAGTTCTTCTGTTTTGGCTAAACAAAAAAGTAAGGAGGGAAACTGGCTGCCCGAAACTTGGTACTTTTACTTTGGTGTAAAAGCTGAAGGTTGTTCTCCAAGTCTTGCATGTTCAGTGGAAGGGAAAAAAAAGGCTGGTTAGAGCTGCTGCAGTTTTATGTGGTGAAGTCTTACCAGCTGACCAGCACATCATTATCTTCTGTCTTGGGTGGATTTTCTGATTTTTCTGATTTTGGCATCTAGATTGCCCTTGTCAAACATGCATTTATGAACACTTGCCACAGTTGAAGGTTATGCTTCATACCCAGGTATCCAGTGGAGTTACCTGAATGTGTGGCAGACGTAGCCGTTACTTCCTGGGTATCGTCATGTTGTCAAGTCATTGCTCTGGCTTTGAGCTTCTGCTCTGCTCTTGTGAGAGATGCCACCTGGAGTGCTGTGTCCAGCTCAGGGGCCCCCAACACAGGAAGGACACGGACCTGTTGGAGCGAGTCCAGAGGAGGCCACAAAGATGCTCAGAGGGCTGTAGGATTCTTTGCTATGGTGACAGGCTGAGAGAGCTGGGGTTATTCAGCCTGGAGAAGAGAAGGCTCCAGGGACACCTCATTGCAGCTTTTCAGTACAGAAGGGAGGCCTAAGGAGCAATGGGGACAGACTTTCTAGCAGGGCCTGTTGTGATAGGAAAAGGGATAATGGCTTTAAGCTGAAAGAGCTTCAATTTAGGTTGTGTATAAGAAATAGATACTGTGAGGGTGGTGAAACACCAGAGCAGGTTATCCAGGGAAGCTGTGGACGCCCCCATCCCTGGAAATATTGTAGGTCAAGTTGGATGGGGTCTGAGCAATCTGATCCAGTTGAAGATATACCCCCTCATTGCAAAGGGGTTGGGCTAAACGACCTTTAAAGGTCTCTTCCAACCCAACCCAACCCAACCCAACCCACTCTGTAATTCTAGTAAAAGTGTGAAAGGTCAACTTCCCCATTCACTTTCAGTTGCCTGTAAGGTCTTAATTGAACTGATTCCTGAAGTTGCTTCTTTTCCAGACACCTCTTTTGATGATAAACACAAGGGATAACTTTTGATGCTTCCAAATTATGCAACAGCTGGTGTGTGTAACTGTTATTTTTATGGTTACTGCTGTCCTCCCATGTTCAGTAATGCCAAGAGTCTCATTTTAGAGTCGTGTCTTTTTAGGACAAAACATAATATACATATGAGTAGCTGTGCAATAAATTGTTGATGTCAGTGCTGCCTTAAAACCTTTTTACTTTCAGTGTAGAGACCATTACAATGTGTGTGTAGAGTTTCAGATGTAGTGGGCTTTAAAATGTGAAATACAGCTCTTCTGTTGTGTGAAATGATTGCTGTATACATGAAAAATTATTTCAGCAAAGCTTTCTGGGCTTTTTTAACTTGACTCACAAGTAATGGAAGTGCCAGATGATAAGAAAAATCTTCTGAACAGGTGCTCACAATTTTTTTTACTTGAATGTCTCAGTAACTTTTCTTACTGCTTATTTGTTATATTTTTTCTGCAAGTGCTTATTGTTTGAAATTATAAAAAAGTTAGGGTGGCAATACATTTTAAGCTCACTGAAGGGTTACCACATTGCTTCCTCATCTAACTGAGGCTGAAAGCTTCAGATTTAGTGTGTTTCAGTCTTAGTTACATAAAAGAGCTGAATTTTCTCAGCTGGAAGAGTTTCAGATTCATAACTTCAGGCAGGGTTGAACTTTGGAATTAGCTTAGATTCTGTCTCTGCAGGAGCATTGTAGTGGTGGTGCTGTGTGCGGGGGCACAAGCTCTGTTAGGGAAAGGTGCAAAAAGCCTCCCACTAGTTTAGAGTAATTTAATTTTTAATTATAATATCTTTTATCCAAAAATCTCCGAGTGCTTTATAAACACTTAGAGCTTCATTCTCACAATGTTCTTCTATATTGCAATGCTTTGCAGTAAGGGAGTGCTGTGAGAGTGAAATGTTACCTTAATTTTCTACATACGAGATGGGCATGTTATGTGTCTAGTGCAACAAATGTTCATGATGACACAAGAATGTGAGTCACAGTGTAGACCACAGTTTTATTAAACTTAATCATACAGTTGCAGGCGAAAATTAAAGGCTGTAATCATATTGTTAAAGTCCTTGAACTGTTCCACAGTCACAGAGGGATTCAGTGCTAATGCTGGTAGCAGACATTGATACAGCAGTTGCCAGGCCCAAAGCTGATAGTTTTCTCATCGTTCACCAGACATGAAAGTTAAAATAGGATTAAGATCGAGGATGTCCATTCCTTGTTTAATCCATTCGTTGGCTCATCCTGCTTTGTCATCTTATTTTTTTAATACTATTTTGTACAGTCTCTGAGTAATGAAAAAGTTTGTAAAATGGCTTTTAAAGAACTGCAGTGTTTAATCACTTGTATAGAAGTTAGAAACCTGAAAGAAACACAGTAAGAGAAAAAAACCTTAGTGAATGATACTACAAATCTCAGCTTCAAGAGTTAAGAGGATGTTTGTTTCCTTGGGCGCCTCCTCATTTCTCTGTTTCCTTTTTTTTTCCCCTTGTCTTATTTAATCAATATAGTTTTCAGCTTACTGCTTCTTTATATCATGGTTCCTTACCAAAATGTCACCAGCCTAGCAGTGCTTCAGGTTACAATCTATATCACATCCGCTGCCTAAAATTGTAGCTGGAGTTACTGGTTTTTGCTCCTACCTGCCCAACATGGCCATTTAATAATGTACTTGTAAAAAGCAGAGAACTCGATATGGAAACATTTGCTATGTTTTAATGATGTATTTTTTCTCCCCAAAACTGGGCAACCTTTAGTGGAATAACAATTTTATTTCAATGAGAAATCAGTAGAGTAAGTTTCTTGGAGACATGATTTCAGCAAAGGGGAGGTCTTATGTATAAAGCTGAAAACCGTGAAACACAGAAGTTTATAACCAAGCTTTTATGAAAGGAGTAAAGAATAAAGCTTCCCATCAAATATTCTTCACTGAAAGGACCTGCTTTTCCTTAGAGGCATGTGAACACCTCTGTATAAACAAGGAAACAGTACAAGTGTGAAGGCTTCTTGTTTGGATATCTTATTTGTCGTGTTGGGTGTTTGTTTTCTCTAATCCTCATGCTGCATCAACAGTTGTGTATCTGAACATCTGTAAAGTTGACTCCAGTAAAGAATTCAAGAAAGGAGAAAGACATGGCAATGCTGCAGAACATCAAAAAAATAGAAGTTCCATGTTCTCTTAGGTAGCCTGGATTGTTTTTTTGGTTTGTTTTTTTTTAACAAAGAAGAAAAAGTTACTTGTGAAGCTTGAATTAATTACTTACATTGCTGGCATACTGCTTTTTTCTTCTTTAATTTTATGAGTAAATAATGAGGAAAGTTGTATGTAACACTGTAAAGATGAACTGGGAATTTGATTGGTTCCATGCTTCCACTTTGGCTGGATAGTGACACATTTAGATGAATCTGAAAAGAAGTTTTATAACTTCCTGTTTGCAGGTTTGGATTTTGGCTCCTTTTCTGCCCTGAAACCTTATTTTCCAATGCATATGAAGACTTCTCTCACTGTTTTGCCCAGAATATTTTCTTTCTCTTAATTCCTACTGTATAGTCACATTCCTCAGAATAAGTCCACGTTTTTTCTGTTTTCACCTACAGTGAGGAAAATGGGATTTTCCAGTTCTGCAATTTAGCGGCGATTCTCGGTTCCACTGGTTTCTGTGCTAAAAATGCAAATTTCTTAGAATATTTGTTGTCTTGAAGGTTCATTTTAATTCAAATATGTGATCATGAACTGAGATTATTGTGCATTAAATTACCACACATTAACTGTGAAAGCCTGCTTCTTACCTCATTTTCCTGAGTCATGATTTTTCTTTTGTGCTTTCAAGCATGTAACAAATGCTACTGCAAAACACTTGGTATGATTGCCACTAAATTGTGTAAGTGCTACTCAGCTCCAGGGGTGAAATAACCAAGGCGTCAGGCTCACAGTGATGCTTTTTGCTGGTTCATGTAGGCCTTGCCTGGGTCTTTCTGTGGGGTGACAGTCTACCTCTGACCACTCTGAGGGCTCCAGAGATGCTGGGCTGAAAGGGCATCATTTCTCTGTGAAGTCACTCGTTAGGCTTCTCCCTGCTTAAACATGATTTGTGCATTGTGTGCCTTTGGCTTATTTCAGAGTTGGTGTGTGATGGTCCTTTGAATTGTGACGTTTTTCTTATATATAGATTAAAAAAGACTTAATGGGTTCTATACTTTGTATGCTACAATCATTTGTCTTGATTTCTTGGGTTTTTTATTCACTTTCTAGTCTGCAAGTAAAAACCTGTCTTAAGTGTCAGTGTGTATTTAAAAATATTTTTATTTACATTGCCTCTGATATAAACAATATGCAGGAGCATCTTTTCAGTATCCTTTTAGCAGAGGATGCCAATAAAGATTGGATTACTAGAACAGACACTTAGTTTTGCAAATTTTCTTCGTTATTTGCTGGACAGAGCCAAGCATTAAGCACACGGGACTTGAGGTGAGACTGCCCCAGAGCAGAGCAGACTGGGACAATCCTCTCCCTTGCCTGGCTGGCGATGCTGTGCCTGATGCCCCCCAGGACAGGGATGTCCCTCCTGGCTGCCAGGGCACTGCTGACTCACGTTCAACTTTCCATTGACCAGGACCCCCAGGTCCCTTTCCATGGTGCTGCTTTCCAGGATCTCATTCCCCAGTCTGTCTGTGCCTCCAGGGTTGTCCCATCTCAGGTGCAGAATCCAGCACTTGCCCTCGTTGAACTTCGCGTGGTTGGTGATTGCCCAAACCTCTCATTTGTTGAGGTCTCTCTGCAGGGCCTCTCTGCCTTTGAGGGAGTCAACAGCTCCTCCCAGTGTTGTATCATCTGTGAACTTGCTCAGTGTCCCTTCCAGTCCTCCATCCAAGCCATTAATGAAGATGTCCATCACATGATGTTTTTATCCAGCTGTGTGCTGGACATTTTGTCCCGAAGGATACTGAGAGACAGCATGGAAAGCTGTACTGAAATCCAAACTGGTTACATCAGCTGACTTCCCTTGATCAACTGGGTGGGTTACCTTGTCAGAGGGTAGCACTGCTTTATAAATTGGCAAAATGCTAGTTGCTTTCTGATTAAAAGAAAATGGGGAGCAACTTGAGCTGTCTTCCTGTGTTCTGTAAGTGGCTTATCATCACTGAACCTATGAATCTGATACCAAGCGTGTGCTAAATGCTACAGGAATACAATGTTATATTTTTTTGTTTGTTTCTTTTCTGGAGAGGTTTGGCTAAAAGCAGAGGTGTCAAGTCGAGGTTGTCTTTTTTGGCTTGTTCCCCTTCATTATTGAATGTTGAAAGGGTAACATGTCCGTAGTCACTTGACAAAGAAGACAAATCTAAGTAATTGTTGCTCTGCAACAAATTGTTGTGAAGGCTATACCTACAAGCAGAAGCCAGCTTCTGAAAGCAAAATGTCTTACTAGGTCTGATATGTTCTTGGACTTCACATTTGCATATCATACAGAAAAAAATGGTATTTCTGAAATGGAGGTGAGCAACAGCAAAACTGAACCCCTGAGCAAGTAGACAAGGAATTCACCCAGTGTTAGAGAAGGGCGAGGGAGGAAGAGCAGCGTGGAGCTGGTGGCCTGCACAGGTCTGCTGAGCCAGTCTGTTTCTTGCCTTCTGTTTGCTGGGGTTCTTCCTTCTGGCTTTTTCTTTAACACTTGCTGTGAAGTTGAAGTCTTGAAGCTGGAAATGGTTTCTCGGAATGATTGGGGAGCACTGCAGTGTAGCCAGATCATGATGAAGCCTACAATAATATAAATATTATATTAGGATTGGTTATTAAACTGTAAAAAGGACACAGCAGTTTTTTGAAAACTGTAATTACTTAGGTTATTGCTAAGCTGGAATGAAATCAGTTGTTTTGCCAATAGCAAAAAAAATGGAAGAGAAGAACTATGAGCAGTGGCATAAAACCTGTGAATGCCCACTTTTTTTGTAGTGAGACTTTGTTATCATGTCCATCTGAAATGTGTTCAGAATTGTTTTTATAGCCACTCTTTCAAGATGCCACTGAAAAAGTAGATGTTGCAAAAAACCTGCTTTGTGTATGTGAGATAAATAGAATAAGCAAAGAGTTAAGCAGAAAATTTGTTTCAACTTTGTTAGAGGCATTCTGTTTTATCAGTTCATTATCAGAAATCAGTTCAATCTGTCAGTTTGGTGCTTTATGTGAACTTTTCCAATGGCAACCAGCAAAATTTTTTTCCCCTTGTATATAAATCAGTAAATCTGTCAAAGTCTGCCTTCAGCCTGGCTGTTCATCCATATGCTGCAGAATGCTGAAAGAACGGGAATGCAGCTATTTCTTAGACAGAACTGTTTTACTGTGTCCTGGAATGCTGGATGTGGAAGCTAATTAGCATTTTTTTGAAATTTCTTTGTAGTTTATTATTACTTCAGTGCAAAATTTCACCTGGGTATATGCAAATAAGTTCATATTTGTCTTGGTGGGGCGGTATGATGTCTGAATGGCAATGGCTTACAATAAGAAACAGGATGGGTTCATTTTCTAGCATCTTACCAGGCAGTTTCTCTAAGCAATTTAACCTTTTCTATGTGAAGCAGTCACTGGGGAACCTTATGTATAATGCTACATTATAATGGGCTCTTGCACATAAACCAGCTTTTAACATTTTTTCCCCAGAATGCTGCAGAGGTTCAGTAGTTTGTTTTTAAACTGAGCCAAAATAACCATAACAGCTTTTTGTGGGTTTAGAAACCAGATGTCAAGATTCTCAGAAATGTCTCGCTGCCCTAATGCTGTATTTGAACTTCGACTGGTGCAGATGTGAACTGTGATGGATTAGTGGGTCATCTGATTCTCTAAAATTATTTTGCATCTATCATGTTAGAAATATATATAATAAAATAAGTCAGCTTTTTGTGGTGATGTACATTCTAATGAAAATCTACTAGGATGTTGATTTTAAGAAGAAAAAAATCAAAGCACCAAAAAAATAAACCTGAATGTATGTGCAAACCTTTCCTTTTAAAGAGAACTCGCATTTCTCTCTTCTTCTCAGTCCTCTGAATTTGCTGCACTGTAAGTTTTGCCCTCATGTCCAGGAGACTCAGTGATTTCAAGGCATTAGGAAAAATAAATCCACCAGTGTATATACACTCAAATGAATGCATCCTGCAATATGTTACTACTAAAACTACTTACATTTAGAGCAAGTAATTAAATTCCACTGACTGGATTATTTTTTCTCCTCGGAATGGGAAGTGTCCTTTTCACTTTTCTGCCTTTCTTATAATCAAAACAACATATGTTGTAATTGCTGGTTTCTTGATGAATTCACAGTAATAATCCTGAACTGTTGGTTGTTGGTTTTGGCTTGATGCAAGAACATTGGTGGTGTCTTGAATGAGATATTGCCGGTATACAAGTAAGGATTAGATTTTTTTGGAATGTGTTTAGTATATTCAGTGAAGCTGTATTACAGGCAGAACAGAGCTTTAATTCAAGGTTTTTCCATCAGTTATTGGGAAAAAACTTCACAGATATTTTGCCCCAGTAGTAGATGTAGTTTCAGGGGTTCTCTCTCTCACTCTCTCTCTCTCTCTCTCTGCCATTCTCTCTTTGTATCACTGACCACCAGTGTTTTAATCTTGGTTGGTTTGATGTCAGTTCATAGGCTTCTTTCTTGGTGCAAAGCTTTCAGGGCAAGCCTATGGCAGTGGCCAACTAAACCAGTACATCTATCTCCCCTAGCATATAACTACTATTTTTCTTAAAATTAGCCTTGGTTCTTCACATTTTACCTGTTTTTCTGGGTGGGTTGGTTTGTTTGTTTGTTGTTTTGGTTTTGGGGTTTTTTTGGTTGCTTGGTTTTGGGGGGTGGGGTTGGTTTGGTTTGGTTTTTTGTTTTCTTTGTTGTTTGTGTGTTTGGGGTTTCCTTTATCTACCAAGGCTGCTAATCCATGTGTAATTTTGGAGCCATTAGCTATGATGTCAGCTTTTCCACTTCAGTCTGTTAATATTTTTCCGAGGAGAAATAACATGTTGACAGAGGGCTGCCTCAGCAGCCTAATCCTAGAGGACAAATGGGAAAATCAAGTAACAAGAGCTTCCATGAATGAACACATCTTGTACTTCAGAAGTATTTTGGCGTAGCTAAGCCATCTGCTGCATAGAACTGAGAAGTTCTGAAGGCAGTGTCTGCAATATGTTGGTCCCAGGCTATGCTTTGTCTTTGCAGGATTTGGTTTTTTTACTTTGTCTTCGTGATCTCATGTGGGGCCTTTCTCCTGCCCAGGTGTGGACTCGTTAAAACCAGAGCAGGTTCTTAATGCCCAGTTCTCAGGGCAATGGGCTGTGATTTGACTCTGCTAAACTTCGTTTTTCCTCTGGGCTGTTTGGCGTGACGCTTTTTTTCCACTCTCTTTCTGGGGTGCTGTGGCTGCTTATGCCTAAGTGAAATTTTTCTTGGCACGAGCTGACAGACAAACCTGAGAAATAGTCTGAAAAACTGCTACTTTTGACTCTCTTCCCAGCTAGGAACTGCGCTGATTTTATGAATGGGGAAAAAAATCCTCAGAGCATGTTTTTCCAGCCTAGGTGGAGTTTCTGCTTAGGCTGGGTAAGGATTTAGAAACCTCTGAAAGGACTCAGTAAGTCATGTGGGAATGTGAATTAATAGACGACCACCTTAAGAAACTCAGATATGTTTAATTTCTCACTAAGAAATGTATATTCATATGTCTTCAAAGTATATAAAAGAATATTAGTGACTGGGGTGGTAAATTTGTGATAGTCTGTGATTGAGAACGAAGAGCTTTGTAGAGCACTGAATCCAGACTTTATTTTGATTTTAAAGGGAAGTGGGCTGGCATGGAGTGGGTTATATTCGACATGTACACACCTTATGCACGAAACCTTTTCTCATAATCAGATACAGTGAATGTATACCATGTTTTTTATTATGGTTTTTACAAGCAACAACACAGACTTGGGTATAATTATTCCCTCTGACAGAAATCTCATGTTCTGGATCCCATGCTCAATTGACATGTTGCTTTTCATGTGCTCTTGCTCTCATCATCAGTACTGTTTAAATGACTTACTTCCAAAAAAAATCACTCACTGGAGTATCCCTCCATACTTTACACTGTTTAGCCCTTTACAGCACAAAAGCCTTGGTTCTCTGGTGAGGAGCAGTGTGTTTTGTGTTGGAAGGGTGAGGGAGGTTGAGAAATGGAAGAGCGATGCTGTAGAAAGACTTGGAGGTGCCATGCAGGCAGATGCGCTTGGTGCACATGGAGAGAGATGGTTCAGGGAGCGAGGCAAACCAGTCTGCCAAACCAAATTTGTGTGTGCTGCAGCTGCCCAGAGTCTAATTGCATCTGTCTTGTGGCAGCGTGAAAGAGACTTTGGGGTGTTCCAGAGAATGAGTGAAAGGCTTGTTTTTGTAATTTCAAGTGGTTTGCTCTAGTGTTGCTGTTAAACATTAAGTTTTTATGGTAATGTTTTGTTATCGTGGGGTCTTTTTGGAAGTCGACATGATTGAGTGGGTTAGTTATTAGGGCAGTGTTAGTTTTCAAATTGCAGTCTCCTGTACTGAGTGATGCTTGTGGTGAGGTACTAAGGCAAGGCTTTATTGGAGCATCATCCATTGCGAGTCAGAATAAATCCTCAGCATGTAAAATGAAATGCATGAGAGTCATGTTGTCCTCTACAATTAATTGCTGAAGTGTGTAATGCTGCTCTGCTGGAGAGTTTTCCCATCTGTTGCAGAGGACAATGTGCGCAGAGGAATTCTGAATCAGTGCAGCCTGAGCAGAATGAAGAGAAAAGGAACTTGTCAAATTTTTGGGCTTTTTCAATTTTTTTTCCCTGCAGTTTATCTTTCTCTAAGTGCTGCACGTGTTTTTATGTAGTGATTTGTCCAGAGAGAAATTAAGTGTGTAAGAGAAATATCTCCCTTTTGTTCTCTTTTTGGGAATCACAAGGCTCCGTTGGGCCACCTGGAATACTGGGCTGAGTGCAGGTCCTGCTGGGCAGGAAGAGTCACTCGTGTGCTACCACAGAGGAACAAATGGCACCCTGATGATGGTGGGGTGTGGGCTGCCAGAGCACACCCTCACTGAGCTCCTTTGCAGAAACTTGGGGTGTTTAAGAGAGGTTCTCTTAAGTCTGTTCTTCACAAGTGCAAACAACTCTGTGGTAAGAAACATATATATAATCATTAGGAAGTCTAGCAGTCTCCTGGGTTTTCATGTTTTGTGTAATGAAATTATTTCATGGGAAATAAAGACATTTGTAATAGCTCTTCTGGTAATTTAGCAAGTCTCACTTCACAGGTAATTTAGTTTTTCCTTTATGGAATAAAATAACTTGTGTAGCTTTCTTGAAGTTTTCCTTTACTAATACAATTTTATATATACAAGGGCTATTCATGTAATTTTCATAATTCAAATTGTTTCACTTACAGAATCGCAGAATAGTTTAGGGTTGGAAGGGACCTCTGGAGATCATCCAGTCCAACATCCCTGCCAAGGCAGGGGCACCTAGAGGAGATTACATAGGAATGTGTTCAGGTGGATTTTTAATGTCTCCAGAGAGGGAGACTCCATGACCTCCCTGGGCAGCCTGTATCAGTGCCCTGCCACTATCAATGTGAAGTTCTTCCTCAGGTTGAAGTGAAACTCGATGTGTTTTATTTTATGGCCGTTACTGCTTGTCCTGTCCCTGGGCACCACTGGAAAGGTCTGGCACTCTAGGAGTTATCTTGTTAGGAGGCCTGCATTCATCACAGCTTTAGGATTTAGCGTTGGGATTTGATGCTCAGAAGTTACCAGTGAGTAGGGCTGGGTTTACTATAGAACCTCAAGATGCTTTTCCGAGAGGAAAGTTTGTGCTGGGTTTAAAAATCCATCCATTTAGTTATGTCTTTGCTTCCTGTATCTGCTCTGTTCTCAACACTAGTACTGGGTTTGGTTCTGTCTTAGCCCGAGTGCTTTTGGTCGTGCTTTTTGGTGTCTCGTACTTCACATTTTTATTGCCTTCCTCACTGCAGCACTTCCAGCATTCAGTGACACGTTAAACAGTGACCACTGTATTTCACATGTGGATTTTGTGTAATTTAAATGTGGAGCTGCCTGTCTCAAACTGGTCGTTCTGAAACAATCTGCATTCATATAACACCTGGGAATTTTTGCCATCATTTTTTGACAGATTATTTTGCTGAATGTGGAATAAATATATAAATACATGTCCCCATAATGAGTCATTGTGTTGCAATCAGTCAGTACTTTTACCATCTTACTATAATTACACCCACTCGCCCCCCTATAGGTAATGCCCTTTCTTTGTCTCAGGTTGTATTGGCACCTGACTAGTCCTTAGGCTGGTGTAGGTAGCAACACAAACAATCAAGCAGTAGCTGCTTGGAGAGTAGAAATATACTGCCAGCTTGATTTACATTTCTGTTTTCAGTCCATTTCAAAATCATAATTGTGTTTTGCTGAATATAAATAATCCTCGATGGCCCTTGAAAATACATGCATATCCCCAGACTTCATGAGTTCCAAGTTATATTCTTGTGCCTGTCATTTCCAGTTGATAAATTCTGGACTTCCTTTTTTCTCTCAAATAAATAAACAAAAAAGTAAATGAATAAAAGTTTTACCAACACATACTTTGATTATGGATATTAGTCATGGTTTTGAATGGTGTTTGTGTTCACAGCACAATTTTGGGATGTGATAACATCATCTCTGAAGTTAATGTATCTTCCTGAACAGAACCTTTAATTGGATGTGTTCTATTTTAGCCTATCTTGTAATGATTTTCTATGTATATCGTTAATAATTAAAAATAATGTAAAAAATATATCAAGGAAAACAAATAGCAAAATAATCTGAGTTATGGTATATTGGTATGAATATTTGCCATTAAAAAAAAACCCTGTCAGTCTTCACAACATCTTTGAAAGGAAATGCTATGTTTCACCTGTAACTTGGTAAGGAAAAGCAGTATAGTGTTAGAAGTTGTAAAGTACTCAGTACATGAGGAAACTGTTGCCTGACTAGATGAGGTAACTGCTTGGAGGAATAACCAAAAACATTTTACTGTAAGACTTTTCAATTAATTGCTCTGACTGTGTTTGCAAAATGCAACAAAAGTGTAAAATACATGTCTCCTTTAAGTACTTTTCCACAGTTCCTTGGGTCATGTGTATTAAAAGCAGGAGGTTTATGTTTAATAATGCATTGAGATTTTTTTTAGATCATCATTGGTAGTCCCTGAAGCTCTGCAGGCATTTTCAGTCTGCAGGCTTGCCTGTGTCATATATGCTGGATTTTGGAAATGAAAGCAGAGCTGTGGCTCAGGTGTGGTGTAACCACTGCTGGAGGGAGCAAAACAGAAAAAGCTGGAGCTAAATTCAGATGCAAGGCAGTTGGTCCCTAAGGTAGCAAGAAAGGGCAAAGAAGAGATTTTTATTTCAGTAGGCTTGAACTGGTGCCTCTTGCATTCAGAAGGAAATTGTGCCATTATGCTTCTGGCAGATCTAGAGGGATCTGGAGATCTCGTCTTTGAACCTTGGAATGGAACAACAAAGTACTGAGTGGGCTGGAGAGAGACACGTCTGGTTCAGGCAAGACCACTGTGGGAAAGGACTTCCAGGTTCTGACCTTCACTGTGGATTTGTTACACAAAACAGAAAGGCTAGAGCACGGACAAAATGAGGAATAGGAGATGCCTATGGTTGTTCTTGCCCGTTTTAGAGCAAATTCACATGTTTTAGGCAAGTCATGTGATTGTGTGACTGGAGGTTAGACGGCTGCGTAAGTCAGGCTGGATGCAACTGTTACCGACTGTTTTCAGAGCAGTCTTGAAATTAATGGCAATAATTAAGAACTTGGATTTCAGAAATGTCAGGAAGCTTTTGACACTTAGGTTTTATGTTGCTTAGAGAAAAATATTCGCTGTTTTGCAGCTGAGAAGCAATTAATAGCTTTGATCCAAGACTGCATTTATGCTGAACCTTGTGTCAAACGCAGTATTCACAGTGAAACCAATGGAACAATTTAACCTGTTATGTGATTGAAATACAGGCTAGAGCTACTCCAGCAGGTGTCTGTCCTTAAGGCTTTGGAAGCACTGGAATTCTTGGCTCCATTACATGTGAGGAGTCGTAGGTCTTTCTGTGATTTTGGTATGGTCCCTAGTTAGTGTTCATTTCTGGAGCCTGACTGGGGTTTAGAGCCTGTGTAGTGCAGGGATGGTAGAGAAGATATCTTCAGCTGTGCTGGAAGATGAAAGTTCCTAGTGTCTGCTGATAAAGGCCTGCAGTAGGTGTTAAAATTCGCTTCTATTTTAATGTAAAATTGTATGAGTTGATATTTTTGCATTACTTAGGCGTGCTTTGTTTTTCGAACATCACATTTCTCTGTCTTTTTGTGGCATCTCCAGTGTAGTGTTGTTTTTCAATACTATTATCGAATACAGTAAAGGAAAACTAGTTTGAATCATATTCTTGCCAAGGCATTGTAAATATTGCAGTAAGCATTACTGGTAGTGCATTTCCACTTAACATCAGTCCTGCAATTAATGTCTTTGTCTCTTTTGTCATTTAGCGTTCTACAGAAATACCTGGCAACCAGAAGTTTGCAGAATGCATTTGGGGACACCCAACATTTAGTTATAATGTGAAAGTGATATTGCTGATCAATAAAGGGTAATAGGCAATAGAGTGTATGTGTAATAGCTTTTCTGAAAGCTGTTGTTGGTATGTGGGAAAAGTGTCCATTCATTAAATAGGTAGTGCCATAATTATGTTGGTTTTTTATAAGTACCTGAACAGGCAGCGACCAGATCAGAGAAACTTGATCTTGCCAGACGAAACAATATGTGATTTTTAAATCCTTGTATGAATCACTAATACGTATTGACTAGAGGGTTTGGGGTTTTTTTGTGTTTTGTTTTGTTTGGATTTTTTGTTTTATTGTTCCTCTCACTAAGTGGATATAGAACTGTTCATATTAAGAGAATATAAGCCCGAAAAGCATTCATGGTTGCATTTGACTTCTGCTTAGGTTTTGTGCATTCTGTGTCTTGTTTTAAAAGGAGCAATTCGGGGGTGGAGAATAGCTGAAGACTGATAGAGCTTATCCGACATGCATGCTGATGAGGAGAAGTGGTCAAACTCCAACTGTATGCTGAGCTAGCACAGAAAACAGGAATAGCTGTACAAACCCATTTGTCTCCCAGGAGGGATTTTCTGCGTGACCAGGAGAGCAAAGACAGACCTTGAGGATATTGTCTGAAAAGACCTGGGAATGCCTAATTGAGCAAAAAAGATTCAATTCAGCAGGGAGTGGGAGCAGGGATGCATGGGAGCCTTCTGCTAGGCACTATCATCCAGTCAGTTTCCTGTCTCCAGCAAATACGTGCTTTTTGTGTACTTGAATATATTTTGTTGTTGTTGGACTGCTTCCAAAGTTTTAAACATGGTTTAAAGTCCTGTGTAGTCCTGCTGTCAGTCTGTCTGCTGGTGCCTTTCCCCTCCCTTTCTTCTTGCTCATGTTCTGGTAATTTTCAAAGCCGCTATTCGTGCTCAAGTGTGCTTGGAAAAAGGATAGTAATCGCAGTAGCAAGTCGTTAAAAGCAATGAAGTTCCTCAAAGTTCCCTAAAACTTTGGGTAGGCTCTGCCTACAATGAGGTGTAGACTTTCTGCAAAGGGAAATGGTGTTAAATGCTTGAGATTGAGGACTGTGTCTGGAGTGTGTTCCTGGTTAGACGTGGCTGAATCTCCCATTCAGAGACTGGGTGCACATATGGGTGCTGTGGTAGAAGCATAGGACAAACATCCACTGAAGCTTGCTGTTACCTGGAAAACAGAGTAGGAAACGGAGTTTGACTGATGATCGCACTTGGAAAGCTACTTGTTTATAGATTTAGCTGAAATAGTGGAAATGAGATCAAAAGATTTACTTATGCAAACATTCATTTGAAGTTATTGTCAGAAGGCAGAAGCTGGGAAAAATTTCTGTGCTGAGGGCTGTACGAGCAGTTTCTTTCATCACTGAGTTTGAACAGATGCACTTCGGAACAAAGTTTTGATGAAATCTTTTTGTTGCAATGATTGATTGTGCTACTGATACGATGCCAAGGTAGTTAAATCCCAAGCATCTGTCAAGGTGTTCAGCTTGAGCTTATTGAAAGTCTCCTACAAGGCAAATGAGGTTATGTATGAGCAACTTTACACAGATGACGGTGCTTTTATTAAAATACGATATGGAGCACCTCAGACTCACCCTAAGTGAGTTTGCTGAGCCAAAGAAAAATAAAGATGCACTCTGAACATGAAAAAACTAAGGGATGTGCTATGCCTGTTAATACCTGAGAAGGACTATGGAGCAACTCTTTCACAGTCATCAGGCTCGAACTCACTAGATCAGGTTTCCCTCTTGTTAGAGTTTTGTCTATGCCCTGATTGAGATATTTATTTTATGATCTAGAAGTAAAAAGCTGTACATGGCAGATTATTCAAAATTGGTTGGTTCTGAACAGCATAGCAAAATTTGTGTTTTAGGTGGTCTGCTAAGCATGACCAAAATATTGGAACTATAGACCTGGGAAGGAAAAAATAATTTAGGAATGTGTATGCTAAAAGGTGACAGAACCAAAAAGAGTCTTCAAGACAATCCTTTAACTGCATAAAGTGGTTGTTTGAGGTTGTTGGGGTTTTTTTGTTTGTTGAGTTTAGTTGGGTTTTTTAGAATAAAAGTCTGGTTCTGAAAGGAGAAAAGGTTATAGCAATGTAATACCTTGAGAGAAATGAACATGTTAGACATGTCTGAGAAGAGGTCATTGTTTGCCCAAATATTTAGGAGTTGTTATAAATATTTAGACACATCCATTAGACCATAACATAACTAGAGTGGGTTGAAAGTCCTCTAATGGGGTAAGCTGTGAAGACACGTAGTGTGGCAGGATGGTTTGCATTGCTGGAGGACAAATTGCTGGGTGCCACTTCCAAATACCACACGATTCCTCTGTGTAAGGCGGGGGCTGTACATCTGGAATTGAACGTAATCGATCAACAAGCCCAGGGAGCTAAATTGGTTATTTTCTTCTTGAGAGGTAACAAATCACTAAAAGCAGTGCAGAATCTATTTTGTTTGAAGAGAATGCTTAGTGTCATGTTTGAGTTTAAATACAAAAATCTAGACAAATCTGAAGCAAACTGCATAAAAGCATTTAGGAAAAAAAGCATTTGAAGAGTGATTTGTACATTTCAATATGTATCCTGACAAGCTGAATTTGTTGTTTCTAAGTAAATATTTGTTCTTTAAACTTGGTGTTCTTGCAGCAGCTGAGAGTAAAATCTGGTTAGCTTAAGGTCAAACTCTGAGATATTAGCTGCTGGAGGAGGCTTTGGTCAAGTGTTTTTACAAGTTCAGAGGGGTGGGTTGACCTTGTCTGGCTGCCAGGTGCCCACCCAGCCGTTCTCTCACTCCCCTTCACAACAGGCCAGAGGAAGAAAATAGGATGAAAAACCTTGTGGGTCAGGATAAAGACAGGGAGATCACTCGCCAGTTGCCATCACGAGCAAAATAGATGCAATATGGGGAAGGTTAATTTCTTGCTAATTAAAAATAGCTTGCCATGGGCTGGATGAGTAGGCAACCTTGAGGGTTACCCACTCTTCGCTTGGAAGCAGTGGCTGCTCCATCACTTCCCTACAGCAAAACCCCTTTCTCTTCTGGAGTCCGTCTTCTTTCCTAGAAATCGAGGCTGTGGTTCGGCTGCAGAGCACTCCTGTTCTGCAGAATAGATGTCCGAAAGCTTCAGTAATTTGTATTCAGCATATGCTTGTGTGCTTCCCCCAGAAAATATGGATTTGAGCGCATGCTTTTCCAGATTAGTATTATGAACACTCAAAAATAGAAACTGCGTACACTGACTTAATCTATCATGAGTGAAAACCGACAACATGGCAGTCTCAGATGTTTGGTACTCTAGTTCAGCATAACCATTATCGGATTTTCCTTTTTGGGGGGTTGGAATTACACCCAATGTAGAGAAAATTGGAAAAAATATATCCACCTGATTTTTGTTGTCCTATGAATCATTATCTCGCTGGGGTTGTTTGTTTGTTTTGTCTTTTTGCTTAAGGTGCTGCTAGCATTTTATTGTGTTAACAAGCTGTTCACCTGTCTTTCTTGCTTGTGTAATGATATTCTATAGATAAACACAGAGCAGCTGGCAAAGCTTTAACCAGGCTGTAGCTTTTTTCACAGTGCTTGTTTTTTTACATATCCTCGTGACCAATTACCAATTGTTGTCTTCATCTCTTGAGTCCTTTTTTATGTATGTGCAACACCAGTTTAAGACTTCATGACATTGTACAAAATATGACTGTTGAGGGAATTTTTTTCCTTTTTTTCTTTAACAGATAGCACTTCAGATAGTCAGTAGATTAAAAGGAAAATACCACAAACTAAGTAAAAACCCCAAACCAAACAACCCCCGTCCGCATACAACTATGTGCTCAGAACAGCAGTTCCTTTTTCATTTAGTATGAAGAAATATTTTTGCTGCTAAACCTTCTGACAGTTAAATGCCAGAATTTTTGACTCACCTGCCTGTTAGAGAATTATTGTTTCTTCTTGCTATTTATCAGCATTTGGAAATCAATGAAAAATTCAAAGTGCCTGTCCAAAGGAAGGATGTGAATACATTTGCTTACGTGTGAGCTGAAAAATAAGAGGATGTAATAACTTGCTGGTATCCCTTTTTGAAGAAGTACCTTCAGTGTTTGAAATTTGTCTTCTGCCACTTAAACTTACTGCTGCGACTGTGACTGGTGTAAAAAGTTTTTAATTGACTAAGTTTTTGTTGCTTTAAGTACGTTACTTTTTCACAATGGTGATAAATAAACTTTGGACTTGGTGCCTAAATCCTGTCACTTTTGAACAAATTTTTTTTTCCTTATAATGTTATGTAAGTCTTAGTTAAATTTAATTAGCTTAAAAGTAGTTACATGCAACATTATTTTTAAGTTTTGAAAATACCGAGTTGACTCGTCAGTGCCTTTATTTAAATTGCTGAGGGCCTAATTCTGCCTTTTGCACAGAGCATGTTGCCATCTTGTACAAGGAGTTGTTTTCCAATACAGAAGCATCATTTTTTGTACACTGCAGAGCAAAAGCAAGTTTCTAACCTATAGCTTTCCTGATTTCTCATCCTAAAGGGAGTGTGCTTTCCCTTGGGAAGTCTCTTTTTATAAATTTCTGTGCTATTCAGTAATTGTTCATAATTGGGACTGTCTGATAATGGCAGCACTTATTTTGGGAAATGGAAAGTTTGAGGTTGATCCTGTGCCTCTTTCCTTTCCCTAAAAATACAGTAGGCAACAGATTTAGGCTGAGAACAACTCCTTAATAGACACACTACTGTTATGACCTGCCTCTGAGGCAGGCTAACTGAGATTCCTGTTAATAAAATCCTTGGGGTGAATTAGAATGAAAAGACACTGAGTGACCGGTGTATTGATGAGGCAGATTTATTTTAAAACAATTCTATTGTGGTGGAAAGTATGTGGGTATTTTGTTTCTCTTCTATAAAAGTATAAAAATACCACAAAATACATAAGGGAAAGAAAGAGAAGGAAAGGACCTGAGTAGATAGTTGAGAGGAAAGATATCACCACCTGAGGATCCAGTGACGAGACTGGCTCACTGTTTTGCTGTTCTAGTGGTCACAGACGTGATCCATTGGGAGCGGGGGCCCACGAAACCAAAAGTTTGTCAGGTTATATACATTCAAGCTGGCGTGGAGATGCCTGGATCTCTTCCCAAGGAAGGGAATTCTCCAAGTCTGATGCGACACTGTGGGCCATGTGCAGTCTTCTGATGGAGAATTCCCAAAAAGAGTGAGGGAGTACTTTGGGGTCCTCGGTGGGCTTGAGCCCCCTCTGTTGGTCCTGCCCACTCCTTGACTCCACTTCTGTGCTTCTGCACTTCATTTTGTGCGGTCACTGTAGACCTGAACAGGAACATTAGCTCCAGAAGGGTGCTGCCCTACGTTTGCACAGCCCCCATTTCCAGGCACATCCTGTTCTAACTTTCTCACTTGAGTGGTCATTGGTGTTTGAGGCATAGCAATGCAATAACTCCTTGCCGTCCAGGCTTCTAAAACCACCCTTTCCCTTTCCACAGGGGGAATAAAGGAAGCTGTGTAGATGCAAGACAGTTCCACTGATGTGAATGTGATAGCCTTTCTCTAAAACTTTTCTGATCCGCTGTTAGAGCGGTAGCAGAATAGGAATGGTTGAGCAAGCAGTTGATGTTTAACCTTCCAGGTTAAGGAAGGGTTGTGTCATTTGGTCCCTGCAGCAGTTAAAAGTATTGCACATGGACTGTCACCAAATATTGTCCTGTGATTGTGAAGGCATTTCACAGAATGTGTAATAAAATACACGTATTTGTGTAAAATGCACCTTTTACCAAGTGCTCCTTGAAAAGTTACCCCGGTGGATGTAGGTTTATTTTGTTCCCATGTCAAAAGGCAATCTGGATTTACCATCAGCAAAGGCGTATAATTAATGCTTTTCTGTATAGTTTCTTTCCATAGGGATCAAGTCAGGGTTCCTGGGTGTGTGGGAGAAACATAAATGCTTAGTGCTGGAAGAGTGCCAGTGAACAAAGGGAGATCTGGAGCCTTTCATCTCAAGTCTATGGACTTTATTTTAAGCAGGGTTGGGTTTTAGCTGTTGTTCTGAAGACTTTAGATCAGCAGTTCAAAAATGGTGGATATTATTTTCCAGAGGACAACTGGCAGGCTTCAGAAGATAGTGCTATCGCTAGCTGGGATCTTGCCCATTTGCATGGTTCCCTTGCTTCTGTCTGTTCTTTGGCTTATTTGGGATCATCGTGTCTTCTTTTTGTGGTGGTGGCGGCAGCATTCCTGTTGCGATCTCAGTAGAAGAAAAAGCCTGAACAAAATCTGTACTTCTCTACAAAGGATCACGGAAACCTGGGGGAAAACATTCCCTTTAATGTTCAAATTATGGGCTGCTGTCAGTTCTAAGATGACGCACATTTTATGTTACTCAAAAAGAGGTGGTATTGATACTTGAAAGCTGCTGTTAAAAATCATGCAGAAAGTGCTTGCAATTTTCTTTCAAAAAGAGGACATTTTCCTAAGAACCACCCTTGTTTCTGTAAATGTGATTTTCAAAGTGATTCTTAGATTCCAGAATTACTGTGTGGTTTGAGATTGGTCTGTTGGAACCCTGGCTTCTTGTTGATAGTTTATTTTTTGGTCTCTGTCCCGTGTTGGGAAGTCTGCGCTAGAATTTTTCCTCTCTGTTAGTTGTCACTATGTTTTAGGGACAGTTTCTGGTTTTGGTCTACCTGCTTGTTTACAAGATGTGAGAATAGCCTCTTTTCTTCTGATAACACGCAATAAATAATTCTACAGACCTGTTATTTATCTAATAACCTGTAGCTAACAGATCTCTTAAAATTTAAGATGTTTTCTTTTTAACATTCTCTTATGGTCCATTTAAATCCTGTTTGAAAAATCAGATCAGAATTCATTATGCAATAAACCGAACTAACCTGATCCTGGTCACTGTTCATTGGTCGGACTCGATGGGTAAAGCCAGAATGTAACCAGTTCAATAGTTAATACAGCTTTTTCATATGGACAGTTTTATACTGACCTTGTGGATGGTAGGCAGGCATCTTCTGATTTTGGTATCTGACCTGTTGAATGGAACTTAATAAAAAGTAAAAATCATTAAAATAAATATTCAGTGAGTGATCTTTAATAAAATAAAAGAGTGGTGTGTTATTATATAACATGGCTAAATGTGTGTTATTTTTTTGGTTGGTTTTTTTTTTTCTTTAATTAACTGTTAGTGTGCTGATTCTTGTCTTTGTACTGGCTGGAATGACAGTTCGTGTATATCATACAAATGGGGATACCAGGTTATGACCCATAGATGAAGTGATGGTTTCAAATCTGTGGAGAATATTGCCAGCACAGCATACCACACCACTGGAGAACAAAGATACTCAGGATAACCTGGGCCATTTGTTGGGCTGAATATGTGGACTATAAAGAGGCATTAGGCAGAAGGAATGCAAGGTGTACTTGTAGAATGAGACTCCTGCCCAGAGAGCTCACACTCAGGAGGGTGTTGCAATATCCCCACGTACAAAAAACTTCCTGTGCAACCAAACAAAAATTCTCCCCAAAAATCCCAAACCTGTGTGTGCAGCCTACAGTGGTGATATGGTTAAAGGGGTTACTGCAGTCAGTGCATACAGAAATAGGCAAATAGAAGTACTGCAAGTACTCGATGCTGTAGTGGAATAAGGCAAAATGAGCAGCGTTGCTGAAGTCCAGCACATCAAAACAAGAGCTTAGATGCATTCATTTGTTGTTAAATGGGATGATTTCCTGAAACAAACTACCAGGATAAGTGGTAGGTTTTTCATGAGGTGTTTTCCAATTAAGTCTTTCTATTAATTTGAGTATCTAGGGATGGGGATTGCTAATTCTTACTCTGCCAAGGAATAGTAAGGAATTTGGATTAAATTATTTTAACCATATTTTGCATAAACTGAAAATAAAAAATGGCATTGAACATAGCACCATCCCTAATTTTCTGTTACCAAGTGGAGTAAATTGAATTTGTAAACTTGTGGTTATTTGCTTTAAGTGGCCCCCTGTGAAGAGATTTAGAGTTTCATGTAGTTTCAGCTTGCCAGGGACCACATATGATTGACACAATTAATCAAAGATCACACTATTAATCCACACCAAACATAACACAGTTGAGAGAACTCAATTAAAACTTTTGTTCCTCCAGTTGAAAAAATCAGCCACGTGGGAGCTAAGTATCTCAGGCATACTTGTTTTGCTTGAGACCAGTCTTAATAAATTGCCTTATTTTGCTTCTGCGATGCAATTTAAATGCTTAAAAATCAGCAGTCATGCTTTGCCACAATTCTATACACAGACTCCTGCATCTTTGTTTATTAACTTTGTCTAGAAAGTTTTAATGGTTATGGATAGATGCTGATGGAAAACATAAAACCCAGAAATAATAAAAATAATCGGGTAGGGAATGCTTAAAGAAATGCTTTACTAATCTTGACTATAAATACAGAAATTTAGAACTAAACAACATAAAATTTAGTAGTTCAATTACACGCTCTCCCTCTTATTATCATTCATTTTGAATTTTGTTTGTTTCCCTGACCATATATCACAAGCTTTATCCTTCTCCCTGGGCACCTTTATATCAGGGCTATAGTGAAGACATTATTCAAGAGTGTAGATTTTTGACAGCTTACACTTAAGATGCTGAAACCAGAATTCCTAGCTGTTAATGTTAAAAAAATCCTTTTATGATGTAAACTTTTGCTATTAATATTTCTCAATGTTTTTGAGGAGGCATTCTTTTATTCTTTTGGTCTTTTTATTATAATTGCTGCTTTGTTTTAATGTGGCGAAAAATCCAGTGATGATTCTGTTCTTTGCCACTTGAGAGACTTGTGACATAGTTTTCTCTCTGTAATGCCTTGTTTAGTGATACTATTATTTGTTTTGTAAAATGTTTGCATCTGTTTGGCCGTGGTAGATTTAGTACCTTTCCCTTCTGTGGCTTCGTTCTTGTGATGCTCAAAAGGAGAATTCCAACCCGATCATGCTGCAAAGGTTACCATGGTGCTTGATAGATTATTCCATTGCTTGATAGGTTTGAAGGGTATGGTTTGTTTGTTTTAACTTGGAAAGCAACTTTGTCTTGTTTTGCCTAGAGCTGAAGTCTACTTTTGTTTAATAAACAAAACTTGTGATTCACTTGTTTGCTCCTGCAGATAATTATGTCACAAGTAGTGAGAATGCCAGGGTGGTTATGGAGATAATGGCAGCTGAGTAATGTCTCAGATTTATTATGTGAGAGGTTTTTTGAGAGGGATTTCTTTTTCTTCAAAGTAGAAAAAATTTCTGAGTGTGTGTAAATATCTCAAGATCATTCTTTTCCATGCTGCCACACTGCTTATCTGGCTTATATGTTAAAAAAAAAATCACAGTCAATACAACTAATTGAAGTAGTTTTAGGTTTTGGGTTTTGGTTTTGTTTTTTTTTGTAAAAATAATGTAATATTGTCCATGTCTCCAATACAGAGAACAGACCCACAGCTCCTTGCTCAGTTCTACTATGCTGATGAGGAACTAAATCAAGTAGCAGCTGAACTGGACAGTTTGGATGGAAGAAAAGACCCACAGAGATGTACGCTGCTGGTCAACCAGTTTCGCTCCTGTCAGGTAATCAAAGTGGCAACTTCCTGATTTCAGTGAGATTTTTATGTACATTTAATGTATTGCATAATATATTTTGTATTAATTAGTTTTTATTGTCAGAGCTTTTAAAAATGAACCTTCTTTAGATACATGCCTTTTCTTACTTTAAAGGGTATATTCTTGAAAATACTATCCGTAAATTAAATTTCCTACATCTCATTTAAGAGTGTTGATGCTTTCCCTGAATAAGAGTAGACATTATAAACTTTGTTTTCTTTATATACAATAAGCATACAGAGCTTACTAAGACATGAAAAATATTTCAAAATTTCAAGCAGCAAAAAATAGCCATGTAGCTATTTCATGCTCAGCTTTCATACCTCATGAATCTGATAGATTTTCATTAGTAAATGAACTACATTCAGAGGGTTATGTGGTGTTCAGCTAATTCAAATTTTTAGATGTAGAAACTACTTTTGTTGTACGCTTCGTATTTGCATGCATGCTCTGATATTTCCTCTCCCAGTCACACCCAAGAAAAACACTTTAAACTGAAGAAGGTTCAAGTCTGAAGTACACATTTGCATCTCCACCAAGTAAAATATGGTGCAGTTAAACGTAAAGAATGCATTTTGATTTACACTTGCTAAAATTTCTTCCTGTTACTCCTAATAAAATGTACTAAACTTCATTATGTGGAAAAATTTCATCACTAATCATATTAAGATGAGTTTCAAGAAAAGTGCCCTGATCATGGTAGGAAATGTTCACATTAAGTTAGCTGAGTCTGTTGAAAAGAGAAACAGTCAGGTGCTCTGTGTTTGCTTACAAGAAAACTAAATTTTAAAAGTGCAGCTTTTTGAAGAGTGCTTACAGAGAAAGAATTGACAGTGAGCGTATTGTTATGTCAGAAACAATTTTAATATTTCTGTCTACTTTGAATATATTCACAATTTCCTACTGTATCATTCCTAGAGAAAAATGTGGAATTAAGGGTGTACCAAACTGGAAGCTGTAAGTTTATTAGCAATTAAAAATGCAGTGACCTGGAGAGGAAAAAAATAGATGTGAAAGTTGTCTTTAGAGGAAGACTTCAGTCTTCTGTGTGACAGATCAGCTGTACCTAAACCACATTTCACAAATATTTATCTGACTTGTACGAAACCTCCAGTGGTGGATGTTCCACAAACTTTCGACTCAAATTCTTTCCAGACTGGCAGGAAACGTTTTCTGATAATAAGGGTGGACTAACAGTATCATTGTGGAAGACAAATCTCCTTGGTTGTTTTATCCCTGGCAATGACAATTTTATTCCCTGTTTCCCTGCAGGCACACAGGTTTTCTGATGTGTTTCCTGTAGGATAGGCAGACCTAGAGAGTTCTATTCAAAAGTAGTTTCACCTACTGCTAGAGTGCAAGAAATGCAGACTCTGATTGCTCGTTGGTCAATTTGCTTGGCTTGTTCTATAGTGATTCACTACCTTGTGACTCTTAATATCTTCTGATGTCTGGTAATTTCATTTGTCAAACAGATTGCTGTTACTAAAACAATCTGTTGCTAGAGCCGAAAGAAAAGATGGAGGGTTTTTTTATGTAGCTATTTTTGTAATTTGTAATTTGCAAAGTTCTGTAGAGCAGGTCAGATCATTGTCGAATGTCATGTCGAAAACGGCTTTGCTAATTAGGTCTTACGTTATTTTGTAGTACTTTGTATAAGTGCAGTGTTTTCCAGTTTCTTTTAAGAATTTGTCCTGTAATTGCCAAACAAGAGAAGGAATGGTGTTTTAGTAAGGATTCAAAATGTAGGTATTTGCTGGTCAAATATTGCACGGTGGGAGGAGAAATTGGTTTTAGCCTAAGGTGTGGTGGGGTTTGAGAATGATGGAGAGCCAACAGCCAGCCCTGGGCTCAGAAGGCTGCGGTGGAAGGTTGTGCATGTAAAAAGTAGGGTGGCAGCTGCATTGTGCAATCCCTCTGGTATCTGCAAAAACAGTCATGCAATTCCGAGACCTTTTATTTAGTAACGTGCACTTCCTGACTCTTCAGGCAATGCTTTTGAAAACTATTTTGTGACCACAGAACAGTTAACCAGACTCCCAGTCTTTGCATGATTTTTTTTCCTATTTTGTCCTTGCTTTTCCATGGAAACCTTAAGTTTTAAGATTTCCAGATTATTCCAAATTTTTATCTCCGTGAAATTTACAGAGGCATAGCATTTCTATCAGATTTTCGTGTTTTCTAAGGACAAAGATGTCTAAAATTCCATGTCCTTCTATCTTGGCATCTGTTTTTTAAATTAATTCATTGTTCTTCGGTTGCTTATTTTCAGATCATTCACTGATAGTGTCTGCTTGATTAACAGATGATGTTTTGGAATTTTATTTTTATCAACTAGTAAAAGGAAATGCCTTTAAATTAGTGTGGGGTTTGGGGTTTTTTTTAATGCTACCGAGTCTTACAAACTGTGATTGTTCTTGGAGAGAGGTTGGGTGTTATGTTGGATCTTAACCATATCTGAAGAGCCCTGTTTTAAATCTTTGTGTCTACTTTGAATTTATGATAGTTTTGTTAAAGATCTCCAAGTTTATTGTGGTGTGTGAACAGACTCAGACAAACCAGAAGGTCTCTGCCTAAAGGATGTAATACTTTATAGTGGACATACTTAATGTTTTCTATCATAGTGAAACTGGCAGTATTAGTCAAGGCAAGTTGAAAGTATGGTGCATTGTGGTATTCCTGTGGATGTGCAGAGAATTGTACTCTTCAAGGCTGTTGATGCTTTCTTAGAAAACTGCAGCTCTGAATGTTGTCTTCTACTGCTTTGTCATAATACTATCTGCTGATAAGAATCACACTTTTTACAGTAAATTAACTTCTCAAAATTTCTGAACATCTTGCAGCTTGGTTTTCAAATGCTGTGGGTTGACTGTACAGCAGGATGCTGAGTAGCATAATCCATGAGTAAGAATAGTAAGATGAATAAGATAGTGGTTTTCAAAGCTTAACTTTTCATTTTCACAATAATGTGATGTAACACTGATTTCCAGTTATGGTAGCCTATTATGAAAATGCCATCCCTCATTTTGCTTTGGTGTTTGCATGCCAGTGGTAAAATATTGTGAGAACATAATGTATCTATCGATACAGTATCTTGCATTTATTGTGTGATTAATACCTGTTCAACAGAATAAAACACTTCTCTACTGGTTTCTGTTAAGATTAACAATCCCATCATGCTGAGATGCATGATGAAAAGCTGTGTAAGTTTTTCTTAAATGAACAAAAAGGTAGGTAGAATGTCATACTTTGGTTTATTGAACTTGATTGATGGTTATAGAAGGAAAACTTTTTTTTTCCCTTAAGAAAAACATCTCTGCATTAGTCAATGTTCAGTAATACGCAGTGCTGGTTCATCTGAGGGGTTTTTTTCCCTGCAACACAAAACATTGCAGTATTTTTGTATTAGTGGTATAACAAGGTGTCCTTTCCTATGCTAATCACAACATCACACAGTATTGAATTTTACAAGAAGTGATGGTAACTCATGTACACTTTTGAATTATTCACTCATGCATTCACGATCATTCTCTAAATTAATTTGCTTTGATCGTTGCTTTTTTCACGTTGATTAATATTTTGTTATTTGAGTTGGTAAACTGGTTTAAAACAATTTATCAGCTATTTAAATGGAGTTAGGTTTATTGTTAAATGTTACAAAACTTCATTGGTTTTGTTTAAGAGTAAAGAGTAAAAAAGCTCTTTGTTTTAATGCAGAGATTTGTTAAGACGTGACAGGTGACAAACTTGTGCATAAGTACTTCACATTATGAGAATGTTTTTAGGATCATAGTTCTTGCTTGCTGTTTCAGTACGCTGAGAATTATTTCTCTGTGTACAGTATTGAGGTCTCAGAATAGCACATGAGTCAGTTCCAGCATGGTTTTATCAGCATTATTCCGGCAGATTATATCTCAGCAGTGTGTCACTTGATCTGCTGAAGTGCACAAGGAAGGAATTTGCCCCATCAGGGCACTGACCTGAAGCAAACCATAGACTTTCCTGGCTGTGCTGTCCATTTGCACTGTTCCACACAACAGTAAAATGGGGAATTCATAATATTTGTGAGACATGACTGTTTCTAGCTCACTGGTAGGAGTGATGGACACTGCATTGACTGGTAGTGCATTACACTGGTTCTTTGCTCCTTTCCTGCTATTTGCCTTCTTGGGAAGCACTTCCTGATTTACTGCAATTGACAGCCGAGCATTTCCAAGTCAGCTTTAGCAGTTTCAGTTTGCTGTAGCATTAGGCTTTAAAATGTAGCCTTTAGTGGACCGCTTCCTGTATAGGTCAGGCCTTCATATAGTGCTGAGAAGCAGGCGCCTGTGAATCTGAACCCAATTATTCACTGTAGAATGAGTAAATGTTGTTGAGGAGTTGGAGCCCTTGGAGAAAGCTAATCATATTTCAGCATTGTGTTGTTATCACTTGTCTGTCTCAGTTTCTGTAGCAATATAAAATATGTGGTGAATATTATCAAAAATGCTGTGTTTCAACCACACGTACCTCCATATTTCTTCAAGCTCGATTTAACAACTGAAAGCATCAATATGAAATAAGTTGAGATACAGGTGTCAGTGGAAACAAAGCTTTGCCCTCACTGTAAAGGAGTATGTGTTACAGGCTGAAGGAGCTTACTGTGGGGGTGTGGAAAGATGGTACAAATTGAATATGGCAAACAAGGAGTAAAGGAACTGGGAGCATACCTGGGGACTCTGCTTTGTCACAGAGTGACATGGTAAAGTCATAGAGTCATAGGAGGGTTTGGGTTGGAAGAAGCCTTAAAGAGTTGGAAGAAGCCTTAGAGATCATGTGTTTCCAACCCCCTGCCATGGGCGGGGACACCTTTCACTAGGCCTGGTCACTCAGAGACCCATCTAACCTGGCCTTGAACGCTTCCAGGGATGAGGCAGCCACAGCTTCTGTGGGCAACCTGTTCCAGTGTCTCACCACCCTCACAGTAAATAATTTTCCCAATAACAATCTAAGAATGGCTTCATGAGAGGAAAGTCCTGCTTATCAAACCTGATTTCCTTTTATGACAAGGTAAGATATCTAGTTGCTATGGGGAAGCCAGTTGAAGTGATCGTTTTGGATTCCAGTGAAGCTTTTGGTACTGTCTCTCACAGGATCCTTTTGGACAAAATGTCCATCCCACAGCTGGACAAACACATCATAGGATGGGTGAGCAACTGGCTCACGGGTTGGGCACAAAGGGTTATGGTGAATTGGATGACATCAGACTGGTGGCCTGTGACTAGTAGGGTTCCACAGGGCTCCATCCTTGACCCTGTGCTCTTCAACATCTTCATAAATGACTTGGATGGAGGACTGGAGGACACTGAGCAAGTTCACAGATGATACAACACTGGGAGGAGCTGTTCACTCCCTCAAAGGCAGAGAGGCCCTGCAGAGAGACCTCAACAAATGAGAGGTTTGGGCAATCGCCAACCACGCGAAGTTCAACGAGGGCAAGTGCTGGATTCTGCTCGTGGGGCAGGGCAACCCTGGAGGCACAGACAGACTGGGGAATGAGGACCTCAGAGCTGGATGCAGCACTGCAGGTGGGGTCTCAGGAGTGCGGAGTAGAAGGGGACGGTCCCCTCCCTTGACCGGCTGGCTGCACTTCTCTGGAGGGAGCCCAGGAGACATTTCGACTTACTGGGTTCTAAGGCACATTGCTGCTTCTTTCAGTTTGTAATCTACCAGTACCCCCAAGTCCTGTTCTGCAGGACTGCTCTCAATCCACTCATCACCCAGTCTGTATTGGTGTTGAGCATTTCCCCAGCATGGGGCAGGACCTTGCACTTGGCCTTGTTGAATCAAAATTTTAATGCAAAAAGAAAATATATGCTCTTTATCTTTGAAATATGCTTTTTGCGTATCTTAAAAGCTTAGAAATGTTATTTGCTTTCTGAAGACGGAGATGGATGGATTAGACAAGTCTAGAAGGGGGCCCTCTCTTTGTCTGATACTGTGTAGTGAGACTTTAACAGTAGTTGCAGACACCGCGAGGCAGTTGAGAAATCAAAGAATTGTGTAGTGTCTCACTGAAGTAGTAGTGATAATGTTTGATAATGGGTCACTTTAGGAGGTGGTTACCAATTTCAGCCTGATACAGAGATAGCAGTCCAGTTGTCTTTCACATCAGCTTGCACCATGTAAGTAGGCAGATTTCTGTATTGGTTTTTTAATTTAATTAAGAAAACCCCAAAAACACCAACAACAGTAACACAAAACCCCTCAAACAAAACAAAAACCCGCAACCAACCAAAACAAAACCAAACAAATGAAAACACCAGACCAGTAAAAATCTAACCCCAAACAAACAAAACTTTCAACACAACACCATCACATGGAACTCTGAAGTTGTTGCAGGGATTGCAAATTGCTTAGTAGCATTCCCAGAGTGGAAGAGAAACATGACTGAGCTGAGTGAATTGTTACAGAGCATGCGTTGATTTCTCTGTTGTGGGAAATGGAAAGGGTCTTCAGTGTGTGACATTTGAGTTTTCTTATTATATATATTTAAAAATAAATAAAAGTTGATGTAGCATGAAATGACAACACAGGTGGTAATCAATAATGCACGAGGGTGAAACTGAATCTGGATTGAGAAGTTGTTAAATAATGAAAAGGGAACTTATCTTTGTATAGAAAACACAATTAATTTTTTATCAGTGAAAAAGGGACGTGATTATATTATGTTAAATGGTGCATGCTGGGGTAGCCATAGGTTGTTACTAAAGACCCTGTGATGCAAGGTTATACTGTACCATCTGCTCATGATGACCACATTCATTGCATGCAAACTCCTGTGGAAAACCACTGGCTTGGGTGGAAGATGAGGTAGTCATCCGTATAACACATGAGGTGGTAACAGGAGAGCAAAATGAATATTTCATCTGTGCTTCAATTAGAACAGTTTCTTCTTTTGGTCACAAGTTTTATTCAAATTTTAAAATACAACATTTTCTTCTTTGTGAAAGAGAACCCAGCTATAGAAGGCAATTAATTTCAGAGGTATTGGAGACTTCAAACATTCAGTTTCAAAAGATAAAATGATTTTTCATTTCCTAATGTATGATTATTTGCCCTCAATCATAGTTTTTTTTATTGCTAACAATTGGCGTGTTGGTACCTTGAATGAGTATTGACAGTGGACCCGAGACACAGTGGTATAATTCCCAGAGCATTTGAAGGCTAAATGAGGACAATGGAGCCAGGTCATTTTAAGCCTGACTTTTCTCAGCATTTGTGAAGTAAGAGACTATACTAGATCCAGTTATGTAGGAATTAATGTAATGTGATGTGTCTGACTATCAGGGGCTTTATAGTTCTTCCACACTCTTCAGCAGTGCCATCAGAGGATTGCTGTCAGCTCTGCTGTAGTGTGATTGGCTAAATTTTTATTTTATTTAATTTTTTTTTTACTCTTGCAAAGAAGGATAGATTCTAGTATCGGCCACTGAATTGTTTATGCAGTCTCATGACTTAAATATGCTGCAGTGTTCCTTCTTTCCTTCATGTGCACGTGGTAGCGCCACGTTAGCAAGATTAACAATACGTGCAAATTATTTATTTTGTGATGTTTCTGTACTTGGGGATTAAGTCTGTTTTCTTCTGTTAGAAGCCTTTTCACTTAATCATATAGAGAAATCCCTGTATTTATTTTTTCTTTAATGCTGGGAAAGTATGATAAGAAAGACAAGAAGGCAAGTTATTAATTCTTTCAAGACAGTTCTTAGCAGTGGAATTTAATTTTCATTGTGACCTTAACATACTTGGAAGTTTAAAGCCTGTTTTTTTTAATAAGAAATAATTCATTTCATAATAATGGATTATTATAAAGAATATTTTGTGGAATATTGTGCAGTCTGGTTTTCTCATGTGTCAGATTGTCATAAATAAGTTTTCGTGAAACAAAATCCGTGAATGGAACATCCTGAGTTGGAAGGGACCCACAAGGATCATCAAGTCCAGCTCTTGGCCCCACACAGCACCATCTGCAGGAGTCACACCGTGTGCACGAGAGCATTGTCCAAACGCTCCTTGAGCTCTGTCAGGCTTGGTGCTATGACCATTGCCCTGGGGAACCTGTTCAGTGCCCAGCCACCCTCTGGGGGAAGAACCTTTGTCTAATACCCAACCTAAACCTTCCCTGACACAACCTCAGGCCATTCCCTCAGGTTCTGTCAGTGTCACCACAGAGCAGAGATCAATGTCTGCCCCTCCCCTTCCCCCATGAGGAAGTTGTAACCGCAATGTCTCCTCCCGGGACAACATCCCCAATTCGTTTGTTTGTCCTTTAACCCTTACCCAGAGGTTCTCAGCTGTGCCATTGCCAGCTACAAGCTCTGTGCATTCCAGCTCCTCCATTGCACACAGTGCCAGCCCCTGCCACACCTGGCCTGCCCATTCCTCCCAGAGAGCCTGGGACCATCCAACAGGGCACTCCAGTCACAGAACTCATCCCACCTGGTTTTGCTTATGCCAGTGATGCCAAATCTCTGGGACTGGGCCAAGGCTTCAAGCTCCTCTGGCTGGATCCTCATACTGCACCTTGAGATGAAAGCCTTTACATGTTTATCAACTTACGTTAAACACTGAACACAACAAGGACCTTCTGCATAGTGGAAGGAGGGATTACAAAATATTTTGGAGGTTGAGACAATAGATTAATTTCAGACTGCCCTTTTGTTACTATTAGTGTACAATTTAACAATAAGCTACTAACTGCCTGGCTGGAGTTTAAGGTGATGGGAAGAAAATAAATTGTTAGCCATTAGTGTGGCTCGTTCAGTCATTGTAACTTTATAATTAGCCAGAGAGAATGAGCAGCTTAAATAGTTCAGTCATAACTCCCGAGTTCCTTTTGGAGTGAAGATGCACTGGTTGTCTTCTGTCTCCAGCTTACGCTTTGGGAAGAATTTGCATTAGCTCATTGCTGCACAGTGTTCTTGGTGAAAAACAATGCAGACTTTAAGACAGTAATTAAAAAAATGACTTGTTTTTGAAAGTATTACATGTATTAGCAAGCTAGTGTTGCTTTGAAGAAGTTTGAAATGATTGATCTGAAACCAGCTTGTGGTAAGGATGAATTTGCTGTTGGAGAGCAGGCTTCAGATGGTAGGCTTTGCTACTGCATGCTTTTGCACTCGTTGCACATGTAAAAACTTCCCATTTTAAAGGCTTTGGGAAATCTGTACTTGTGTGAAATGAATTATGCAGAAAATGTGCTGTTGGATAAGAAAGCTTACCTTTTTGCTTATACCACCTACTCTCCCCTGCTGGATTTTCGTTTTTTTCAATACAGTGCTATTTTTTCAATACTTCTCAAAGTGGTATTGAGGTGAACAGCAGCAGCATTACCCCAAGTACATGGTTCTTCACACCATGAAGAAATAAAGCTAGATGCTTCTTAAATGCTCATATTGTTCCTTGTTCCGTGTTTCTGAGAAAAGCCCAGAATTTAATTCAGAAAATGTAGTGGTCTTGATGCTAACATATGATTTGCACAATATAAATTCTTAGATTTGCCCTGAGAATACATTTTCAGTTCTCTAGAGGTCTCAAGGTTTCTGTGCCTGAAGATTACTTACGCAAATACCGAGCAACAGATATTTGTATTCTTTGATTTCTCAACTGCCTCGCGGTGTCTGCAACTACTGTTAAAGTTGTTGCTATTCCACATACACAGTGCTCATAATCAATGTAATAGTTCATGTAGAGGTGTTAAATGATGATCATCTTGAGGCTGCAAAGCTTGTTGAATTGATTTGTGCAACCGAGGCATTGAGCTAAACTGCCTTTGTGATGTCAGCTCTGGTAATTTTTGCTTTAGAGTTGTTCTGATACTGTGAGGTCTTTTTTGGTATATTTTTTGTTTGCTTTTTTTCTGTTTCGGTCTGATGCGGACATAAATAATCAGAGACGAATTCTAGCAGGCTTTCAGAGTCATGTTTACTTTTGACTTACGTGGTAACTGCTATGAAAAATTATTTTTCATTTTCATACATTTGTACAAACCTCTGGCCTCAGTGCCAGCCTTGTTTATTACTTGTACGATTGTCCTCCATAGGGATTTTGCAAATTTGACTGTAAAATATTTTAACCCTGTAGCTGGAATGTGACAAGTTTTCTCAGTAGATCTAATTAATATATTTGTGGTTGTCTGGCTTATTCTGCAATGCAAATATCATATTTTATAAGTGAGAAAAGAAAATTATGAGTGGATTCCTCAACCAGGAAAGCAGCATTATCTTGATGTAAATTTTTAGGAGAACTTTAAATCATTCATTTAAAATACACAGGCAGTAGAAACGATTAGAAGCTCGAACACTCTTAGAATAAAAGTCTCCAAAGATTTGGGCTCCACAGTTTTGAGTTGAACTCCTGTTGGATATAACTCTTTATTTGTGGTATAATTTCACATTGGCCTTTCTTTGTCTTTTGTCTACCAGCTGCACAACTTCGGCATAACTCAATTAATTCTGTACTCAGTGAAATTAGATTTTTCATTGGTTTTTAATGCTAATTATGTTCTTTCTTTCCTAGCAGGTAAAGGCTTTTAAATTTACCGGTGCTGTGGGCTACCAGTGAGCTTTATAATTATATTAGTGGAAAGGCATGGAGTGATTTCAGAAGGAAATATTTCTGTAAATTTGAGTGGTTTTGGTCAGAGTTCTATGATAGCTTTAGCAGCTGTGCATGTGGGTTGCCCAGTCTTTGATTCAAGCAAGCCTTTGGGCACTCGGTAGAAATGTTATAAACATTTTAGTTGCAGTAAATAACTTTATTGCTTGGATATGTGGTTGAGAGTGGGCAAACAAGATAAATGAACTTTGATTTTATATTAAAAATAACCCTGTTCAAGTGTGTATTTCTGTGTTATCACACATAGTTCCTTAGGCATTATTCCATGGTCCATTGGCAGTGTCAGTTTAAAAGTTTTCTGTTCCACATTTACGCTGTTCTTGTTCCTATTCCCACACTTAAGCATGGCACCCCTCAAAGCAAAGCTTTGAGAGAGCTTTGAGGTTTTAGATCCTTATCCAAGGCCAGTTTAAGTAAGCTGTGGTCAGCTTTACACTTAGAAGCCCTTGTTCAGCTGTACCGATGCACAGATGTATTTGCAGAGTCATGCTGTGAACTTGAGCAGTGAAATGACCTGAGTTCCTCTGAATCAGTGCACCGAAACCCTTTACAGGTGCCCCTAGGACAAGAGCACTGAGAGTGCTGGTGAGACCCTGTGACAGCCCCGAGGTGGGGATGGGGCTGCAGCTGCAGGGTGGGTGAGCTGGTGAGATAAGGGGCTGAGTCCTTGAGCTGGCCTTGCTGCCAGAGGCTAACACTGCACAATGGCCTGACGCCAGTCTGTGGTGAAAAGTGGCTTTCTGTTTCGGGTGTAAAAAAAAACTTACCTGAGGGTGTCTCCTACTATCTGATAAGTTGAAGTGGCCTGAGACTAAGGAATCTCTAGGGGGAAAAAAGATGCCTTTTCATTCTGTGCTTTGTCTGAATTGTGTCCATGCTGAAGAGAAGCAATTTTTACAAAGAAAGTCAGCATCACCGAGCATCCCTTGATGGAGAAGGTATCTGTGAAGAGCTGTTAAAGAACTCAGAGGACAGTGCTGTAGTGGATTGGCAGTGAGTTATCTAAGAAATACTAATTGCATCATTAACATTCTTGACAGGAGCAAACTGGGAGTGTGTACCACAATCACTGTGAACAATGAGGCAGTTCAGAGGTGCGATGTTTTCATGTTTGATTGCATCTGTCCATTGAAGAACATTTTCTTGTAGAATTAGGCAGAAATAGATCTCATTAAAGGAGACAAATTAGCCAAAACTGAAAGAAACTCCCTCCTGGGTTCTGAAACCTAATGATTGGTTAGAAGTTGGCAAGAATCTATTCCTGATGTTATTTTGTTAATTGATGTAGAGGTTAAGCAGCGTGGATTGAACCAGGAGTACTTTAGCTAAAGTAATGGCCAAGTCTCTCTTGCCTGCTTAATTTGCAACCCTGGAGACATTATATTAATGTTAGTAGACGTCAGTGAAGGAGACAGCAAGGTAATTATTGAGATCAAGGGAAGAAGTTCACTGAAAGAAACCTTCATGTTCACAAAGTTTAGAAACTGTAGCAGACAAAGATACTTTTTAACAACAGAAGGAAGAAGTGAGAACCAAAAGCAGACTCTGTCCAACCCATTGGGCGTTCCTCATTGATCTGTGGTGAGGAGGGAATCGTGGTCGTTTTCGGAATTGTATCTGTGTTTGAGGCTTTTTCTAGATTGGAACAGAGCTAGTGGACTCTAGAAAAGTTCTCATGAGGTCTGTATTTAAGAGACTTGATGCAGAGGTAGGAATGTCAGAAATTTGTGCCAGGATTAGGCGGTTGGCTGACATGAGAGTGAGCTAAGCCTTACTCAAAGAAAATTGTTTTCTTTTATACAGTGTCTTCCAGTTTAACTTAGGTGGGGACAGTGCCAGTCTAGAAAGAAAAGAAAAACTGAGAAAAGCCATTCTAAAGTGATGATGTCAAGATTAGGCTTAAATCTGAGACAATGCACATATCTACTTTACTTTTTTCCCTGTCATAACTGAGCTTGTGAATTTGGGTGGTTTTCCTTCAGAGTTTCATCTCCAGTTCAGTTGTTTTATAACTGATGGCAACATTTGTCATTTCATTACTCCCAGTAATGATGACTTGTGTGAGTTGCACTGCTCTAACAGATGTCTTCTCTGTGCTGCCTGACATCTTCAAACAGTTGGTGTCAGGTACCTGTTTGCTGTTTGGGCTTGCCACTGAGTGAAAGCTCTTAACATTTGTTTTGCAAGCAGGCAGACTTGTCAACCCTTTCATATGTTTTCACCGTACTTCACTGCAAATGAACTTGAGTATAATTGTTCTAAATACACTAAATAACCTATGAGTATCAGAAGAGTTGATTTTTTTGTCTGTTGGGTTTCGCTCACAGATTTTAAATTTGCCTTTTTTCCCCCAGTAATGTCAAGTGATCAGTGGAATGTTATAATTGTGTAAAAAACAAATGTGCGGAGTTAAACATTTGTAATCAGTAAATAAAATAATTGTGTCTTTTAAAATATTTTTAACAGCTTTTCTTCATCAATTTTGGGAAACTTTTGGTCAGTATAGAATAATTAGCAAATGGCTATAAAATATAAAATGCTTGACTGTAAGTTGGGCCATCGGTACAACTCCATCAACTAACAGCAATTTTATTTTCTTTCTACATTTCATATTTGATCTTGTGTAGGGAATAATTAATATTTAAGATATTTTTTCTTTGAAAAAAGGATACTAATAATGTTTAGTACTGTAGTCTTAAATTGTAGTTTCCCGTGTTAACAAGTTTTTTTCATGTGTTTCCACTTGCTCACATGGATCAAATAGGTCATTCTGAGAAACTGCCTGTTATCTAAGATTGTGGACAGAGTGGAATGAAAATGCTGTGCACTGCAGGTCAGGGAATTAATTTGCAGCAGAGAACCATAGGGGAGAAAGCTGGCTCCATGCCAACTCAGCAATGAATGTGTTGGGGATGCAGGATGCTTTCACTGCAGCAGGGGAAGGCAAAGTGAAGATGACAGTAATTCATGATGACATCTCCTTCATTCTGCCCTCTCTGAATGGGGATTCCTCTTTTATTTATTGAGAGTTGTTGCTAGTCTGGGGCAGTACAGAATTTAAATTGCCAGATATCCAAGTTCCCTTTTCATGGTGAATTTTGGTATTACTCTGTAGTGGGCTAGGTAAACTAGGAGCTGCTCCCCAAAGTTCATACACTGAAAAATCCCGTTACTTTTAGAAAGTTGAGCATCAAGAGTTGCACCCTCAGTCAGTTTGCAGATGACACCAAGCTGGGTGAGAGTGTTGATCTGAGAGGAAGGCTCCACGGAGGGATCTGGACAGGCTGGATCAGTGGGCCCAAGGGTCTGAGGTTCAACAAGGCCAAGTGCTGGGTCCTGCCCCTGGGTCACAACAACCCCTGCAGTGCTACAGGCTGGGGCAGAGTGGCTGGAAAGGGCCCAGTGGAAAAGGACCTGAGGGTGCTGGTTGAGAGTGGCTGAACATGAGCCAGGTGTGCCCAGGTGGCCAAGGCAGCCAATGGCACCTGGCCTGGATCGGCAATAGCGTGTCCAAGCACAAGTTTTCTGAGTGGCTGAGGGAGCTGGGGATGTTTAGCCCAGAGAAAAGGAGGCTCAGGGGAGACCTTATCACCTCTCATAGGAGGTTGTAACCAGGTGGGGGTCAGGCCCTTCTCCCAAGTAACAATTAATAAGACAAAAGGAAATGGCCCGAGTTGTGCCAGGGGAGGTTTAGATTGGATATTAGGAAAACTTCCTTCACAGAAAGGGTTGTCAAGCATTGGAACAGGCTGCCCAGGACAGTGGCTGAGTCACCATCCCTGGCAGTAATTAAAAGACATGCAGATGTGGCACTTGGGCACGTGGTTTAGCAGTGGACTTGGCAGTGCTGGGTTAAGGGTTGGGCTGGGTGATGTGGAAGGTCTCCAACCCAAACAATTCCATGGTGCCACGTTGCCAGTGGGAAATAGTCAATTAGCTGATGAGGCAAAGAGAGTCTGAAAGCACAGCCTTTGGGGTCTGTGCAAGGTGGACTGGAGGGGAAGCCGTGGAACTCTCTGCTCTCTAGGGACGCTTTGAATCTCTGATGTCAAATAGCTGTCTGGGCTCTGAAGCCAGGACTTCTGTGTGTACTTTGAAAACCTGTTTGTTACATCAGAGAGTACACCACCCTATTACGGGTTTGTTCTGTTAAAGTAGCCCATAACACCCTAAATACTAGCTAATTGCTTTAATTACAATAAAATCTTCCTTTATTTTTGGCATTAATTTGTGTTCATCAGTGATTTCTGATTGTCATAATGTGATGTGAAGGAGTTCTGGAATTTAACATCAAGCTAGAAAAGGTAACAAAAAATGTCATGGATTTATTTAAACAAAGAGGCTAAAATATTAAGCTCATGGTGATATCATCACAGACCATATTGCTTCGGCTAGATTTTACTGGTCATTCAAAACATGGCTATTAAAGAGGTACTGAACAGTACAGGAAGTTACCTTCCTTTGAAGAAGCCTTGCAAAAGACCTCAGAGAGGTCATATTAAATTTAATGTTATGGAAGAGCAGCGTAAGTTTGATCAAGGACATGTACAAAAGGGTAGATAAGTCTGCCTTTTGTTGATCTAAACATATGTTTCATAGTATAAGAAAGATGAGTTTCTTGGCATTTTTTTGGTACCTATTCTGGAAGCTAATGCAGCAGTTGATGTTCGCTTTATGCTCTGATTATTTTATATATGGCCAATTACTGCCAGGCCAAAAATAAACCAACTTTTTGTCCTCTACTGTGGCTACCTACATTCATTGTCTCACTACTACTACTCATTATCTTCCCTACCAAAATGAAATAGAAGTGCTCTCTGTTATGTGAAACTCTGAGCTGTGTTTTCCCGGAAATGAGGAAGTTGGAGTAAATCCCAAAGCAGAATCTCTGCAGTGGCTTCCTGTGCTGCTGTAAAGCCTCAGCAGAGCGTCTGAAACAGAACTGTGCACATCCCAGTATGCAGATAAACCAAAAGATAACAGATAAAGCCACCAAAGGAGGCATTAAAATCTGGAGGCTTTTATGTAGAAAGATGGATCAAGTGAAAGATTTACTACTTCAATTCCAACTAATTGATTTCTGTTGCTGAAATTAGAGCAAAATTTCAGGGCTACCATGTATCCAAACCCATTCGTTATTAGCTTACAAAGCAGAATACTGTAATTAAATAAATTGAATGTTTCTTGAAGCTTTTCTAAAGAAAAGACTAATTTGCTTACAATGCATTGGATAGTCTTTCTAAATTGGCTGGCATCCTTCCAGTTTTAAAGCAGCTGAGATTTGAAATTATTATGGGAGCAAATATTCCAGATTTCTTATGTAAGTTACTCTGCTCTGGGTGTCATAAGAAGAATGGAAGAGGGAAGGGAAGTGGTGGAGAACTGTTGGTTTGTTTTAGGTTTTTTTCCTTCTGTAGGAGGATGAAATAAACCCTGTAGAACAACAGAGAATTTGGGAAATTGCACATCTTGAAACAGCAAAAGCAATTTACCTTGTAGAAATCTTTCAGTATTCGTACATTATATAGCAAAGTTCCATCAACTGTTCTTTCCTTAATCTTCCTGTATCCCTGCTAGACTAAGCAGGAAAAGATGGCCATCTTTTTAATTGGCTTTTCCACTTAGCTCTCTGACAGAATGACCAGCTGCCCCTGTGAAGCCAGGTAACTCTATACAAACAACTGCTACTGGAGATGGAGCTATTGTGATTTATCTCCATTGGAAAGTGTATATTAAAATTCTAATTACCTGTGGTTTAATTAGTAGTACTGCACATATTAAAAAAAAATCTGACTCCAAGTTTGGCGTACATGGAGGTGTGTTGGTAGATCTTGGGTGCTCTGGAGCAGAAGCATCTAGAGGTTATAGGAATGTTGAAGAAATGAGGAAGAATTAAACATCATTTAGGTGGTAAACAAATAAACAAATTACATACTTAAAAATTAGTATATTGTAAAAAGTTGAATTATCTTCATTACATCATCTTGCCTTTAGTTTCAATATTTAAGTGCATTAAGGTATAAAATTTCATGATGCTTGTAATAATTATCTCCTGAGATGATTTAGACAGAATCTTAGTGCTTTTTAGCAGGTATAATGAGTAGAAAGACAGAACAAAACCATGGAACAGTTGCTTACCAGCTACGAGTCCTCTTGCTTTACTCCATTTGTTTCAAATGTTTTTTGATACATCAGGAATTTAGAGTATGTATATAGGTGATTTTGTAAGGGGAATTCAAACTGTCTTGTAGCTGCTGTCAAATAAGATTGCGTTTAAAAAATAATCCCTTAAAGTAAAATAAAATTTAGGGGAGGAAAGTTTTTCAATATGGCTTTTCATCTTATTCTGTGTAGCTTTTTAGGAAAAAAAAGCAAGGGAAAAATTGCGTTTTCCCATATTAAAGTTATGTGGCAAGTAAAATAAATTGGAATATCATGTCCTAAAATAAAATGTAATTGGATTACTTGAAGTCTGATATAACCGGATTTGAATATTGTTCTTCTCAGAGTTCCCTGTCCTAATATTTCTTTGTATTTCCTGAAACTTTTGTAAAATTTTAACTGGTAAGATTGCTTTTTACCACTGTATCTCTCCAATGCAAAAAGGCCTTTGCAAACTTTGATTAATTCTCTGAAAACAGGAATCTGGCTTTTTCATCCTAATGATAAAGACCAACCTGTATTGCTCTGGTGATAAAGTGAGAGCTACAGGCAAAGCACCTGGTCTCAAAATAGATCAGTAATAACAGATTTGAAATACCTCATGAGTGACTCATGCCCTTCTGCTATTTAAATGTTTTTATCCTCAGTTTCAGTCTTTGCTCTGTAACTCTGAGTAGAAGCTAGGTAGTTTAGGAGTTGTTTTTCTTATGAGACCTACTTTCGAAATACTTTGGTTCCCCAGCTAGATTCAGCTAACTAATGGTGAGACCAGTATACTCAATACCACGAATTAAGAAGTGGAGGGAGAATAGGGAACTTCCTATTAGTCTGTTTTTTCTGACCGTGAAGTGTCTTTCTAATTTGGATGTGATTGCTTGGATAGCTCCATGTTGTCCTGGAGAGAGGAGATGGTGACGGTGTTCTTCAGCCAGTGGTTCAGGATGGTGCTTCTGAAGCAGGCTGTGGGCATCTTTGCTCTGTTCTCTCTTCTTCCAGGATTTGAACTTCAGTTCTCCTTGCAATTACATTAGCGAATATTTGAGGTTGGTTTTTCCCTCAGTTCCTACAGTGAGCATCCCTTTGGATTCGAAGGGATCCTAGTGCCACATTGATCCTGGCAGTACAATAGGCCCAGCAGAGTGAGGGGTGCATCTCTAAAAGAAGGTATTTTGTGTGTCAGTGATTCCAGTTTTCTTTTCTTGTCTCTTCTCATACCTGCTGGCCATGGTCTGTGTTGTGATGCCCTGGAGGGGCTACAGGGCATTTGATTTTCAGACTTATTTCCAGAGAAGATGGTTGAATGTTACACTTGCTCGTGTGTTTTAACCGTGTGAGGTGTTTTTGTTTGTTTTTAACGACTTTGTTGAAATGAAGCATCTTATCTCATGACAGCCTTGCAAAAAAACCTTTATTGTAAAAGTGATTTAATCGTTAACACATCAAGTACCTTATACCGGTGTGTAATAAATATTGCTGATGGGTAATTTATTCATTTATTGCGGATGAAGACAACTGTAATTACAGCATTAATGTTAAGATTATTTTGTGGCAACAGCAGGTGCAGCATTCTGTGCAGAAATTGCAGAAAATGTGGATCATTCTTTGTAGCTAAAGTAGATTTTGTCTTTTTTGATGGGGAACATATTAAAGGGGCAGGGTTCTTCAAAATCCCTGTCTTCTTGTCTTCTATTGTTTTTTAAATGCAGGTGAAAATAAAACAATAAAGTGTAAATTTAAAGCAATTCTGTCTGTTAAAGAATTTTGCACAGACAGATTCGGTTGTATTTGTTTGAGAAATGTATTAAATGGAACGTGAATTCTGTAAATACTCGAAGAAGCATGAGACAGACAAAACATCTTTAATGAAAGCACTCAGCCTTTTTCATGCTCTCAATCTACCTTTATTATGTTAATCAAATTGCATGCAGTTCCCAGCAGGGGTATGTGAAAATTATCTTTTCAAATAAATGAATACAGATTATTTACTGCATATCAAGAAGCTGGTTATAGGTCTTTGATCATTGTCCTGGTGCAGATGTAGATCAGAGTAGTTATTAAGGCTCTGACTTGTATGATGTCCCCTTACCCTCCTGGGTGTCTGGGGAATCAGGTGGTAGGTGAGTGTGCCAGCCCTTGCCCACTTGGGATTCAGGTGTGGAAACTACCTGCTTTAGATTCCCAGGATGAATTTAAATCTATTCAACCACAATGGTCCAAATATAACTCAATTTCTAGCCACTCCAAGGTACCCTGTCAGGTGCATATTGTTGGGACTGGTGAGAGGAAATGGAAGAAGTATAATTCAGTTGTACTTCTAGTTTATTTACTGATATGTACAGATAGCTGGAGATAACGAGCTCTTTATATCGTGCCTCCTCATCAGAAGTCCCATTAAAGTAGTCAAAGTTAAATGCAGTTAATCTGAGAAACAGTTTCTAGGAAAACTGGAGAGAGTGAAGTTTGCTGCTCTTGTTTCCGTGCAGTATTCTCCTCTGTTTTCTCTGTGTGTATAAAGACTGTGAGAGTTAAGTACTGCATTTTCTGTCTTAATTGGTTGGTACCTCACTAATAAACTCTATTAAAAAGTTAGAAAAATGTTTTCTGTGCAAACAGTATATATGCTATCCTGTGTTTTGCTTCAGGATAATGTTTTGAACATCATAAATCAGATCATGGATGAATGCATTCCACATGAACGGGCCAACCGAGACTTTTGTGTTAAGTTTCCAGAGGAAATACGCCATGACAACCTTGCAGGCCAGCTTTGGTTTGGAGCAGAGGTAGGTTTGTTATACTTCTCTTGTTTGGGATTAATAGACACTTTTTTTGTTGTATAAAGCCACAAGTACATTTTCAGACTTTTCTGGAAGTGGTACAAAAAATTACAGCGCATAGTAAGCATCTGCAAGAACTCGCTCTGGGTGCTTTAACTGTGGTTTTGGTTGGGCTAACAGCATACCAGGGTATTTTCATAATTGTGTGCTGTCAGTATTCTATAGTGAAAAACTATTCTTTTGTGGGTTAGCATCTGAGGGATATTCTTTTTTTTTTTAATGCTGATCGGCCATCTTGTGTTTTGAAGATCTTAGAAACAAATAAAAGTGTGTTAGGGATTTTTATCGGGACAGAAGCTCATCTCCAACAAATAGAAGTGCATGCTGTCACTTTATTTTAATGGCTGTGTTATGCTATAGCTCATCCTAAATATGTAACTTTGAGCTGTCGTTTGTTGCACATAACTTGCTTGTTTCGTTTCTATGCTAAAAATATAATAACTCCTGTGCAGAACACTGAAGTCCACTTTTCTTCTCTTACCTGGTTTCTCTCAAAGATGTGCTTCTAGAGCAACCTGTAGGAATAAGGAATTTTTGTAGTGAAGAAGCTTTCATTATTTTAGCCAAAAGAAGCTTGAAGTGTCAGAAAAAAAGGGTGTGATATGCAAGATATTTATTAGTACTGATGTCTTTGGCTAAAAAAAATTAATCACTGTGGCATCTTTAGTGATAAACTCTTCAGTTTTACTGGCCTGAAGGTAACTTAAGGCATCATGAATTTGTTGAGACTTGAGGGGGGATTAGTCTAGACATCCCACCACACAACAGCACATTGTGGTCTGGTCTTCAGTGTTGCCTCTCCTGTATTTGAAGCAATCCTTGGGCTGCTCTTAATATGTGGGTTTTTTTTCCTCTACCAGTTTCTCCTTTCTTTTTCAAGTGCATGTTCTCCATGAAGAGTTCCCATCTTGTTCAGTCCGATATGCCTCCATGTGTTCCATTTCTGAAACTTGCTTTGGCAGTTGTTAATTGTAGGCTCCTCTGAGTCAGAGAAGTCTCAGATAGAATTTACAAAATTAATTTGGTATGTCAATGCTTTGTAATCCTGTCCTCAGTCTTGTTTTATTCACTGCTGTGTTGTGTAAGCTAAACCTGTTTCCAAATCAAACTTCCACTGTGTAACCATCAGGCTGGAGAGACCTGTTGGTTTCAGGGAAAGTAACATATGCAGTGGTGATGTAATGCAAACTCCTACTGCTGTAGGCACTGTCCTCCTGTAAATTCATGTAGCAGGAAGGTTGTATGAGCTGTATGAGTACACACTTGTGTCCTTGTCAGTACAATCGCTGAGTTGTCAGACTGAGAGTACCTATCAGCAGGTAACACTTACTTTATCCGTACTTTCCCACAAATACTGCTTTCGCTGATAAGAAGTAAGAACATGATCTTCTCTGAGTGCCCTCAAAACACAGATCAATGCATCAGGCTGTTGAGAAAGGATCCCTCCTGGGATTGCAGGTCCCTCATACTGAGTTGCAGACTTGGCTCCCATTCACAGGATGCCAGGGAGAGGGGAGTGACACAGCTGCACATGGAGATTTAAAAAAGGGAAAAAAACCCCTGATCTTTGAGAACAACCTTGTATATTTTCAGTTAATAGAAGTATTTCCATTAATGCAACAGGTATGATTTATATCAGTGCTCATTGTCTTCCAAATGTATCCATAGAAGAATAAAGCCAGCAGTTGTTTTTAATGGCAAGATTTTTAAAAAGTTTTATTAATGTGTTACAGTAAAAATCTACTGTTCATGTCTTTGTCAGCTGGTCAGGGAGAATCCATGTATAATGCCCGGGGCAAAGAGTCTCTTAAATAGCTGCTTTCCAGGCACTGAAAGGGAAGAATCACTTGGTGACCTGATTTTTATATATAATCATGGTTTCTGTGGGAAGCAGGATACTGGCATAACTGGATCCCTGTATGACAGCCAGTGTGAGCAGTCTCGCTGTAAAAAACATCACAGTTGCAGGTTTTCTGTTCTTTTTATAAGGAATGGATTTATTTTACACAATCAAGCCGTCTAGCCCAAATCAAAGCAGTCTATGGACAGTAGTTTTGCTAGATTCCCATCTCTCTTATGCAAGCAATCCATGCAATCCATGTGTGCTTAGAGGATCTATCCCACTATTGCTTATTGCCTACCTGGTGGGAGAATAGCTTTAGTTCTTCTGTCAGCCCTGTGGTTCTTGTACTTCAACCTTCCCCTGTTCTCATGTCTCCCTGGCTGAGCTGCTCCCTAACCTTTTCTGTAAAAGCTTTTGACTCTTGACACACCAGTCTTAAATCCTTCACTTGTTTAATAATTTGCAGCCAGCTGGGGCTAATGTACTGCCCTTGTTCAAAAGCACATCTTGTTAAATAGCGCATCCTGTGCTTTGTTTTAAAGTATAAAAGTATTTTTACTTTGTAAAAACTAATATTTTATCTCTTCATACCTTTCACAGTGTTTGGCTGCTGGTTCAATTATTATGAATCGTGAAATTGAGAGTATGGCTATGAGGCCCTTGGCCAAGGATCTGACCCGAAGCCTGGAGGAAGTCAGAAATATCATTCGTGACCAGGCCTTAAGGGATTTGAACCTCTACACAGAAAAAATGAAAGATTCCCTCAAGCATTTTGATGTCCTTTTTGCTGAGTTTGAATTAAGGTAAAAGAGCTGAAGTAAATGTGTTGTGAGCAATGTCTTGGCCACTGCAGCTGTTGTGTGGCTTGTTGGTTTTTGGAAATTGGCTGTTTCACTCTGTATTCTTTGAGTGGAAAAAGTATGTCCATTTTTTTATCATGGTATTTGAATTGTTTAGTAATTTGTTGTATTGTTAGATTTTTCCTTCCAGTGTAGCAATAATGAAAAGAAAATGAAATAGCTTTTTAGCAATCAACATTTGCTCTCTCCAACTAAACTATAATCTCCCATTTGCATACTGGCATATGGCATTTGAGGGAGAATTTCCAAGACACAAAAGGAAACCATAAATCTCTTCTCTTAATGTTTTCTTTGTCAGAGAAAAGGCAACAAATACTAGATGTTTGAAAAGAAAAGAATGATGACAAATATTCTGGAGACTATGAGGTTTTGTTCTCTTGTGCTCAGTGATACAAGCAAGATGCACACAGTGAATTTAAGAAGGCAAATTGAATTCTGATGGAGGAAGTCCTTTTACAAAAGCCATAATTAACCCCAAGAATTCACTGATTTGAAAACTTGATTGAAAAATGACTTTGAGTTTTATAGCTTAAGCAAAACTAACTGCTTTTTGGGGTGATGCTTTTTTGCATCAAGGGTCACATTGACCGGTCTTGCATTGTGCTTCAGAGTGTAACCAGCTACCTGCCTGTGTGTTAGGTGTTTGTGGTGCTGGCCACAGACAAGATCATGGGCAAGATAATCTATGGATCTAATACGGTACCGTCATTGCTGCCCTTAGCAGAACATGTTTCTTACAATTGGGGAGTCTTTTAATGTTTCTTGGGAATAATTTATAGACTGCCACGTCTCACATTACTGCTTGCTCTTCCTCAGTACTGTTATTCTCTTGTATTCTTTTACTCAGGTAAGCATTTTTTTTTCTGATTAAAAAAAGCATCATTATTCTGTTACATTGAAAACACTTTAATTGAAAACATTGTCTAAAAACGTGTTTTTAAGTGTGGGTTTGGGTGCAGACACCAGTGACAATCAGTAACTGGTTCTTGGCGGTGTCTGTGCAGTTTTTGGCCTGTCAATACCAACTCTCTACATACAACATTTTTCTTTACCATTGTTTTGCAAACAACTTCTTCCCTTTCTGTGTTACTTGTCTTCTGCAAATGACCAATTAAATAATACACTGACAGAAAACCGCTAAACTTTTACCAGTGTTTCTTACCTTGTTGAATTAGTGCTTTTGCAAGTAATTCCACATAGAAATGAGGCCAAATTTTAAGTGTCATAAATTGTCTCATCTGTGTAACTGAATTTCACTAATCTAATTTCAGGTAAAACCTTTATAGATAAAATGTTTGGTTTAAGTCAGATTTTTTTTTTTTTATTAAGGAAATGCAGAGTAAACTATTCTGTCTTCAAGATGGGGCAGTAAAGATCCTTCTAGGGCCCTGTGCCACACAGTATAGAGTTCTGATAGCTGAATGTGTATAATTATATTTCTAAATTACTACTGAGTTCCGCTGCCTCAGTTCCACTACAGTAAGTAATTTGGCTGCATTTCTTAGAGATTCTTACACAGTACAGTTTTCATAGTGAGTGCTGTTGAAATAAATACAAATTGGTACAGGAAATCATCTGAGGTTTCTGAGATGATTTGTCCTAGGTTTGGTTTTATTTAAAATCTTGTTAAAGCATGTGAAACAGTGGTACGTTATTTCCTAATTTTTGTAGTTATGTGTCGGCCATGGTACCTGTGAAGTCTCCAAAAGAATACTATGTACAGCAAGAGGTAATCGTACTGTTCTGTGAAACTGTGGAGAGGTAAGTTAAGGACTAGATCTTATTTTCTGTGTCTAATTTCTGTCTCAGTTTTTATAGAAGTACATTAACTATAATCTTGAAGAATTGCCATAAAACACCAGGTATTTTTCTCTTCTAGTAAGTATCCAAGTGCAAAGTTTAAAGGTATTAAGCATGCTTGCCCGGCACAAGCCTGTGCTTTTTTGTTTTCTACATTTAAAAAATACAAAACAAAAGAGTTAATAATCCAACAATAACAGTATTGTTCGTATGCCTAGTTCCAGATGTGCACATGAAGACTAAGCGTTAAAATAAGCTAAATCTGTTCAGGGCATCGAGACTTAATGATATTTCACACAAGAATACATGGGGAGATGATTCAAATCATCTGTGAACCTCCAGTGGTTATCATAAAGAACTTGTAAAAGCTCTTTAAAATCTCTAAGGACTGGTCCTTGGCTCTGTATGTATGAAGGGGTGATGATGATGAAAGAAATCAAATAATTCAGCAATCCATAATAAGTTCTTCTAGGAGTATAAGGTGCAAAGAAAAGTGTGAATTTGTAATGTACTGTGTTGAACACCTTTTTTTTCTTCCCCCTTGTGACAGATTAAGTAGCCTGCAGGTGGGCAGTAGAGGGGAACAGCATGTGAAATACTCAGTTTAAGTGGGGTTTTGAGCAGTGCAGCACTGTTCTTAAAAGGAAATTAGTGAATCATGTTCTGTGTAGAATTATTAGACACCAGTTGACTGTAAAAGGCCCTTAAAATAAGTGTTGGTTTTACTGTCATGTTAGGAGAACTTGTGAAGTAGGACCCTGGGTCTGGTGTGGCCGATCCTTTCATTAAGAAATGGAGGAGTGCAGAGTACACTGCCACAATCTGTACGTGACGCCAGGATCAGAGGTGTTTCAGGCATTTTGGAAGACAGGATTACAACTTAAAAATGGTCACAAGGAGTAGGAGGAATTAACCTGCCATCAGTCAGAGAGCTACTACACATACGTGTATTCACCTGTGGCATACACGTGTCCAGCAGAGGCCACAAAGATGATGAGGGGTCTGGAGCATCTGTCTTGAGAGGAAAGGCTGTGGGAGCTGGGCCTGTTTAGAGGAGAGAAGACTGAGGGGATCTGATCAATGCACAATAATATCTCAAAGGTAGGTGTCAAGAGGAAGGTGCCAGACTCTCTTTGTCGTGCCCAGGGACAGGACAAGGAGTAATGGGCATAAATTACAACACGAGAAGTTTGCATCAACATGAGGAAGAATTTCTTTACTTTGAGGTGACAGAGTATTGGAACAGCTGCCCACAGAGGTCGTGGAGTCTCCCTCTCTGGAGACATTCCAAACCCACCTGGACACATTCCTGTGTCACCTGCTCCAGATGACCCTGTCTTGGCAGGGAGGGTTGGGCTGGGTGATCTCCAGAGGTCCCTTCCAACCCTGACAATTCTGTGATTCTGTATTCGCCCAGTAAGAGGAAGAAGATGGTTTCTTTCTTGTAGCTTTGGATGATCTGTGATGGCTGCAGGAAGGAACAGGGAGTGAGGCTGGGCCACACACCGATGTGTCCGTCCACTGTTGGGCTTGCGTTGTGGTCGTGCCCTGTCCGCCACCAGCAGTATTGGCCGGACAAGTGCTGACAAGGAATAAGAAAAAGTCGTTTCCATTCTTTTGGGGACCAAAAGCAGGACTAGTGTGCAGTTCTAAGTGCCATCTCTAAGCACTGATATGAACAAGTCAGAGAAGAAATTTGAAGATGTTTTGAAACATATGGTGAAATGTGGAAATTGTGAAGAAACCTGGAAAATATAGCCAAGTAAAAAATCCAAACGAAATGGGTTTTAGTTTAAAAGGGGTTTAAGACATTTGAGAACAATGAAGTCTCCCCCAAATATTAAATCCTTAGACTTCAGTAAGAGTTACTGTGTAGAACCGGGCTGTTCTTGGCTGGTTTTTTTGGGTTCTTTGTTAGTTAAGGGAGAGATTGACCTTGATAATTAGGGCAATTTGTATTTGAAAATGAAACCAAATACTTTTCCCTATTACTTTAAAAATGTTTCTTTTATTTGAAAAATTGTCAGCACCAGTGGTTTTCAGTATCAAGCTGAAGCTTGACGTCAAATAGTAAATCGAGAAAATTTTATGAAGCGGAATTGAGTTTTGAATGACTATAAAAGCTTTAAGTGTTTAAAGGGATTTTTTTCTTGGATTCATGTTTTTATTATACTATTTTTTCTTTGAAGCAAAGACTTGAGCAGTCAGTTATATGCACAGTGGTTTAGGTACAAAAACAGTGCATGAGTTAAATACTATCAGTTTGGTTTGGCTTGTAACAATTTTTTCAGTTTTTTCCTTAGTGAAATGTGTTCTTCGAGAGTTTGATGTCTTACTAAATAGTTTTATTTTTCTGCTTAGAGCCTTAAGGCTTGGATACCTCACTCAAGATATGATAGATGACTATGAACCAGCTTTAATGTTTACAATTCCAAGATTAGCCATTGTATGGTAAGTAATTTTTAACTACTGTCTGCTCTGCCTCATTTAAAGGTTTATTGAAGATTTGAAAAGCTGTGTTTAGAATTTTGATGGACTGTCTTTCACCTGAGTTTGCTTTAATGTTCTTTAAAAAGAATTAAAGAGGAGGATTGTTTTGTTCTAAATCATCACCAGTTTAATGTAGAATATCAAGACAAAGAAAGATGGTAGGTCTCTTAATATAGAAGGCAGGAACAATTGATCAGGCATCCTCCAGCAAATTTTAAAAATTAGGAACATCAGTCTTTGCAATGTCATGTTGTCGGAAGTATTTTTTGAAAGCACATATTTTGTGGCACTCAAAAGTAGTATGACTTAAGGATACACGTCTTGAAAACTACAAATTTTCAATTAAATTTGTGTATTTTTCTCGATGACTCTAGGTTCAGAAGGAACTGTCATGGCAAACTGCATTGTAACTGTTGAGTTAGGCTTAATTCTCTTGAAGGAAAGTATTAATATGTGAGTTTGTGTAGATTTGTGCCCTGTACTGACCACTCAAGGCAACTAAATTATAACAGTGGTTTTGCTTCATGCAGTTTTGGCAATATTGAACAAATCAGATGCATTTTTCCTAATGAGTCTTCATGATTTAGTAAGGCAGCAGCTTCTCTGGAGTAAAGCCAGCATATTTTTAATATTTTACCATTGTGAATGTTTTAAAGTTAGCTAGTATAAGTGGTATAATTGAGGGAAATAAAAAACCTCAAATCCTGAGTGTAATACACTTCTCCTCAGGAAATCCCTGTGGCCTATTGTTCCTGTTAAATAGTATATTGTCTCTAACTGTCAGTCTAAAAATAATAACAGTAATAATCTGATTATTAGAAGACAACAGGAATGTGAGAACTCAGTTTGAAGCTGCTGGAAGACACAGTGAAGAGAAGAGCACTTCGTGACTAACTGGAAAACCGGGGGCTCTCTGGAAAATAGATCATGTCTATCCCAAATTGCAAAGAAGGATAGAGAAGAAGAGAAAAAGTTTAACTGCTCCTAATTATCCAGTGATATGAAAAGAAATCACTGTCATGTGAAGTTCCACAGAATAACTACCCCATCCAGATACAGTGTTTTCTGGAAGAAACACGAGGAAATATTAAGACACGCTTTTTAGCAATTTTTAGTTCTTTCCAGTGCTACAGCTATATTCAGGCTTTGGTTCAGAGCTCTTTCAAATGTTATACATATACAGAAGCCATTTCATAATTTTTTTTTCCTGTAGTGCTCTTGCCAACTTATATATGTTTTTTAAATTTCTTCCAAGAATTAAATTCTATGGAAAGCAAACTGTGCCTGAAAGCCAAAGGAACAGTGACTTGGCATCAGGTAGAAGTTTGAGGAGAGTAGCCTTGAGCTTTCACTGAGCAAAGTAGTAACATTTGCTTATGCAGAACGTAAGACATGAATCAGCAATAACTGCTTCACTTTGTGGCAACTTGCTTGTTGAAGCTTGGAAAGCATAGAAAAAAAGATAAAATTATGTATCCTTGGCAACGAGATAATTTGTCTTAAGCCACAAAAAAAAAGAGTGACTTGCAAAGGAAGCAACTTTTTCTCTCCCTCATCTCCTCTTCCCTGCTCCTGCCCTCAAATCCCTAATCCCCTGGTCTTTTTTTTTAATGCTTCAGAGGAATTCACGTAGCTTGTGACATCAGCTTTGCTGCTGTGTCTCAGAGAGCCTTTGGTGGTCACACTGTGCTTCCTAGGGAGTAACTGGTGACCAAAGGACTTTGACAATCTTGTTAGTTAGCTGAGGGTCCCCGTTACTCTGGATGATTTGGATGCTGGATAGCTCGCTGAAGCAAAATGTAATTTGAGTTTAAGAAAAGGAACATACCTCGAGTAACAGAGCACTGACACAATGGACAGGAAGGGGAAATGGCCTTGGGAAAAGAAAACTGATGCAATCTCAAGTGTGAGAATGGGTTGCCTTTGGGAAACATACACTGTTTTTGCAGTGGGCAGAGGATTGAACAGTTTTAAGTGGAGTGGTGCCTGGTGGGAATCCACTCTCAGACACAGTTATGGTGTGGTACAGCAGATATGAAGGTGAATTTTGTTTAATCCCTGACACACAAACAGGTTTGGGCAGTGGTGATTTGGTCAGGAGGAGCTATTGAGATATCTACAGTGAAGTACATGGAGGCTCTCGGGATTGTGAGCTAATCTCTTTCCGGGGAAATTTATACAAGTGCCGAGTTGATTTAGAAGCGTGGTTTCTTCAACGTGTGTTTGATGTGATTAAGAAAATCTGTTTTCTTTTTTTCTATATGTCAATACCAGGTTATATTCATCTTAGAGGTATTAAACTAGGAGCTCAGGAGTCCACTACCTTACCTGGAAATTATTTAGACTGGAGAGAAAAAGGCATCTACAGTATCTCAAATCAGTGGACTTTCCCCAATGTACTTGATAATAGGTTTCCTTTGGTTTTCTTTGTGGTTTTGTTTTGGTTTTTTTAAATCAGTCAGCTGCAGCAATGAAATAAATGTGTGTTCTTCCCTTTATGCTTCCATTGCTTTTCCTGCCATGTTTAAGGAAGGAACAGAGTGGAGAGGATCTTTTTCCTGTTACTTTAAATAGCATCTAATTCGAACTGTGGGTGAATAAGACAAAAATAGGATAACGAGATGTAGTTAAATGTCATTCTAATGTTTATGTACAGTTGCTTCTCTGGCTATTCAGTGGTTGCTCCGTGTAATAAAGTTTTCATTTCTGTGTGTGTTCATGCATGTGTTTGAATTACAGTGGCCTTGTTGTCTACTCCGAGGGACCATTAAACTTGGACCATAAACCAGAAGATATGTCTGAACTCTTCAGACCTTTTCACACTTTGCTAAGAAAAATAAGGCAAGTAATAAAAGATAGGTGTAACTGCTTCTCCTCTGAAGTGAAAATCAGAGGCCTGAAAACTCATAAATGCTTAGAAAAGTGTTTTTGTTTGCTATGTTAACCATAAACTGCATTTTCCTCTCATCAGCCTGATAGACCCGTGAAATAACTAAATGTATTTTTTCATTTCATGGTAGTTTTCTGAACTTTTAATCTCTGTGATAGTTTCTTTTTTTTGAGTATCATTTTGTAGCATTTCACATTTTCCTTGTGGTTCGATGATGCCTGAAATACTAGAGTTTATTTTTGGGAGATTCTGTTTCTAATTAGCATCAATGTTTCTGCTTAACTAGGCTTATTACATTTTCTCGTTATGCTATGATGCAATACTCAGGTAATTCTTAACCTAATAGAAATGACTATCAGTTTTTCATATTGTAAATTTTTTTTTTACAGGATGAATCACTTTGTACTTCTTTCCATAATGCTTCAATCTTGGTTACCATTGGAGATGTGGGCTTTGGCTCAAATATAAAGAACATTAAAATATTTTTTTCTTAGCTGAGGTCTTTAGAAGACCTGTGATCTGTTACTTTGGAGAAATTAAGCTGTATCTTTAAAGGATCTTTATGTTCACTCTTCAGGTATTTTATCTGGGTGTTAAAAATTTTTCTTAATCCATAAGCCCCATTAATTTCTTAGAATTCAAAGTTATGTACCAACTGCAACTTTTGTTCCTAGAAATCTCTAGAGATAATTTGGCAGGTTTTTTTTCCCCCTTGTGTCCAATTTTCAGCAGTTTATCGCCTTCCCTGGATGTCATGGTGACAGTTTGATGTAAGAATAGTTTTCACATAGTTTATCCAGATTGATCTCCTGAGGGAGAATGTAAGCTCTGTCAGGGGTGGTTCAGAGGGGAGCTGTTTCTGAAGTTAGCCTTTATAAATATCTAGACCACGTCCTCTTGTGTCCCTTGAAGACTTACCAGTATTTTTATCTAGAAGTCTTATTTTTAGGTACATTAGTGATATTCATATTGAAATCTGAGAATTAAAATTGACAAATTGACATGTTTGGTTTCTTGGGGTTTTTTGAGCGACTATGGTTTTATAAAACACTGGGTTAAGAACAACAGCATGAATTGAGGAACAAAACTGAAGTTAGAAGGGGGAAAAAGCTTTGTTGGTACCAAAGCTTGAAAAGTGCATGAAGTTTACATTAAAATACCTTATTCCCAATGTATGGCTATTGCAGATATTGTCACCAGCATTCCACTTGCTGTCTAAAGCCAAAAGGATATTTAAAAGCTAATATGCTTCTCATAATCCGTATTTTCTGCTTTATCCTCGTATTTTACAATGTGGAAAATGAAAATCAATGAAGTCAGTGTATTGCACAGTCCATTTAATTTTCAGTTACTGTGAACTTAGTTCTGGGGTTGAAAACAGATTTGTAAAATGCTTGTTTGTTCAATAACTACAGTTTTCAATGCAAACTTTAAAAAATAAAAAGACTTTCAGATTCAATTTTGGAAAAGTTCTGATATACTTTAAGACTTGTATTTATTCTGTGAAGGAAAGGGAACATTAAAAAATGTGATTTCAGTTGTCTAGGAGACAAAGTTTGCAAAGCGTTCTTAGTGAGATAACATCTATCAGAGCAAAAAATTCAAGCAAGAAGTAATAGGAAATATGAATGTCTGGCAGTCTCCCGAATTGAAGGAACTCAAATACTGGCAAGAACTGAGCTCAAAAAGATCCTTTAGTAATATTCTTGAATGAAAAATACATTGACTGAAAATAACAATGCGATACAAATAAGTGTGCTGTTCATGTAGGGTAATTGAATTACTTTTAAAAGTACCTAAGCTGTGTAGGTTTTTTTTTTCTTATCAGGGGTTTTTTTGACTCATCAGGCTGCAATCCCTACTCTGTGAGAATGCTCATAGAAACCTATGAAGAATATGGAATGAGATATTTGATACTGATATGTCTGCTCCCCAAGGAAGGAGGAGTGTTTTTTTCCTGGAATCTTTCTCCGGTCTCTATCACCAGTAGTTAAGGCATGAAAATAGATTCAGAAGTCTTCTGTCAAAAGAGCTGCATTTTGTATTGCAGTTGTGTGCCTGTTGTAAGAATGTAGAACAACATCTTAGTGCAGAATGTGATCACATCCCAGTGAATTTCTCTGTAAAGTTCTGTAACTTTTTAGCCAACTAAATATTTTAGCTCATGGAGTAACATCAAATACAGAGCTGATTATTTTGTAGGATTACAGGTAATTAATTTTTAAACTGTATTATCCTAAAATATCCATAAGGCAAAGATAAGTACTGTATTTAATTATGTTGATCCACATAATTAAATCAGAACTAGCAGAGAAGATAAATATCTATTAGGTATGAAAATTTTTGGTGTCCTACTGGTGGCTGACAACTTTGAAAACAATAGAGATTGTTGCGACTGAGAAAAAGCAGTAAGGGCTCTTGCTTAGGTTTTGGAAAGGTTGAGCAGCAAATTATGGCTTTGAATGTTTTAATTAATATCTGAGCCAGGTGCTTGTGTTGACTTTTATTTTGTATGTAAAACATTAGCGTTGGTATTTCGTACATCTACCAATGCATAATTATATGGTAGTGTTATCTCTGTGCCTTTGAAACTAAGGCATTTGAACTCTTTCTGCCAAACTACTGCAATCTGCTTAGGAATTGTACAAATCACATCGTCTGCTCTTTGCATAGATGTGTAACTTCGGTGCCTGTGACACTGAACGTTCTTGTGATAAAATACTACCTCTGCTATATATACCTTTGAGGCTGCTGTACAGAGATTTTCAGAAGTCAGCAAACTTGGAATTTTGCAGTACTCCTTAATTCTGCCCTATTTCTGAGCTCTTTGCTTTCCTGGTGCTTGTTTCTGGACCATTACAAGTGATGGCAGGGTCTCTGTGGTTTTTGGTGGTGCAGAATCATGCAGATTTCACATCAAGTGGTGCAGGGTGCTGAATCAGAGGATCGTCCCATTTTAAGCACACTGAAACCTTTCTGTATGATTGACTAGAAATGAAATGCAGTATACATGCTGTCTATGTGTTAAAGAATTGGGTGGGGCAGCATGAAATTTGTGTTCTTTTAAAGTGTGCGCAGTGATTGGGGAAAAACTGGCTAGTTTTTCCAAGTGTCCGTGTTCAAAACTTTCAATTGCTTCAAAACGGTGGCAGTAAAGGAGTGCCAGTGCTGTTTGTTACATTCCTCAGTGCTGGTTTCTCAGCGTGGATGTGTCAGACGGATCTGTGGACTTTGGTGTGCAGAGCTGAGCGCAGAGGGTGCGTGTGGCATCCCTGTGCCTGCCCCGGGCTCCTACGGCGGCAGCTCCATTGAGCCAGCTGGTTTTGCTCCCTTTGGAGCATGAACTGAAGCACGGGCTGGCAATAACAACAAAGCTATTCTCTGACAAGGCAGTTTAAAATTCTATTCAGAATAGGAGCAAAGTTAATGGAGGAGGCTTGAGGAATGTGCAGGATTAAGGGGTTTGTGGTCCCATCCTCTGTTTAGCTGAACTTGTCTTTAAATGGACATCTGACCTCATGTCTTTGAAAAACTCATTTCTGTACTCTGGAGATTGGCAGTCGAGTAAAATATGTTCATTGGTTTCACAGTAGGCAGAGCAAATCTCTTCTACTGCTTGTAACAGGCAGAGCACATCTGAAGAACTTGCTTTGTTTTTGTGCCAGTAGCTGTAACCTCTGAAAGAAAAATGTTCGTCGTATTTTGAAAGCTGGATTGCCTTTCTGTGATGCAATGCCAAAAAGAGTAAAAGCAGGTAGAACCTCAACATGCACTTTTTAAAATTCAGTATTTTCTGAAGCCTCTCTGAGAAGAAAGCGCACTGGTGCTTGTCAGGGTGGATTGCAGAAGCTGACTTTACCTGTGGCTTCTGAATAATGTAAACAGAGGGAGAAATTACTTTTGTCCATATGAACACGAGTTAAAGGTTCTTCACCAGAAAGGAAATGAACCACTGAAGTAGCTGCAGTTTAATTAAACCTTATAGTTTACTGATGACACCTGATGTTTAGTTTTTTAGTAGTGAAATGTCACATTTCTGTCCATATATTGGTTAACATTCATTTTCAGTATCTGCATTGTCATTTTACAACATGGCTGGTTGGCAGTGAGTCCTGTATAATGTAATATGCAGTGTATCTAAAAGGTAACCGTTGACCAAACATTTGTCATCTTTAAAAATCGCTGGTGAATCTAGAGAATTTTTAACCAGAGAAGTGAAGATAATTACCTGAACCTCTTTTTGAATAAGCTGTATTTGTTAATAGCATAATTTCCAGTGTTTGAATTAGGAAAATGAGCATATTCCCTTTGAATTTAAAGCAGGATTATTTCACTACTGAAATTATAGGGCTAGTAGACTACCACATGTAATTCAAGTGGTTATGTTACCCTTCCAAGGCTGTGTGGATCTGACTCACCTAAAAAGACAGTGAGGACTGTCAGTTGATTTCACTGGTGGTTGTTGTTGTTCTTGTTGTTGTTATTATTATTGTTATTTTTTTAATCAGGCTTTATTTACTATCCTCAAAACTGCATACAATTGCTCCTAAATTTTGATGTGTTGTTGTTGGCAGAAATAGAGTTCATTACTCAAGTCCATGGAGTTAGCCAGTGTAAGGTAAATATGTGTTTCCAGCACTTAACTTACAGTAAATGTGTAAAACCTGTATTGGATAGATCTGAGCAGCCAGGCTCTCTCAGCCTTTGGAAAGGAAGCAGAGTAGCTCTGGGCACCCAGACAGACATCCAAGAATCCCAGGTGCTGCCATGTGGTGTTCTGGAGACGGAATAAAACCCCAGACTAGATGCTGGAAGTCTGAAGATTCAATCTTAGCTTTTCCCTGGGCCCAGTGCATCGTTCCCAATTATGCTGATGAGCTTGGATGGAAAAGCAAATTCCTTTGAATGTTGCTGGTGCAGTCTCTGTTTGTAGAAGTTGCTCATTCTTTTCTTGTTTTGAGGAGTGTGTGTGACTGGCGCATGGAGAGGCGTAGCTGATGGTTAAGCAGTTGTCTGTTGGTCAGTTCCCACACCTTTTAATCCGTGCAAGAAAAGTTCCCTGTGGATTGCTGAACACAAGGATGCTGCCTTAGTTCAGAAACCCCTGGCTGCTGGCAGCCAGCAGATGCACTCACAGGGATCACTGTGTGTCTGTCCTGTGCTTGTGCTCTTCCTTAGGATCTGTGAGGAGCCAGGATTCTCTACTTGATGGGCCCTGGCCCAACCCAGAAGTGTCTCATGTCTTTAATATTTTTGTATATGTGAGGGACAAGCTTAAACCCTTCACTGTTACACTGGTGTGCTTACTCTTGTTTGTTATGTTTTTTTTAAAATGAAAACTCCAACTGTTTTAAAAATCTCGCATTACTTTGTTTATGCTTATAAAATTCTACATCAGTGTTTCTGTAAAAACTAACAAAATGGAAATTCATACTACGGAGACTCATGGCAGCAATCATGTTATTCTATGTTTTTATTAATCCTATTGGTATAGTTATTTCAAAAATAAATGATGATAATACTACTGGTTTTATGTAGACCTTAAAACTTAAGCCATTCTGAGTCCGTTCGTTTTTAAGGTGTTGTTCAAGTGCTTAATCTCTTACAGACACTGGTTAAATACAAGCTCTGAGTAATAATAAGGTGGTATCATTACCTTCTGTGTAGACAAAAAAAGCAATGTATAGATATTTAAAATGTTCTAGTGTGCCAAATAACAATACTGGTTTATAGCTTATTAGGCAGGTGGGTCTAACAGAGATCGCCCATTTTCCTTTCTTACTCATTTATGACTGAAAGAATTGTCAAACTTTGGATTTGAAGATGCATATGGAATGATTCTATGAAATTCTGACTTCTCTGTTACAGAGTGTAAAAAATGGAAAGGGAGGATACAGTAGTGCAATTGTTCTTACAAAGTGGTACTTCTTGAGGCTTAGAATTTTTTTCAGGGTCACATTACTCATATAAGCAAGATTTTTAAAAAAATAAAATGTTAATTGTGTGAAATATACATAGCCATAATTTTTTCTGACTTAAGCATGCTTATCTAAGCTGTTAGCTTTTTCAAAATGCAGGTAGCTGATGTACAAGTCAGATGGTAGTGACGTGTTTTTTGGGCTATTTGAAAAACTGGTAGTACTTGCAAAAATATTTGGTCTTTGAGTTAACAAGTTAAGAATGTAAACCATTGACTGGAAATCAAGATGCAAGATGTGTTGAATGTTTCTTTGGTTTTTTGGTCTCTTTTTTACACTAAAGTTAATTCCTGTAAGGGAATTCTTTTAATATATGCATATTATTATTATGCCAACTGTATGTCACCTGCTAACAAATGATTCCTAAACACATGAGGAATAATGGACTCCTAACCTCTGTTGAACAGGTCTTGCTTTTCCCATCCATTCATTTATGCTAAAATACTCTTACTGATCTTTGAAAATGATGGCAGCAGTTCTTGACAGAGGATATTTGTGTATGTGGCTTCTAATTGAGAAGGACAGTGTAAATCAAATTCAGACCTAAAATTAAGTGCTGCTGTGTCTTGTGGATTTATTTTTAAGTTATCAAGCACTTAAAACCACTTTGTTTTCAGGTGCCCATAGTTCTAAACTGCAGTACTGAGGACACTTGGTAACACTGGAGATGCTGCATGTCTATAGAAAACAGAGTTTACTAAATTGCTCAGTGTTTGCTTCTAGATCTGCCTTGTTCTTAACATCATGCAGAAGCTTTACTCCTTAATGACCCGGTGTGGCTTAACCCCAGCTGGCAGCTCAGCCCCACGCAGCCACTTGCTCACCCCTCCAGTGGGTTTGGGGAGAGAAGCAGAGGAGTAAAAATGAGAAAAGTCATGGGTTGAGATAAAGATAGTTTAATGGGTAAAGCAAAAGCCCCGTACACAAGCAGAGCAGAACAAAGAATTAATTCATCACTTCCCAGGGAGGGTGCTCAGCCATCCCCAGGACAGCCGGGCTCCATCACACGGAGCGGTGACTCGGGAACACAAACGCCACCACTCCAAACAACTCCCCCTTCCTCCTCCTTCCCCCAGCTTCATGCACTGAGCATGATGCCATATATATGGTGTGGAGTATCCTTGGGTCATCTGGGGTCAGCTGCCCCGGCTGTGTCCCCTCCCAACTCCTTGTGCACCCCCAGCCTCCTCGCGGGTGGGGTGGGGTGAGGAGCAGAAAAGGCCTGGGCTGTGTCTAAGTCCTGCTCAGCAACAACAAAAACACCCCTGGGTTATCAGCACTGCTTCCAGCACAAATCCAAAACACAGCCCCATAGTAGCCACTGTGAAGAAAATTAATTTTATGCCAGTCAAAAGCAGAACACTGAGTTCAGTGTTTGAGGCAGGAGAGAGCCAGCTTCCAATACCCGTTTCAGCGATCAGGCTTCCAGATACCAGTGTTGCATAAGCAACATTACTATTTTTTGGAATTCTTTTATCTGACAGTATAATGCTGTGAAACTTCTGCGGTACCCTTCTGCAGAATACTTTTCTGAATCAACTTGAAGGATGGAAAATTGGTTTGCTTACCAAAGTCAAATTTGTGAATTAAAAAATTTAAATGACAAAATAAATCTAATTGTGGGTGACATTTTCACTATAAGTGATGGGGAGGGGAGAAGTTCCATTTTTGTGTGTGTTTTGGTTTATTTTGAGGTTTCACTGCAAGCATGTATATAATTTTATACCCTCTATTTGCATGAGTAATCTCAAATTCAGGCATCAGTAGTCACGTGCTCTGGATATGAATGCCAAATGCACCTTGAATTGCACAGTCAAAAGTACTCTGTGCCCCCAAGTTCTGGATTTCTGCACTAACAGTAAAAGCTTTTTTAAAATCTGTAACGTCAATGCCTCACGATGATAAATGACGAGTGATGTGTGTATTTCTTCATTTTCAGGGATCTCCTTCAGACACTGACCGAGGATGAACTGCACACACTGGAACGTAACCTCTGCATCTCTCAAGATGTAGATTTTCCTGTCAGAGCAGATCCTGAAGTACCCTCTGTCGTTACGCCAGGCATAACTGCAACTTTGCCTCCTAAGGAACTTTCAGCAAAAGCTGAGAACACAGAGGCTGAGCTGGCTTGTTCCATGCAGTATGATGAGCAGGAGCTGGAGCAGCTGAACAGGATGGTACACAGAGTCGGAGATGAAATGTCTTCTCTGCTTTCCCCTCCAAGCATCTGTCAGTCTCCAGCTCACAGACCTAGCCTAAGAAATAGTTCCAGCACAGAAGCTTCACCAACAAGACACCATCTTGACAACTTAACTGATGAAGAGGACAGAGTGTTTTTTATGGATGACCTAGATGGAGCAGGAGAAGCTCTGGCTGGGTTGGATTCAGTAAGTGATACATTTGCTTGGGTGAATAACCCTTGCCACGATTCAAAACAGAACCTGCAATATAGAGATGCTTTGCTGTATGAGAATGGCCATCAGACAGAGGAAACTGTGCTTTTAAAAGATGCCGAAAGTGACTTAAGCAATAATAACAATGTTGAAGATGGAAAACAGATGTCTGGCATTTCAGTTCCAAACTCATGCAGCTGTCTAGAAGGTCCAGACTCACAGTTATACCTCAATGGCTGGGATGCGTACGGCGATGACGCAGAAACGGCGGAAGTCATAGCTCACAGGACAGGGGGAATGAAAATATCTGCTACTGTAATATTCAATCCTAAATCTCCTTCTAGCTCAGAATCCCCAGTAACGACCCCAGAAGCAGCTATTAGTTGTGTTCCTGGATCTGCTAATCCATTAGCAAATGAGGAGGAGGATGAATCCCATAAACTCAGTATAGCTGCCACAAACTGTCTAATTAATTCCTGTGTGTGTTGTGGCAGCTGTGAAGACAGCAGGGAGGACGGTGTTGAAGGTTTAAAGACTAAACATTCTGCAGGAGGTGTTGTAAATGCTTCATACACATTAGTAAAGTCTAAGGAAATGGACCATGTAGATAACTTGGACAATTCAGTCCCTGAGCAGGAAACATTAAAACCTGAAACTTCTGCTTTGTTAGCAGAAAGAGACTTTGGCAGTGAAGAGCAAAAACTGCCAATCTCCTCTAAGTGCCTGGCACATTCCTCAGGTTCACAGGTAGGAGCAGAAAGTGACTCCCAAGGAGAAGCAGAAAGCATCTCGAATCAGCAGAAGAAGTGGGAGAAGAGAAAACAACTGTGTGATAAAAAAATGGACTACAATGAAGATGCTAGTAGTGAAAGGACAGCAAAGGAAGATGTAAAGTCGAGATCTAGTTCAAGGTAAGAGCGACTTGATGTCTTGGTAGTAATCTGCATGTACATAAATTCCTGTATCCTTGTACTACAGTGACTGGTGTACTACAGTGACTGGTGTATCATTAATGTTGATATTAAGGACAATAGAGTGTTGCAGGGTTAAGGAATTTTTCCATATATATTTTTTTAATGCAGATAGCTTTTTATTGGATATTGGCTTTTCTACAAAAGATTTGGAGAACATCTGAATTTTAATCATCTAATGTCTCTGTATCATTGAAATCAATGTTACATTACCTGCTTAATGTATCCAAGAGGGCATTGCTGCTAAATGGTAGCTGGGTCATTAATTCCATTGTACTCTGCTGTTTTACAGGAAAAGTGTGTCTACCAAGTACTAAAAAGTTAACTTTCACATCAGTGCATGGGATTAAGTTGTGATCGAAACACATTTTACCTTGGCTTCATTTGAGAGGAAGGGATTGATCTGACCATGTTGCCTGTGGGCACAAGTCTGTCTGTGAATGTGTGTGTGCTGAAGGAGCCTAACAAACTGCAGAAGTGGCTTTTAAGCCTATTGCACCATTTCAGCCAAAGGTGATAGAAGAGTAGAGGCCATGGATTAAGGTTCTGCATATTTACTGACAATAAGGAACTTGATAAAGGGGAGATAACATAATTAATACTTGTAATAAAGCAAATGCCGTGCTTCAGTTCAACTTTGATTAGACACTAGGGATCTTGCACAGATCAGTAGAGAACCTGACTTCATTTTGATTTACTGCTTAGAGGATAAACTGTTTTGTAGTGAGTCCTCAGTTTCCCTGAAGTATTATCATGAAGCAGAGGGCAGACATTAGAGATGAGTTACCTTTGTTTTCTGTATTTCTGTGACAGCTGGCTTTCTTTGTGTGTGTGATCTCTCATTTCGTTCTGTTCACAGAGTTCAGGATAACACAGTGGAGGTGGCTTGAAGCATAACACAATATAAAGGCTACAGAAATAAGTGTACCAATCAAATTATGAAATGTTTTACTGGTAGTGGAAATAGAATCACGAGTTCTTTGGCCTGGACCTAATTCCTTTTACAGGTTAAATATAACTTAGCACGCACAAAACTTGACGTTTGAGAAGGTAATTTTATCTTTCTCATTATTCTGACTATTTGCTATCTTAGGCTTGCAAGTATGACCATATTCAAGGCCTTACAACAGGGTTTCTAAATGAACTTCATTTTAAGACGTAATTCACAAATCCCTTTGTCATTCCATGATTTTGCAACACTTCAAGTGGAATACTGCTTAAAAGTAATTACTGTGTTTAATTAGTTTCCTCATAAATGATACAAAATTCAGACTATTTATCTACCAGTTTTTGCCTTGGGTAGGATATTAAATGAAATTTTTGAGAACAGATATGAAAAATATAACAAAATTATGTGTATTTATAAGCTACTATTTCAGCCTCCCATGTTTTGTGGCTGTACTAACTTCTCCACTGACTTGTCCAGCCTCTATTAATATTGTTTAAAACCTTCATCTGAGAATTGTCCTTTTACAGAGAGTTCTGTAAGTCTGTGTTCCCACTTGCTTTTGTTTGCTCCTGATTCCTGCCTGGCCTCTCCTGCCTGTTGTGGTTTTGTAGACCTAAGTCACATTTTGTCTGTGTGGTTGCTTTTTCAGATTGGAGAAGTCAGAGCCTACTTGCTCAGAAGTTGTCCACAAGTTGCCCATACCTTTGATCATGCCTTAGCTCTTGCCCGAAACAGTTTTCAATTATACGATTCACTCCTAGCAATAAGTGAATCAGAACTGCACTTACTCAAGATAGGAGCAAACTATGGATGTGCACAGTGATGTAATTGTTTTCTGCTGGTTTTCAGTGGTTCCCAGTATTTGATTTGGGATTTTTTGCTAAGTGGTGTGCTGAGGTTCTTTTTGAAGTTTTTTGCTAAAGCCCCAAGATGCTACTTGTGATCTCAGAGATACAGAATGTGTCGTTCTGTATCTGATGCTAAAATTGTTCTCCATGTGTTTACCAGTTAAGTCTTGCCATTTTATTACCTATTATTCAGACTTTAAGATCCTGGGCAGTTCTTCAGTCTGTTCTGGTTATTACCCTGAATAATTCTGCATTAGTAGTAACCGTTCAGAGCTCATTGCTCTCTCTGTTTTTGCAGATCATACACAAAAACAAAGCTCCCAGGGTGCTGAAGAACCTCAGCCATGACATCCCACCCTTCTGAGAAGTGATTGTTTAACAGCTTCTCCCTTCGTGATTAAGAATTATTTATCCATGTTGGGCCCCTCCCTCTTAATTCTCTAGCTCCTTTGTTTTCTTAAAAGCCTTTCGTGAGGTATTTTGAGAGAACCTGTTTGGAAATCCAGAGGCTTGACAGATGAATCACCATTCTTCACAAGCTTCTTGACCCCTTCACAGAGCTCCCAAGAGGTTCCCTCTGCAGAAGTCGCGTTACTTCTTCCCAGACCTACCTTCATATTGTTGTCTACTCATTTGAGCTTTTGATACATTTTGTGTTGCTTGATATGATCATCAGGCTTACAGAGCTAGAGCTGTTTGAATCCCCATGGAGTCCTTATTTTTAGGGATTGCAACCTTTAGGCTCCAGGCATCAAGGAAGTTTTAAAAGAGAGCTTAATAATTCATCTCATTCATTCTTGAGTTCTAAAACTCTTGGGTGAATGGTTTTGAATATTTTAACAAGTTAGTGGGATTTGTCTGTTTTAACCATAGCCTCTTACACAGTTACTTTGTTGATTACTTCTTAATTAGCTGTATTTATTATTGAGACTACAGTACATCTGTTATTAATTGGCAAGTATTCCACCTTTGCAGCAGTAGAGCAGTAGGGATGGAGGTATTTTGTTACTAGATTGTTGCTGCTTTGTTTGGACACATTCTAATATCAACTCCTTTGGTGTATTCTGTGAAGGATGGAGATGCTGGGGTTCTAGTGAGAACTAGATTAAAAATTTAAATATGGATAGATCCTATTTTTTCTTTATATATATGTATAGATTTGGGTCTTGCCTCTGAATCACTAGTCATGTTATCAGTAAAAGAGATAATTCAGTTACAAAACAGAACTTTGTGGACCTTTCCTTACTCATGCTGCCTGGGCAATGACTAATCACTGTTTTTTGATGGTATTTTTAAATTGGAAGATCACATTAGGCTTCTGTGACTGCTCCCTATTACATGCTTGTGAATGCCAACTTAACCATAGGGGAAATGTTGGAGACAGTAGATTATTTTCAGAATGATGGACCCATTAGCTAGAACAATAAGCAATCTCATACACATGGAATAGCTGCAGGATAGGCTCATTCATCAACTTGATAAATGTATTTACTTTCTAGTTACTGTAAGTCACCAAGTAGAAGAAAATTTTCTTTCCCTTTTTGAATAAAGCACCTCTCAGATGTGTGACACAAACTGTTTGTTTTAGTAAGTCAGTCATCTTACTACACAATATGACATTATAGGTGTAATCCTTGTGATCCAGATGGGTTTACCATAATAATCCTTGTATCTGAAATATCTGGTATTTCAGGCTTCTCTGTCTAGCCTCAAAATTCAGTGGAGTTTAAAATAGAGATTAAACACTCTTCTACTAAAGATTTCATAGAATCATAGAATGGTTTGGGTTGGAAGGGACTTTAAAGATCATCTTGTTCCAGCCCCCTGCCATGGACAGGGACACCTCCCACTAGACCAGGTTGCTCAAAACCCCATCCAGCCTGGCCTTGGACACTTTGAGGGATGGGACATTCACAAATTCTCTGGGCAACCTATGCCAGGGCCTCACCACCCTCACGGGGAAGAATTTCTTATATCTGATCTAAACCTACCCTCCTTCAGTTTGAAGCCATCTCTCCTTGTCCTGTTACTACCTGCTCTTGGTAAAAAGTCCTTCTCCATCCTTCTTGTGGACTCCATTCAGGTACTGAAAGGCCTCAATTAGGTCACCCCAAAGCCATCTCTTGTCCAGGCGGAACAATCCCAATTCTCTCAGCCTTTCCTCACAGGAGGGGTGCTCCATCCCTCCGATCATCTTTGTGGCCTCCTCTGGACTTGCTCCAACAGGTCGATGTCCTTTGTGTGCTGGAGACCCCAGAGCTGGGTGCAGCTCTGCAGGTGGGGCCTCACCCGAGCAGGGCAGAGGGGCAGAATCCCCTCCCTCACCTGCTGCCCACGGTGCTTTGGATGATCCCAGGACAGGGTGGTTTCTGGGCTGTGAGTGCCCATGGCTGGGCCATGTCCAGCCTCTCACCCACCAGGACCCCCAGGTCCTTCTGGGCAGGGCTGCTCTCGATCTGTTCATCCCCAGCCTGTGTTGACATTGAGAACTGCCCTGACTCAGGTGCAGCCCCTTGCACGTGGGCTTGTTACAGCTCATGAGATTCCCATGGGCCACTTCTTGAGCTTGTCCAGGTCCCTCTGGATGGCATCCCATCCTTCAGGTGTGTGAACTGCACCACTCACCTTGGTGTTACCTGCAAAAGTGTTGAGAGTGCACTCAATCCCTTCATCTGTGTCATTAATGAAGATATTAAGTAATTCTGGTCCCAGTTCAGACCCCTTGGGGACACCAATTGTCACCGATGTCTGTCAGGATTTGAGCCGTTGACCACTGCCCCCTGGATCTGACCATCCAGCCAATTTCTTATCCATCTAACAGTCCATTCATTGAATCCATCTCTCTCCAATTCACATAGAAGGATGTTCTGGGGGACTGTGTCAAAGGCTTTACAGAAGCGCAGCTAAATGAAATCCTGTAGCCCTTCCCTTGTCTGCTGATGGAGTCACTCTGTCACAGGTGGCCATCACTGGGTATTGACAGGTTGCTACTGCTTTGGTTTTTAAGTCATAGCTAATGTTATGCCTTTCTCTGTTAATTGCTTGTAAGTATCTCAAAGATACAAAACACCAACAGCGTGAGAGTCTTGGGCAGCAGAGCTAATGAGATGCAAATATGAGAAAAGCACTAGCAGAGATGTGGTATCTGATCTGCTGAAGGGACAATGTGATAAATAAAGGCTGTCATGTAGCAAAACAAACTGTTAAGGGGGGAAAGCCATGTAAGAATAGAACAGAAGATGATAAAACTATGACAAAGCACCATTTGGTGTTTTGGGGTAAAAAAGGACGTAAGTTAACACCAAAACCAAGCTTTAAATCTGTATCTAGTATTCTCTGGTTTTCAACTGGAATCAAACTATACAGATTTTTTTAAAAAAATGTTCATTTACACGTAAAATTCTGCCTGCTCTTTCACAGAAGAAAGAAAATTTCAAAGAGGGAGGATAATTTTTTTGTGTGTTTTGTAAGTATTTGTCTTTTTGTTCTTTCCGGAGCTGAGGAGTCCATGTAAACCTGCTGATGTTTTATGAAGTTTGGCATCCTGTTTGATATTGTCATACAACGCTGGTGTCTTCATGTTTTAGTCTTAAATACTTGGTTCTGTTGCACGTTTGTTTATCTACATACTGACCTGAAAACAGTTCTGATATTAAAAAAGGGATTATTAAACATAATTTCTCACTTTTCCACTGCAGGTCTGTTGAAAATGTCTAGCTTCAGTTTTACAATTTTTTTTTTTTTTTTGCATTTTCCTTGATCTGTTTGAATGTATTCTTGATGAAGCTTTTTGCAGTGCACCCAAGAACTTGCAAAAGGAGCTGTAAATGGTAGTGAGGAGAATTTCTTACCTTCACCCTTCCTGCAAGCTCTAGCTGTGTCCATTGGCTGTTGGATGCTGGCACTGTTTGCATTTACTTGTGGGGGCTAAAAAATAAAATATTTTGCCATATGCTTTTGCAGTGTAAGGAGGAGGAATGAGGCATCCTTGGAAAAGCATGTTTTGCTATTTGTTGATCTATATTGGAATTCTAGAATAAGAGGAATAATTTATTCTTTAGCTTGGTATTCAAGTTGTCTCATTTCTTAGTCTTGCAATTCTTTAATCCTAAATTGTATATATTGTACAATATTTATATATTACAATAGTCTATCTTGTAATATATTAAAAATTTATTTCCTCAGCATATTAGAATAATTCTGTAAAAAGATGAACACCTGTTTCAGACAGTTGGTTTCTAATTTTGATTTTTTTGGCCTGTACTTTATTTTGTTCACTCCTTAGCAACATGTGATGTGTGCACATTTTCAGTACAGCAACTTGAAGATAAGTCATTCCACCTTTATAAATGCATGGAAAAGAGCCATTTGTATTTTGGGGATGGCTAACATTTGCTAAAAAAACAAAATCAGATTCACACAAAGTAGCTTTCTAGCTCGTCTTAGCTTTCTAGCTTTTGATTCTACAAGTACTCCTTTATTAAAACCAGATTAATTGATATTGAAATGCAAATTAACTTGATTAAATGTCTTAAATTCATGCTTTTCTATAATATTCCCATCACAGTAAGACTTAAGAAAATTGTGTATATTTTTACATGAAAATGTTGCCTTTTCCATAAAAAATTAATGGGCAGCTGTGCAAGTTCACGTAAACAAAACTATGTCTGTTTAGTGTCTTGTACTGATTAGTCTTTAACTAGCTATTCAGGAGAAAGAAAAATTCTCATCAGCAAAAAGCAAATAGTAGTTGATTGGGAACCAAACATCAGCCTTTTAGCTGCAAAACTTCCCTTAAGCTGTCGTTGATCTGGCTGTTCATTGAAGTTCTTTGTTCCCCTTCTCGTATTCTCTTTCTCGCCTTTGTGCAACTAGCCAAATTCAGATTCAGTATAAATTAATTTTTTCAGTCCCTCCTCCCCTTCTTTTTAACAATGCAAGTCTCAAATTAGAAGTGGCAGTGTTTTACCATGTCTGCTGAACACTGATTTTGTGCGGCATCCAGTAAACGACTGCTGTTACGAAGCTTTAGTGTGCAAATAGAAGGTGTCACTGTTTTATACCAGCTTCCCTTCTACTAGGTCCAAATATCAATTAAAGCAACAGTGAACCATATTAGCTCTCAATGTAGGGATTTGTGAAATAACAGGTAAAAAAAGTTTTAAAAGATAGTTTTTGAGTGGATTTGGTGTGACACACGAGGCTTTAGAGTCAGGCCTCACGTAGTGAGCTAGTCAAACAATACTTGTGCCAATTAACTATTGTAATATGAAATGTAATTGTATTCAATTAGTAGCATTCATGAAGAAACCGTCCCCTGAAACAGAGGTTTAATTAAATGTAAGAGGCTAGAAACACATTGCAGTAGAAAAAAGCACGGATAAAATAAAGGTGGCTTTCAGTTTGTTTTTTTTCTTAGAATAGTTACAAAAAGTGGCCAACAGCTTTAAATAAATGGTTCATTGGTTCATTCTGCCAGTATTCCATGAAAAGAGGCAGCCATATCACCCCATGTCACTTTGCTCCGTGTCCTCAAATCTTTAGTCTGTAATTTTATCAGAAGTGCTGAAGAATTATGTTTTGATGAGCATGGATAGTGGTTTTATCCAGTGCTAGAATGTAATTTTTAAAACAGCACTGTAGGCGTTGAAGACCTACAAATGAAAGAAACTTTTGCCACCTTACCCAGTTTAAGCAGTCCTATGAATCCCAATCCAACACAAGGCTGTTGCAAATGAGCATGACGTGGTGGATGGAGCTCAGGTCACCTGTGGGCTGATGTGGGAAGGAAGGGTTAGCAGCTCTCAGCTGCAGAATGCACAGATTTTCTTCTGTAATTCTGCTAATGAATGCGTGTGCTGAGCCATCATCAGCTCATAATGGGAATCTTGAGATGTGAAAAGCAGGTCAATTCACCTCAGGATCTACCAGCACCTTAGAAGAGCAGAGAGGATCTTGAGGCAGACATTAATAAGAAGAAAATTTTACGGTTACCCTGAGTCTGTGTGTACTGAGAGGGAAAACAGTGAGTATGTCAGGAGTCTTTTTTATTTGTTGGTTGTGGTTTTTTGTTTTGTTTTACTGGGTTTTTTAAAAGCTAGTTAGTATTAACAGATAGTATAAAACAGAGTTATCATTATTGGATTCCCACTTCTTGGTACTAAATGAACACAGAACTTCTTATCTGAAGAGTTACAGCCTGAATATGAACCAGAAATAAACACTGTTAATCATAAATACCGTTTCTGGTACAGTAATTCAATCTATATGGATACACAGGAATGAGAAAAATGTTTGCATGTTGTAATTGCCTAAACTGCACATTGTTTTATTACAACAAACTGATGTTTATGAGCGTGGTTTGTGTCAGGCGTGTTCAAGCAGTTTGCATTGCCAAGTGATGACTGACTGGATGGATATCTAATCCTGAAATCAGCAGATTGTTCAGCATGGTCAGGTTTGTGCCCCAAGAGAGAAATGGAGAAGTGGAAAATGAAGGCATTTATAAAGCAGTTTAGGATGGCCGACAGTGTTAAGACAAGGCTTAAAAACAGATGGGATGGTGGAACTGGTGAGAAGTTGTACTGATAGGAACTGGTGTGGGGTGAGAGAAGATTGAAATGAAAGGCAAAGAACTCTGAAGAAGAGATGAGGTGAGACTTATTATCTGAAGGCATCTGTGAAAATGAAAATAAAGATAGCATTGAGATAGTTGATAATGCCAGCTGGTTGTGGGCCATTATGCTCATGATGCTTGTTGGGGTTGCTTACCATTATGGTCCTTTATTAGGGGTAGTGGTTGGTTTGGTTTGTGTTTTAGCCTAGAGCATTTAACTCCCCAAAAATGTATGAGAACTTCTGAGTTCTTAGAAAAAATGTAAGCCCTTTGGGCTCTGTGTAATTTAAGCTTAAAACCTTAAATTCTTTAAAACAAAACAAAAAAGTAGCAGACTAGAACCTAAGAAAATTGAATTTAAGTTCTTAAATACTGGTAACTGAGATATTTTGATTGGACTTCAAATATATCAGGCAGAACTTCACAGAAGGCACTGAAGGACAGCAAACCTGACATCTTTCAGAAAAATTATTACTACCCAAATCAGCTGGCAGGATTGTTACACTGGAAAAATCTGGAAGTGGTGGGGAGGTGAGAAAGCGTAAAAGAAGATGCTGAGTTTGCTTCTTGTTTCCTGGTTCTGCTGTTCAAAGATTAGTTTATTCTGAACAAAAGAGCGATGTGCTTCACTCACAAGAGACAAGCAATGATGTATTTGCTGTAAGACAATGAGTTAACAAATTTCCATGGTAGATGTGACAGCGGTTTAAGAAGGTTTGATGGCAAGGTACACTTCAGTGTTTAGTGCATAGGAACAGGGTCAGACAAAGCTGCCAGGGAGACCCTTTCATTGAGTCAGGAGGTTCAGAGAGGAAGTGGCTGCAGATGGATCTGGACTTAGTCCCAGACGTGATCAATGGTTTATGTCTAAAGGATTATTTATATATGTGTAGTCAATCTTTTTATCACTTAGCTAATATTGCAACGTTTCAGCACGCTTATTCCCAATTCACTTACTCAGTATCTGATGTGATAAGGATTTGCTCAGCCTTGAGGAGTAATCGTGAGAGGCATCCCTACTCCCCGGGAGATCCTGGCTTGCAGCCTGCTGCCTCACAGAACAGTTGAACAGGCCCTGGAATGTCCACTGGTTTTGGGCTAAGATGAGTGACTTATAGTCATATTTGCATAATCATTGTACTTTGGTTGGTGCATGCCCAAGTAGCCCTCAGGTGCTGAGCAAGATTTATGGCCCTTGGCTACTGTGGTGTCACCTGGCTCCCCAGAGCCCAGCCTGGGTACAGACATCCAGACTGCCATTTCTGGCTTTTGCTTAACAAGAAAAGGGGGGCGAGCACACCATCACACCTGCCTAATCATGGTGTGAAATTGTATGCTAATAGTTTTTTTTAATATCATTTAGCTGCTGTAAAACAGATAGTAAAACTACATTTTAGTAGCATGACCATATTGTTAGATTGGATGGGTAAAGGTGATGAGCTATAAAAGAGTAAGCCTTTGTTTAAATGCATATATCTCTTCATAATGAGCAGAATTAGCAAGGGAAATTACATAAAACGAATGAAAGTTAAATAGATTTTTGTTCAAGTCTGATAGAATTATTTTCCGGTTGTGAAGTCTCTGCTTTCAACTAAAGCATGGTACGCTTGGGATTTATTTTCAAATTGGCAGTCAGAAATGAGAAACATGAAGGGGTACATTTTCCGAGTGATTAGTGGGAGGTATGCAAACAAATCCTATTATTTCTTAGTGGGATTAAAGCACATACCTTCCATACACTGCTTTGAAGAATTCCCCTTAAGCGTTCTTCCAGACTTCTAGATGAAAAAATAGCTGTAATAGTAAATTTGGTAGAAGAAAAGAGTTTGGAGCATAACTGGTTTGCATATGTCTAAAAAGCAAACAAACATTAAAAAAATCTGCTAATAATTGTGGAGAAATAAGGTAAAATAACCCTGACCTATATAACAACCTCTCTTTTAACTGGAGATGTTTCTTAGGTTTCTCTTTGCATTGTCCAAAGATTTCTGTTGAGTGAACATTTGAGTTCAGCAGGCTTGAATGAATCTTCTGCACCGCCTAGAGCCAATGCAGCTTTGATATCTCTGCTCAAGATTACATATTTTCTTATCTCATATAATATTTTGCAGCTTGTGGAATTTCCAGTAGCTGAGCAGTAAATTGTTACTCAAACAAGAAATTGGTCTTTACAAGATAGTTTAATAGTGCGTATGAAACTATTTTTAATCCTCTAATCCTAGTTTATGTTGATAATATGATGTAAGATCCAAAATGATGGTTATTTAGAGGCTTTTCATTAGTCCAGGGATGCCAGAGACAAGTTGTGTACTGTTCATTTAAATTATTCATATCCTTTTGCTTTTACTTAGTAGCTAGTGGATTTCCACTAACGAAGTGTCAGTGGTTTGCCATGGGACTGCTCCTTCCTGGATATCTGTTGTCTCAAAGCCCAAAATTTGTGGTACATCTGTGGCCCTTACAGGGACTGAGCAAACTTAGGAGCAGGGGCAGGTATATTATCTTCTGCTCCATCACCGAAGTGTCAGCTTTCTGCTTTCTAACAAACCTTTTCCTTCCAAGGGGGGGGAAAGCGTAGGTCAAACTTGTCACAATATTCAGAAGCTTTTGAAGCCTATCGAGTACTGTGCCTTGGCCTGAAACCCAAGATGACTTTATGAACTTTCAGTTTTGTTATGTCTTCATTTTAAGGTTATACCACACTTAGCAGCACGGGCATGCTATTCCCTCTATCTCCAATGAAAATGTAAGATTCTCAGTTTTTTCCTGAATATTTTAACTGTATGGCATGAATTAAATTGAAGATTGTTATAAGATGTGTGCCCACTGACTTTGCTGAATTGCCTGTCCTTTTGGGAAGAAAACAGAATAGGTTTGTATCATTTTCTGAAGAGCAAAAAATGCAACTTCCAGTTTATTCTTATTTCTGTATAACCCATGACAAGCCATGACTTATCACAATGCTCTGTTTTTGCCTTTGCTCGCTTCAGCAGTTCATTTTGTTTCCGTATGTTTTTTCAGTTCTCAGGATGGCTTACGTGATTCCCCCCTCAGCTCCATCTCCAGCAGTGACTATGAGAGTGTTTCTGTCACTACATGTAGTCTCTCCAGCATATACGCTCTGAGGTAATAACATCACTTCGCAGTCAGATTTGACGAATGGTATCGAGTTATGCTTGGTTAAAAATTTTCATTGAATTAATCAAGTGACAGCAACACTTCTGAGTATTCTTCCTTTTGAACAACAGGTGCTTTTTGGTTGGTTTTTTTTTTAACCCGCCAGCTTTCTTCAGTGCTGTGACAAATGTGAAGCAACTATTTCTGGAAAAGATTTTAATGCATACGGGAATCACTTACATATGTCCATGACCTCGTTTTTATTTATCCATATAGCAGTTTTTAGGAGACACTTCAGGTTGTAGCTTGACGAGTTACAAATGTTTTTCTTAGCCAGCCCTTAGCTTTCTAGAAAACATGTTTTTTCCATTTTGTTTTGCCTTGTAAAATAAAGGAACATTCTAGTTAACAACAGTTTAACTTACGCCCCGTTGCTGGCCAACGTTGGTAAGAATACAGTGAAGAACTGCTTCTGACTTCACAGACTATTCTGAGTTGGAAGGGCCCCACGGAGGTTGTGGAATTCAATTAGTAAGTGAATGGCCCATACAGGGGTTGAAACTGTGACCTTGGTGTTATTAGCAATGCTATTTTATATTCTCATCTTCTGAAACTGCATGGAGTTTTAACTTTAGTTTTATTCAAAGCACTTAATGAGAATGATAGAGGAATTAAGGTTAGGGCAGAAAAATGGAACTAAAACGTAAAAATGAGATCTTTGCATTTTTCATTGTTTGCATACCATACATGGATGAGATGTATTGCATACACCGTATGCAATAGCTCTGGTACAGACGGATTGAAATACCACTACTTCAGCTGATGTAGATCATCCTCCACTGCTTCTTGTCCTCTCTTTTTCATCTGTTTTTCTCTCCCCAGCACTTCTTTTGAACTTCGGCATTTTCAACTTTCATCTAGGTTTTGAGATAAAAAGAGGAGATAAAATGGCTTTTCCAATGGTGATAGATGCAATACTACAAATAACAATTCGAGGTTTTTTAGGATGTACCTGTCTTCAAGTTCAGTTTTTTAGAGTTTCATATTTTTAAATTAAGGGCAGAAAGATACAACAAAAACTGTTCTTCGTTGTGTTAATTTTGAAATTCATTTCCTTTTGGCTGTTCTTCAAACAAAACCCAATTTACCTGCATGCAGCAGTTGCCCTGTTCCAAATACTGTATACATCGAAGACTGTTTCACACAGGGCTGTCTGAATGGATGGTAGATGTAGCCTCAGTTACTCTTCAGGAATAACTGGAGCAGTAAGAATAAGTCTTGATTAGGTGCACCACCTCTTTTGAAGGCCTTACTGTACTGCCTTTGTACGTTAGTGTTGCAATTGCCACTGTATTGATGCTTAGGTGAATGAAATTGATTTATGAGGCAGTATTTCTACATGTGCTATTGTGCTCTTGTCCACTGAAATTTAGCATTGCATCATCCCTGGGTGGCTTGATGAAACCTAAGTTGGATATTTTTCTGCATCAGATGGATATTACTGGAGATGTAGTTATTGTAGTTTGTGGTCCACTAAAACAAACGAGCGAAGTGCCTGCCTGACTGTAATGACGAGAGTTTCCCCTTTTGAAAGACTTAGCTTAAAAAGAGTTTAAACTTCTTTTAACGACTTATTTTAATGAAATAAAAAGAAAAGCTCAGAAGCCTAACTGCTTCACAGTATTATGTTCCTAGATCTTTGTGCATGGAAATGTAATATTCGGTGCATCTATTTGCATAATTTTTTAGAATGTGGTTTTTTTTTGAGGAGGTCCCCTGTTCTCTCCTTAGAGAGTTTTATTTGGCCATTAAACAGCTTCTCTAGAATTGCATTATTTTTTTTACTACAACAAACATGTTCTTTGTAAAGACAATCTCTAAAATGTTCTTTTCTGAAATAACTAAGTTTTCCATGATGCCATATGCATATCCAAAATAATACCTAATTTGGGGATTTATTTCTTTTTCTTCTGAAATATGCCATTTTAAGGTACTTAATTTCTTGCTGTTCGCTTAACAACAGTTAGAAATTAAGTGTAACATTTACAATTTTATCTGAAAAATAATTGGCTAAACACAGAATTCTTGAAATACATTTATGTGGCCTTTCAGCCTCCTGTGAAACATAAACAATTCCTTTGTGCTATTAAATAATTAGTACTGAGACTGACAGTCATGTTGCCAGATTGCAGCATGTTTTGGGAATAACTTCAGAAAATTTAGCTCTGATAGCAAAACCAGTTTTAGATGCAGTAGCAGCGTTGAACTAATAGTGTGTTAAATAGCATAGGTGGAATTGATTTGAAACGATGAAGTATTGTATGTATGGAATTATGTATGTGTGTACAGTTATTGTTTTCCAAATGGAGAACCATGGAGAAAATTCCCACTCTTTGGATCCCCGAGCACCATTCAACCCATGGATCATTGTTTGCCATTTTGGTTTTTATTGAGAGGAAAAAGCTGTTAGGACTATAAGGAGCCATTTGGGACCAATTTAAGAGGCTGCTTCAAGTCAGCCTGTGATTTACCACCTTAGACTTTTTCCTCATCAACCAATGCTGTGTAATTTTTTTGAGCTATATTCATCCCATCTAATTTTAGGCACCAAACTCGCACACCTAAATTTGGAGTTCCTGAAGGTTCCCTACTTAGTCAGTAGAGAAAAGTGGAAACCTCGGTGAAGCGTGTAATTTGTTGAAATGCATCTGGGCTGAAGATTTTCAGTCTTAAAGGAGAACTGTGGTTGCATACTTTGATTACTGGCAGTTCACACGGTAATTTGAAAAAAAATTTTAAAACTTTGCTCAAGGTTCCTAGACCACAAATTGAGGGAAAAATAAAAGTACAGAGGGTTCTCAAATGGTTTTGCCTAAGCAAGTTTGATGATTTCATTGGCACCTGATCTGTGTAGAAGGTTCCTCTTTCTAGTCTCAGAGGTCTGGTGGTCAAGAAGTTAAATGTTCAGCCCAGTTCAGAAGATAATTTTTTGCAAAATGTTCATTAAGCAGTGTCCAGACTTGAGATGCCCATACCAGTAGTTGGCTTTCTCAGCCAAGAATAAATGTGTTCTAGGTATTTTAGAAAGCTTCCAAGACACTGTGTTCTTATCCAGACTTTGAAGGCTATGCAGAAGTCTTTTGTACATCAGTGTGACTGTGAAATAACACTGCTGACTGGAGTGAAAGTTGCCCTACAGCAGGGAAGTGGCAATTGGCCCATTGATTATAGTAGCTCCATGAAAAAACATCCATCCAGTTTTTCCTTTTTAATGGTTTCTTTCCATAAATGTTATTTTTAGAACCATTTTTAATGTAACTGTAACTTACTAATTGTAAACAGGCAGCTAATAAAATACACTACTGAAATCTTACCCATATAAGTGTTTGAAGCAGTAAAGTCAGTAGTTTTTAAAAATAAACTGCAGGAGCTTGTCAGCTTTCGACATGTGTTTGAATTACTGGACAAGATCTTGACATGAGCATTAATTTGAGTGGAAACCTAAGTGAAGCCTCTTCATCTGCTAACAGATTGAGAGGCCTTGATACACTTAAAGATTGGACCTAAGTTCTTTGAAAGACTGGAACTAGAAAATACAAGAAAAAATGCTGCTTTGGGAATGAGGAGGAAAGATAAGTGAGATGACAGAAGAACAAGGTAGTTGCAATTATTTGATTTCAAGTCTCATTGAAGTTTTTGGTGCAAGAGTGCCAGGGAGGAAGAAATACTGATGAATCTATATTCAGGTGTTTGCCTGCCTTGAGTAAACTTTACATGATAAACTCTACTTCATTTTAAGTTTATAAAGAGCCAGTAAATTAATATAAATAATAACTCTTTAAACTAACCTTAATGTTACACGAGATGCTTTCCCTAGTCAGCAGGTATTTTATTTTTTAGATATGTCATTGCAGCTTAAATACTGGTGGGTTTTGGCATATTTTTCTACTGTTTTAGGCATTTACAAAAATTGGTGGTGAAGTTTTAGCCCATTGTTTACAGTCTGTAAAAGGCAGTATCTGCAATGAATTGTGACTCGAGTTTATGCCAAAACATCAAGACTCTGCCAGCAATTAGAGGGGGATATTTATCTGGATATTTCAGTTAGAATATCTGTATTTGTGTATATGTGGGCACACATATACCATTCTTAGTGTAAAATATTTCTTTGTTATATCAAGATGAAACCTCCCCTGGTACAACTTGTCCTCTCCGTGTGGCTCCGTGTGGAGAGTCAGCCTCCATCCTCTTTACAGCCACTCTTTATGTACTGTGATGAGGTCCCCTGGAGCCTTCTCTTCTCCAGGGAATAAAATACTGCATTCCTTCAGTCTCTTGCTAGGACAGGTTCTCCATCATCTTCATGGCCCTCCTTTTGATTCTCTCCAGTCTGTCTGTTCCTTTTCTTGAACTGTGGAGACCACAGCTGGGCACAGGAGTACTCCAGGTGTGGCCTGACAAGCTCTTGGTAGTTTGGGATGGTCACATCTCTCATCTCTGCGAGTGGTGCCCCTGTGGGTGCATCCCAGCATCTGATTTGCCTTCGTTGTTGCAGCAGCTTCACTGCTGATTCCTGTTGAGCTTGTTGTGCACCAGGACCCCCCCAGGTCTCCCTCAGCAAAGGATCCCAGCCCGTGCCAGGCTCTTTAGCGCTGTCACTGCTGCAGGACCTTGCACTTGTCTCTTGTTAAACTCTGCACTCTTCTTGCCAGCTCACTCTTCCAGCTTGTCCTGGTCTGTGAGATTGCTCTCCCTTCTGACACATCCACCTCACCATCCAGTGTGGTGTCGTCAGTGAACCCGATGATGGTGCTCACAGTCTTGTCATCCAGATTGTTTTGGTGATGCTGAACATGTGAGGCCCAGTGTCCATCCCTGGGGATTCCCACTTGTGGCAGGCTGCCAGCCCGCGTACAGACCATTGATCAGCACTCTCAGCGTGAGCTCTGTCAGAGCCAGTTTCTTGCCCATCTCACAGACCAAGAAAAATTCATGTGGGTGGACAGTTTCTTACAGAAGCAGGTTTTATACTGTGCTTTCTCATCAGTCAAACTCGGTGCCTCGAAAAGGATTGAAGAAGTAAAAAGAACTTGGTTATTCTCCAGGACTGTGAATTATAGTAGAAGTATTCAGTTCTTTCATCTCATGGTCCAGAGTTTAAGCTGTCAAAGCTACAGCGCAAATTACATGCCTGCGGGGTTTAACAGAGATCACAGCTACTCTAGGGATCTTGTAGATCATAATGTGGAGGACAACAAACACATTAACAATGCATTTTAACTGAAGTGTCAGTCTACCTGATCAGCCCTGTCTCCAGTTCTTCTGTTTTGCACTTTTACCTTTGTTAACCTGGTCAGGTTACATTGAAGCTATGCAAAGTGACAGATTCATTCTGCATTAATGTTTGGTACTGACATTTTTGGTTTGATCACTGTAGATTTTCTTTCTCCTTTTTTTCTGTAGAGCTCTTCTTTATGGAGAGACTGCTCACAAACAGAAAAAGGGTGTTAGTAATGGCTTAACATGTACTGTACTGGAGTCCTGGAAATAGAGCTCGGTGAGCAGAGCTGTGGGAAGAGAAAGGGGGTTTGTACCTTGAGCAAATCTGAATGACTTCCAGTATAGATGATATTCCTGCCTAATGACTTTGAACTGCAAACTCTGTGTGTGTGTCTCTTAGGCACTGAGAGTCTGTGCAGTTTTGCACAGCTCTGTCACTCAAGCAGTGTGAGGGCAGTATTAATACAGTCATAAATAGGTTGCTGCTGTATACAGTCTTCTTGTTTTGCTGCTAAATCCCTTGCCCCACCAACCAGCTGAGCAGTACCAGCAAAACAAAAAAGTCGGTGTTGATGAGGTCCGTCAGCTTTTGCTTCTGATTTTAGTCAGCGAGACACGTGACTGAAGCAGATGTCTCTGGGTTTTCACCACCAGGATTCTTCTTGATGTGTTTCATGCCTATCTTGTTCTTCTCCCTGCAAGACCAAAAAAAAAAATAAATTAAATCTCCAAATGGTGCAGCATTTTCTAAGCTATAGTGTTCCTTTCCAGGATATTCTACAAGGTATTTTATATTTTATGCATATCTTTGTCTTTAGTAACAAGTAACTGGATGCAGATTTTATTTTTTCCAAGGAATAACCCAGGCAGCTAGTGTTAGCAAGTGCTCGTTACAGTGGGAAGCTGAAAACTCAGTTGTTGGAAGTTTTTTGGTCTTTCCCTATTAAAATTATAAAATTCATATTTTAGAGGTGTTAAAATGTTCAGTGGTTGAAATAAATATAGAATATATTGCTCTCTGTGTAAATCCAGTAAAATGGGGCAGTATTTTAGGCTGGCTAGCGTCAGTGGCAGAGGCAGTAAGGCTGTTCTGGCAAAATTGGTAGACCCCTCACAATTTGCCATTTGGGGGCTGTATTCCGAGTGGCAGATCAAACATACCGTATGGCTGGGGACTGACACAAAGTGATCATAATGGCTTTGTGTTCTTGTTCCGACATAGCTCAGTTGCAATTTTCATTTTTAGTAATTTGGCCACAATTATAATCATTTTCATTTTAGTGATGTGTAAAAAATCTGTTGTTGAATGTGACTTGGTGTTGTTGCCTGTGATAGTAATAGAACAAAATTACTAGCTTTCAGAAATTAGGTTTTATTTTACAGATTAGGGGTTTTTTCCCCAGTAAAACCCTTAGAATAGCATGTTTGGGAGTTTTCAGATTATGTGTAATTAAAATCACTATAGTAACTGCAGTTTTTGCAGAGTTTTTGTCCGTGCCTAAAGATACATTGTAAAACCACAATTAGATTGGAGGAAAAAAGAGAGGATTTCCTCATACTTACAGCGGCATTGAAGGTGAAAAATAAAGAGAAACCTATCTTTTCTAATTAAAATTTTAAGGTTCCACCTAATACTTTAATTAGCTTTTCTCAGCTTTGACTCCCACGTCTGGATACTGAATTTCTGTGGGATTCTCCTAGACCCTGGGATGCATTCATGTTTCTGCTGCTCATTCTGTATTATTTTTTGAGGGAACCGATGGAAGCAATATGAAAATGTTGTGCTAATTAATTTCCCTATCTCTCAGAATTCCTCATACTGGTAAGTGGTTTTGAGGCTGCTTCTCGGTGTCCATTTCTGCCACACACAGGAATTGCAAGTCAAGAGTGGATCTGCAGGAAGTGGATGCTAAAGTAATTCACTTGTTGCAATGCCATGCAGAACCGTGGCTTGCCTGTGGCAGAGGACATTGCTGACGAGCTGTGTGAAATTACTCTTTGCCCTGAAATATTTGTATCAGGTATCCAAGTTCTGCCCGTCCTTTGTCAAGGTCTGGATGAAGTGTGAAAGCTGGGGCTGATGTATCTCTGTCCCTGTCTTGGATACCAGAGCTGGTTTTATGTACCATTTCATCCTAAGTGCCATACTGTTTGTGGTTTTCACGTTCAGTTTTTCCAGTCCAGTATATATTTTTGAAGTTTAAATATTTCTGTTCTCTAATCTCATTTTATTTATCCTTTTGCAGTGTGAGTGAATGCTTGAGAGCTTTAAACGCAAGTTTGATTACAAGGAAGTGGTGGGAAAAAATGCCATGGTGGAATTGAAAAAAGTCATAGTAGAACCCAAGCAATATTCTAACTTCTTGTTTTTTCCATTCTATTTTCTCTTGAATTTCACAGTAACTTTATCTTGCAGGTTTTATCCCTTTTTGGTTTAAGCTTTAGGAAAAGCAGTAAATGTGGTACCTTGCAAGTATCTGACATTAAATTTGATGCTTAGAAAGCAGCACTGTTGATTACTAATGCTCTTTAGTTATTTGTTCATATGCACACTTACAGAAGTTTTATCTATAATGACCAAAATAGCTATTTGGGAGAGAGCACTGTTGAAGTTGATAAATTCTGCTCTGGCAATGTTGTTTATTTTAATTTCCATTTGAAATACTGTGTCTTTGCATTGATCTGAAAACCCAGTCCAGAGTGTTAATGAGTTTGAGTAAGCCATAAGTTCTCTTAGGCTGAGTTTCTTAGATTGGATCTGTTTAGCAAGATGCTGCTTTAACAGCTCTGTTTTTTGCAAAGTCCAAGTGAAAATGCTCTGCAGTTTGAGGTCTGAACAGCTGAGGAAAGATTCAAGATGTTCTTCCAGCAGAGTGGGCAGCTGCAGAAGCTGCCAGGGTCTGGAGCAGAAGTTGTTGCTGTTGATTTCAAATTCAATAGAGTTCAATGCTCAGGACTTTTTCCTGACTGAAGATACCACCTAGGATGTATGGCTAATCCTGTTAGCCAAATTCCTTATTTTAATTAGCCAGCCTCGGCTTGCCCACCTCTACAGTGGCAAGGGAAGCTAAGAACGGGCTTCTGCAAATCTTGCAGTGTAGGAAAAGTAATTCCCCCCCACTGAGGAATTCAAAAGGTTGACAGCAGATGGGGCTTCTAGCACATGTCCTGTGAATGGAGCAGGGCATTGCTCATACATGTGATAATGCTGTTGTCTAGTGAAGTCCAGTTCTTCTGGTGATTTCTAGCTAGAGGGATTTGCATGCAGTTATATTATTTGTTTCTCAAGACAAAGTTCTGAAGCCTTGGTGTGCTTTAAGGGTGAGTGGGTTGGTTGGTGGGTTTTTTTCACCCTCTTTAGCTGTTTCTCTTAAAACAGAGAGGAAATAGCTAAGGGATTACATTTTAAAACCCTCTTGACTTAATAAAATATTAGGGTTTAAAAGTCAAGAAATAAAGTTCTGAATTAAAGCATTTTTAGTCTGCTTTAAATGTAGGTTCTGGGGTCATTCCTTAAAACATAGTCCTTAGCTAGAAAACTACATGCTATTACCTAAATAATAGGACATGTTCTGGCTTGGGTTTAAATGACTCTAAAATTGAGTGTGTAGCCGCCCACTTCACTTAAAATAATTGTAAGATGCCGTGACTTCACAGTTTTTCTTCCAACCCTATCAAAACTAGCACATGTTAGAAACCAACAGGTTTTAGCCTACTGTTTATCGTGTGAGAGTATCCAAAAAGAAACAGTAGAGGTACTGCAAAAAGCAGATGGGAAGTAAGTTGGGGTTTTTTTCTTACGGATTTGGGAGTTACATTTCTCTTACCTAAACCCCTTTAATCTTCCTCTTGTCATTCCTCATGTATGCAACCTTTGTCTTTCCTGAACTATTGTGTTTGATCCTTTACATGGCCTTTGGAGTTGTTGTTTGTTCTTTTTAGCAAATTGGAACCCAGAGTTGACTACAGCCTTCTGAAGTAGAAGAGTAAGAGTAATAAGAGTAAGAATTGAGTAATTGGCTGACGTGTTAGTGGTGAGATTTCCAGTTATAGCCTACACAAATATCAGTGGGAGCAATGTACCAGCTTGCTGAAGTTGTTTTAGCAATTGTATGTGATCCATAACATGGACTTGCCTGCAAACATTTTGGTTGGTTTGTTTGTTTAATTTACCATAAGTGTTAAAAAATTCAAGTGGGAGAGAATCTTAAATGTTGAAGATTGGATAAAAAGTGTATGTTATTGATATCATACACAGAGCATAAGGTGGCCATTATGCTAAACTCTGTATGAGCAAAAAATGAAAGTTGGGGAGCTCATGGTAATGTGTTTTGAGAAATATTGTAAGAACTACAATATTCTACATGTACCTGTGTATATGGGGAAGCTGACATACGTGAGACACCTACACATGTCTATATCTTTAGTTATTCAATACATGTGGTGTTAAATAATGGACATGAGAGATTTGTTGAGGCTGACTAGTGCAAATGAATTGATATCATTTAAGTCCAAGGAACTGCACTGCTTTATAATTTGTAGACAGTCTCTCATCAATTTTTAAATGAACTCTAATTTATATTTAAGAATTGGGCTACTGACCCTTTGTAAAAACTTCCAGCAGGGTTTACAACTGTAATGTCCTTCTATGCAGAACATTAGGAATGTGTGAAATCACAGAAAACTTTTTGCAAAGTTTTCACATTTCTCTACTGTCAGGGGTCTCACCTGCTACTGTACAGCACTTACCAAACTTTCCTAGAGAGCATCCTTGGTCTTAAAATGCATCTCTGAGTGAACCTCTGCATCAGAATGGTACCATGTAATGCATGGATTTTGAATTCACTGTGAAGTGGATTCACCAGCTTTAAATTCACACTACAGTGGAAGGGTGTTACCTGTTTTCTTGCAGAGTGTTACATTGTACTTGTGCCCGTGCTTGTGTAGTTAGCTGGAGATTTCCAGAGGAAGTGAATAGGAATCCCTGATGTCGCAGGTATTTGGATAACATAAATGGTAAGGTTAGTCACTGAATTGTGTATTAACACTTTTCTAGTAAACATTTGTAGTATTGTTGTAGAGTTTTCCTCTTAGACTTAGTTGGGATGAGTTTATGTGGCTGAAACTTGAGCCGTTTGTTTACAGGCACCAATGACAATTTTCTGAAACCTATTCCTGAAAATCAGTTGTCATTGAAGACCTTGCCTGAAATCAGAGATTTAAAGGGCGGTCTTAATTTCCTTTTAGATTTGGTGACATAATTGTATCAATATATTCCTGTTGAAGCTGGATGATCTCTAAGTTCTCTTCCAACCCTAACCATTCTCTGATTCTGTGATATGGAGTAGAATGGGTCTGTTGGGCTTTCTCCTTTCCAAGAAGTGACCCCCTGTTGCTTTTGATTCAAGATTTTGGAAGACAAAGAAACAAAACCAAAGCATTTCTTTAAAAAAGGTTTTTGTGATTAATTTGAAAACATGAAAATTCAGTTGATTTTTTTGTATTCATCATATTTGATACATTGAGCTTTTAAATTTTTTGTCTGTCACTGCTGTATATTTAATGCATTTTTAAGATACTCTGAGGATTTGTTTGTGAATAATGAGAAATTCTTTTAGAGAATCTCCTACGTTCTGCATTCGTTCAGAGCAGATTTCAGGTTTAAAGAACCAAACATTTCTAGAGGAATTTGAAAGGAGACATCTGTGAGTGGACAGATTTCTACAGCTGTTGACTGTGTTTTGAGCACACACGTAAAATACTTCAATTTGGACCATCTTTGAATCAGTTGACTTCGGTTGTTTGGTTTTAGACTTTGCTGCTTTCACTGGTTTTGGATGAGTGTCAATGACCCACAAACACAGCCCAAAGCCTACAGTATTCACAGATGGTTACCTAAAATGTCTGTCTACTTCTGAAAATGTCAGTCATAACCCTCTTGTTCCACAGTCCTGTTTTTCATTATGTATGCATACTGCTACTTAAACTGGCTCAGAAGTGTCCTTTGGAACTCAAAAGCTGTAATGCAGATTGTTTTCACAGGTGAAAGATGATATTATGTGCAATTACATTATTGGCTTTTGTTTGCTTGTACATATTTGGCAAAACTTCACAGAAAAGCTTTGAGACCAGGCAACCATTCTAGAGATACATCTTGAAAGTGTTGAAAGAGTCTTGCTGTTCTTCTAATATAATAAATGAAGTGTAATTTTAAAATGGGGAGCTGCAGCCAAGTTAAGCAAAAAGCTAATTAATTTTATCTGCCACGGAGTATCTGTTCCTCTATAAGGTATAAGCAGGTTTGCTGTTTGGAATCAACCTTTGACATAACATCTTATTTCTTAATATTCACCTTCAGATGTGTTAACTTTGCAGTGTTTTTGCAGTCTGAAAAATAAATACATGATAAGCATTGTGTATACGATAAACATTTCACAAGAGGAGTTCCATGTGTATTTTGGTGTTATCTCTCTGTAACTTAATTCCTTGGGTAATTCAGGGTTCCCTTCAGCAAGACATTGAGAGAATGAGGACTTGTCTCCAGCAGTAGGATGGCTGTTTGTATTCTGCAGCGAGACATGATTCTGCAGATACTGGCAGTGAAACATTCCAGATCCAAGCATGGTCTGACATTAATGAAATGCTTCCTAAACATCTGGTATTGGCTGAGAATGTTGATCCAAATTATCCATATTAGATAAGCCAAGAAGGAAAGGTATTCCTTATAGTAAAAAAAACCAAAGTCAGCTGAACCCTGTAGATCACATTGCAGGTATGATTTCTTTAATATCAATTTAAAAAAACCATGAGAATATATTTGCATGGATGCAATCATTGGTGTTTGGGATACCCTGTTATAAAAAAAAAAAAAAACTGGCTCTTTTTCTGTTTATCTGAAACAATTGCAGTGTTTCTGTTCTTACAGTATTTCTGACTGCCTATACAATTTTGGATTTTTGGCTAAATTCTGTAACAGGAATATATACTTTAAAGTAAAGAACAGATGGTCATTAGTTGTTCTTTGAGAGTCATTTTTGTCTGAGTCAGACTTGGTTGTGTTGGTAAAGGCAGAGTAATTGTTTCTAACTCTGTAGCAATTCTTTGGTCCAGTTTTAAATTTTTCTGGAGCATTCATTTTTTTCTTTGTAGTAGCACAAGCAATCCCAAGTACAAAATATCCTCTTTTCTGAACCTCCTGTACGTGGATACTGTACTTTACATGTGAGTGTGCATATGAAAGTATGTTATAAATGTGAGTGTGCAGACACGCTGACCTTCCATCCCACAGTGCTGGAGCAATTCGTATGGGCTCTGGGCTGGGGATTTTGAGGACAAAACAGTCCCAGCCAGTCTTGTGGTGACATGACCAGTCTTAATGACACAACACAAAATCTAACAGAATAGTCTGCAACAGAAGTAGGTCAAACCACATTCCGTCAATGAAGTAGGTAAAACTGCATTCCTCCAGTTGGAGGCTCAGAAAGGCAAACGTTATTATTAAAATTGGTCAGAATTGTGGAATGAGCCTTTCTTCCTTTCTGCAAAACGGCAAAGGACCAAGTAGTTTATATTCTTGAAAAGCACTCTTCACAGCTCTCTGCCCACTTAGCACCTTACTTTGAAATATTTCTTCAGCTGTGATTTGGAGGGAAAAGTCATCCTTGATTCAGCGGCCCTGCTTTCCCCTGCACTGAGGTTTCTGTGTATCGGGACTTTCGAAGAGACCTTTGTGTTGGGGTTATATAATTACACAGACTGCATTTGGCTCTGGCAGGAGGTCCATGCTTGCCTTGGAGAGCAATTTATGGCACATATGTGGATATCACTAAGAAAATTCTTATATAAAATTTTTAAAAAGTAGAGGCTATTTGGCCATGTTGCAAGGCACAGTCCTTTATCTGTGTGTGAGAGGGTTTGTGTGAACAGGCAGTCCTCTGGCTGCACACCCTTGCGAGTCGGGAATCGCTTCCTGGCTCTTGCTGCCTTCAGTCTATTCCTTCGTAAGCCACGTTTGTACGTGACCTTTTCATTGTCTTGAACACAGGCCTTTCCACGCTGACAGGCTTGCTGTTCTAATACCTGCTCTATCCCCCAAGGAAAAGCAAAGGAAAATTGAAAGGGAATTCTCACTTCATTCTCAGTGTCTTTGATAAGCCCAGTCAGTCATGGTGCTGCTGGAACTGTAAACATAGAAATAACATCTCTTTATGAGAATTTTCTTCTGTTAGTAGCAAGAGATAACTTGAACAAAGTGAGTCTCCTGCAAGCTTACTCTGTGTTTGAAAGAATGGGGGGCCAGTTAAGGTACTCGTGCTACACATCTTCCATCGATATTTCTATCAATAACTAATCTCCAGTACTTATTTATTTTCAGTCTGTTTTTCCTAGGGCTTTTAAGATTGTGTGGCCTAATTATTTCTCTTTTCTATTTCAAAGGATTACCTGTGGAACCTACAGATAGAATTTGAAAAGTATATCCTATAAAATTCTGTTATAAATAGTTATGTTACCTATGTGTCTTACCCCAAAATAACTATTCGTACGTACTGCCATAAGGATGGGATCTGCAAGATGGTGAATGTTTCTGCACCTGAAAAAAGCAGATTGAACTCAAAATGTGTTAGAAATTACTTCTTTTGTTATACATGCTACTTATGCAGTTAGTAACTCTTTTTTTAGCATGGTAGTTGTCTGCAAAGTGAAGAGTGCTGGAGTTTTGGACAGCAAAAGTATGATTATAAGTAAAATAGCCTAGTTTTTTTGTAATAATTGCAATATTAATTTCTTTCCAGTATGTGGAGAAAGATGGTTTAGTGTTCCCTCTGACTTGAATGTAGCAGAGTAAGAAGGCTCCTGTCTCCTTTGGTCAGCACAGTGAATCCTTAGGACTTTTCAATGTAATTGCATCCTGTGCTCTACTCACATTTAAGGGTTTTTAGGAGTAAAGTGCTACTTTTCCCCTACTTCCTGTTTTAAAGAAGACATCTTGATTTACAAATACTTAAGGTAATTCCTGATATTTGAAAATTCCCCCCAAAGCTCCCCTGCTGTCTCAGGTTGTTTCAAGGTTCTTCTCTGTAAGAGGGAAGTGGTAGGAGTGGTGGTGGTGAAGGTGTGGGAGTGTCTGGCACCTGGTTTTTAAAAGAAAATTTAAATTTTGAGTAGACATTTGGTGACACATTTAAATCTCTTTAGAGTTGATGAGCCATTCTTTACAATAGTTTGACATTTCAGCAATTTCTACTGTTACATTTATAAGAGAATTAACCTACCTCGACTGTGTAAATCATATTTTATTGCTGCTCTTTCCATTTTTTTTGGATGAAGTTATATTTAGATTCTATTCTTGCTATTTTAAGGTAACATAGTTCAGAATTTTTTTTTTTTTTTTTTTTTATTTTTTATATTTCCACGTACATAAATTTCTAAGTTGACTCAGAACTCACCTTCACATTTTTAGTTTGATATTCCCCTTCAGGATTTTTGGTGGAGTTATGGTCTCAGGACTGAGCTTTTAGAAGAAAGTTAGTGTGAAAAATGGTGCAGCACTTTGTAATAGCTAAGGAAAAATGCAATAAAATACAGACAAGTGATTTTCTGCCTAAAGTTTTTTTGCAGCTGTCATAGAGTGAAAATCAAATGTGGTGGTGATTGGTTGCGTGCTGATTAACTTCAACAAGAATTTACAACAATTAGTTCTGGTACTATAGAGTCTTGACTGAGTCATAAATCCTTTAGGATTTGCTGAACATCCTGAACAACTGAGTGAAGATTTACATTACTTTCCTTTACATTATTTTTTTTCTCTGACAGCAGTTTAATGACAAGTTCTTGTTCATCTGATGACATCGATCAGGAAGAAATCCAGCTCGCTTTGCAGGCTGCCAAAATTGCCACACGAGAGAAGATCAGATCTAGATTTCATGGCAGTAATGATCTTATTCACCGCCTTTTTGTCTGTATCTCAGGTATGAGAATCACTGAATGTATAAACTGGTTTTTGGTGGGGTTTTTTTGGGTTTTTGCCCATCAAGTTATGGTAGAAAGGACTAGAGAGGAAGTTTCAGGGAGACTGTTTTGGGGGCCTAAGTTGCAGTCTGGTTTAGAAGGACCTGTTACCTGTTTGGAACTTAGAGAATCAGAGATGCTGATGTCTTAGACCTGTAGTGTTGAAGAATTTGGACTTGTATCAGGTTTGATTTTTTCCTGGTGATGCCCTATTGTGTTCAAGGAATGGAATTTGACTTAGCAGTTCTATTTTCATGCAAAATGAATCTCTCAGTATTTCCTGCCAAAGGATAAGGAAGATGATATGTATTGACTTGCAGGTAGCATAAAAACCAGAATGTAACTTGGCCATTAAGGCGAATTAGTTTATTCAGATGTTCAATTTTTATTCCTAACGTGAGCAAGTGATCCCCTAAAAATAAGTGAGGCCATTACTGGTAGTAACAGGCAGATTTAAGTACTTTTTTTAAGGATGGTGTAATAGTCTAGAAATGATTTACCCATTTTCTCAAACTCTAAGGTGTTGCTGACCAGCTGCAGACAAACTATGCTAGTGATCTGAGAAGTATCTTAAAGACCTTGTTTGAAGTTATGGCAACCAAACCTGAAACAGAAGACAAGGAAAAGCAGAAGAAAGGTAAAAGATCTAAACATTTGTTTTCTATAGCAAATTTCTGCCGGCAGCCCTATGGGGATCCATGAACTGTTTGACAAGAATTCTCTTAATATATTGTTATCTTTTTGACAGGACTCAAGTCCTGTACAGCGATTTGACCTAAGTTTAAAAGAAGTCATGGAAATGGATTGTGAACAGGTTGAAGTCACTGCCAGTACAGGAACACAGTAGTTTGTCTTAAGGCAAATATTGAAGAGTTAGTTTTCAGAGTTTGTCTGCTGTTTCCGTACTTCTGTAGTTAACAGCAGCACAGTGTTTGTAGCCCATGTAGTTTTTAGCCCATAATGTATGCAGGGTTTGGACTTCGTAGCTATGATTTATTTTTTCCCCTCAGATTTGTTTCACCCTGGGTACATTTTAAGTAACTCAAGAGCAGACTATGAGATGGGAATGCTCAGTGAGATGCTGAAATCTGTCCCGTCTTGAAGAAATTGAAGACTTTGGCTACAAAATAGAAAAATAACCACATTTGAATTCTAGATAGTGAAAGTAACAGAACCAGAACTAGATCATGAGCCAACAAAAGGGGTTTTTTTCCTCTGTGACCATTTTTATTATTTCTTTTCTAAGTGGCAAGTCTGCTAACTTATCTAAGAATAACCACGTCATCCCAGCAAGGCTGCAGTTACCTTTGTCCTTTGTTATGATTAGAACTATCAGCATCTGAAAGTGATCAAAGCTCTATTTTTTTTCCTACTTCCTTTCCTCCAGATTGAAAACTTTTTCTTTCTCCCAGTTTCATTTAAAAGCATTGAGGTTTTTATGTAAAACACTTAGTTAGAAGTTGGATCGAGTTAGCAGAAAAAACCTACACTCCAGTCCCAACTCTGCAGTGGGATAATGCACAACATGCATTACAGTCTTCTATTACTTTCGGTTGGAACTTCCACAACAGTTTTATGGTGGCAGTCTGTCAGGATGTGAAAATAGACTGGGGTTTTTATTGTTAAAAAAATAAATAAATTAATGGGGTTAGACAGAATTGCTAGAGAGAGAACGCAAGAGCTCCTGGGCCTTCAGGTAAGAGTAATAAAGAAACTGGAGCTGTGAAGAATTATCACTGGGAAATATATATTAATCAATAGTACTTGGATGGGTATAATTTCTAACGGATGAACTCTTGCATTAAAAAAGATGGTATTGACAAAAGTAAGCATAAACAAAATGAGCAGGAAAGAAGGGAGTTTTGGGATGAAGTTTCTCTTTGATATACGTGATTTGATGTGCGTGATTCACCTTGGGAATCTCTCGTTGTTCTCAAAATCTGCTTCTTTTAAAGGATCCAAGTTAAGAAATGGGAAATAAAATGTAGGATGCAGAAGTAAGAGGACTGCATGTACTGTAATAACAGCATCTTTCATTCCTGTTGTCATCCCAAAGAAGAATAGGAGACTTTTAAATCACTGTTTGTGTCAGGGTAAAGAAAAAGCAAGAAGCCTAAGAAGGTGCTACTGTAGTCTAATCCCAGAAGTTCTATCATGAATCTTTTAAGTGAAAATTGGAAAAATATGAGTACTTTTTGAATTGTTTTACAGTTAATCATGGTTTAAGGAATGCAGCATTGGAAGACTGTGCTTTATGTCAAGAAAGTATATCATCCTCAGAACTTGCAGCAAAAGCCAGAGATGGGGACTTTGAAGGTATTTTCTTTTTTCTAAGAATTAAAATGAGACAACACTGATGTGTAAAAAGTGATCATTAAAATGAAAAGTCTTTTAATGCTTGGCTCTGGAAAGAGTATAAAATGTTGTCAGGCTGTGTTTTAGAGACAAAGTCAGAAGGTAAACTGAGCATATTTCTTTCAGGTTTTTTTCTAGCAGCCTCATGAAACTCTCATCCACAATTGTCATATTCAGTGTGAATTCCTCTGTATCAAAGTAGAAAGGGTCTGTATAGTAAAGGCTTTAATACAGTGTATGAGGGTACATCTGACGAGTTTCTGAGGGCTATGTGAGATGCAAAGCCCTAAGTAAGGTCTTCTCAAATCTTGAGAGGGTTTTTATATTGTTTGCTGTATGTGGATGTGCTACTTTATCCCAAGGTAGAAGTACCTTTCATATTTTCTTTACTTTTGTCTTTGATCAGGACATTTTGGTTAATATTTTCACATTCTTCCCCATATTATTTCAAAGAAAAGGATAGTTTTAGGTAAGTCTGCCGAGGTTGCTCAAATCTCTCTGAATACATGGTAAGAATGAAGAAAGCATGGAAGTCTCCAAGTTTTGCTTGGGGTTCAGGTATTCTGAAAGCTCACGAGTTGTTTCTCTTTTATTAATCTGAGCTTCTTCAGAGTTAGTTATGGGCTAAAGTCCTATTATGGCAAACACAGTATGAAAAATGGATTAAAAAATATCAGAGCACTTGCAGTCGAAGAATAAGAAAAGAGATATATGAGATGGAGCAAACAAGAAAGCGATTAGCTTTGATCTTCAAGGCTAAGTGGTGGTTTCAGCACACCAGGAGCCCAATTATCAGAGCAGTAATGTGTAGCAGTAATGTCTGTGGTCAAGTGAGAAGTACAAGACAAACATCAACTCTGAAACTGTATCTGAGCTTCCCAGAAACTCAAGTGTGCAGTAATTTCCCCGTGCTTTAAAACTCTGATGTGTTGTTATGTATTTCTCCACGTACACTACTGTCCTTCCAGTGAGAGGTTTGGGATGCAGGATGACAGAGCTGGGTGATAAGCAGTGTGTGCCTCTGCTTGTATGTGGAGGGTGGTGACCAACAGAAAAGAAATATTGGTTCATGTCATTTGTAATAAAAATCACAAATCACAGGGGGAAAAGAAAAAACTCTTAAAGATTAGATTTTAGAGTAATACTACGTATTTATAACTTATTTTGTGCTTATATAAAACGCATGGTTTGCTTGCATGCCCTTCTTCTGAAGCTGCAGGCTAAAGGATCTAATCTATTTAGAACAGCAGAGCTAATTCATATAATGCACTGTAGAAATATTATCTCTTCTGGAGGAAGATGATTTGGAGGCTGATAAAGAACAGTAGTCATTTTAATTGATTTTTCTATTGTGCTGTAATTCAGAATGTCACAGAAGGTGCAGGAAGGAACAAATCTTTAAGCAAAATCCTTACCGTGTATAGGCTATATTGCAAAAGAGTGTGAGACTATTCCTTCTCTCCCATTTCAATTTATTGTCTTTTGTTTTGGATCGATGCTGCTGCTGTCGGTGAATTTGACTTACAGAACTTGAAAGCCAGTCATTCTGAACTGCAGGATGCTAAATAACCCTCTCACACTGGATGTACATTTTGTCACCGTGAAGTCACTTCTCTTCCCTGGCATGTTGCTCAGCTTTTAAGGTTCTTCAGCCTTTCATGGCAGCTGCTATTGGCACGGGGAATGTTTTATGTTTGGAGAAGTGAGTTGGGATGTTATTTACTGAAATAAGAGGACAACGGTCTGAGTACTTAGGTGATGTTGTGGCCAGTGCAGTAGAGGGGAATCTGCCCCTGCAGCACCCAGGCAGCGTGAATCAGTTATGTCCCTGCCCTAAGTGAATGGTAAAACCAGATCTGTAATATCTATAGCATATGCAGATAACTTCAGCAAAAACAACCCCCTGCCTGCACCTTTATTCCAGAATAGCAGGTGTTGTATGTGTGCCTGCGTGGTAGAAAGCGGATCTTTGTGAGATAACCAAGTCCCTTTTGAATAAGTAGACGTGGATGCCAGAATGAGCTTGGCTGCCTTGTCCCAGTGTTGTCCCATGCTAACATGTCCTCTAAACAGAGCCAATTAGCCAGTGCTCCTGCAGGTACTCTGCTTATGGTACCCACACAGGCTCCCTGGGAAGGCTTGGCCATGTGGCACCAGTCTCCTTGCAGGCTTTCTCTGGGAGCCTCCCTTGGCTTGTGTGTAAGTGGTTACGCTGTAAATACCTGCTCGTACAGACCAGTACAGCTCTGCTGACTGTGTAAACTGAAGAGTGTAGTGTGCTGTTACTGGCTCCATTCCTGAGGGGCAGGAGTTTTATGTATCCCAGAGAGACAGAGGGTGCTGGGGAGTATGGAGATGAGCTCCACCTTCCAAAACACAAGAAGTCACATAAAGTCTACAAAAAGGGACATCTGAAGCGGGTCAATTTGTTGAATTTATGGGAACTGTAGAAACACCCCTCACCTCCAGTACGTGCTAAACCCCCTTGTCCCTTCAGGTCACAAGTTGTCATTGCTGGCAGCACTGTACAGACTTTTTTCTGCTGGGATATGCAGGGGTAGCTAATGGGATACATATTTTGCCATCCCTAAGGCATCCAGCATGAGGCATAGACTTCCACCAAGATTTTAACCTCAGCAGCCATGTGCCTTTTCCCCCTTTCACCACCTCTCCATGTACCTTGTTTTTGCTGGTCACTGTGGAAGGAACAGCCCCTGACTTTGGGTGATGTTTGGGTGCAGGTGGAAGGTTAAGGCAACTTTTGCTGCTTGAACATTGTGCCCTATTTCTTACACTAAGCCTGGGGGGGTTGTCCTTCAGGCCAAATCTGGGCCATGGGCCATCAACAGGAGTATAGGAACACACCACAGTTCTCATTGTAAATGGATTCAATGCAAAGTCTGAGAGCCTTGCATCAAAGTTAATTAATTCCTTTTTTGTACATCAATTCTATATCTCAAGTCAGTCAGTTATTTCAGCTGAATATGAAAACAATTTAAAGCAAAGGAGCACATCAGTAGCTCCTCCCTTCTGCCTTTGTGGCAGAACATGTCTCAAATTGAGAAGGTCCAGCCAACTACCTGCCAGGAAAGCTCTTCCCTATTATCAAATAAATTCCTCTAAACAAATGCAGCAAATGTTTAAGATTGTGTTCAATTAATGGTAGTAAAAAATCCCAAAAAATGGAAAGCAAGCCCAGCAACCTGAACAAATAAATGACTTTAAGATTCTACTGAGGGTTTCAGCCTCTACTCAGATTATGAAGATGAATCACTTGTTTTTGTCAGATTTCTCATTCTTACTGTATATAAAACCCACCAGCTGGTCTGGGTCATAAAACAAATATGAATGTTTATTATGAGCCAACTGACATTGGCAAGGGTATAAGAGTTAAATCCTGTGACCTTCTGAAGGTTGAAATACAATAAACTGCAGATTAATTGGCATTCCAAAGCAAAAGCATGAGCCTATGGTCTGTATGTTAATCTTTGCTGTCCTAAAGCTCTAAGATTTTTTTCAAGGAAGCATATACATTTACATGTCATGGAGTATTAAAAAATTACATAGATTTATAGGGAGAGAATGTAAAACAAATTTTATTTTCCTGTAGTATAATATTAATTTATGCAATATTCCATAAGTAATTTTTAAATTCAGTAAAATTTCTTGTCCTGGTTGTATGATGGAGGTGATGGCCAGTGGGGGACAAAGTTCTGTGTATAAACTCAAAGCAAATTGTAGTGGCAGATGCTCAGAAGAGAGCAGGTCGGGCTCTTGGCTGCCAGTGGTGCTTGCTCTGAATTGCAGTAACAGCAGACAGGGGCTGTGTCCTGGAAACTTCCATGGTGTACTGCCTTTCTCCCTGTGCCCTGGTGAGCTACAAACCAGCACAGGAAGAACCCTGTTGGGAAGTTCCTGAGCTCCAGCTTGGACAAACCACTGTTGGATAACGAGCTGACTGAGGGTGGGCAGCATGGGTCACACACAACGTAAAGGAAACCTCCATGTTTGAGAATGTAGGGAAATTGCTCTTACTCAACCCAATATAAATGCATCCCTGTCAGGACAGAGCAGTGTCATTCTTAATATGCAGTACAGCTTTAGAAAGACCAAACACTGGGGAAGTAGAAGTTTGATGCCTTTCTGCCATTTGGCATCATATTTCTAGCCCTAACAGAAAGCTTGCTTTGTATTTGCCAGCAGATTCCCATGTATAGACATATGTGTACACACATACAGAGTAGCTTCCTAACTTTTTTGTCTTCAAAATTATCACCTTTTTATGTTTTCATTTATCAGTTTGTTAATGTGACCAAGCGTAAGTGTGACGCTGCTCGCCAAATTCGGGAGCATTACATCTCTCCTTGTGAGTTTGATTATTTTAATACTACACTTAGGCAAATCTGAGTTTTACCATACATATATTTTGGGGCAACTTATTATTCAGGAGGGTTGATCTGTTACGACTGAGGGAAATGCGAATATTTATAATTATCCATTTAATGAAGTTAAAGACAGGCTAAGGAAGTGAGTTACGCTTCTTGTCCTAGAAATCTGAAGATTTTTCTCAGGGGAAACCAGCAAGCATTATGGAGCTGTTGGTACTCCATGAAAATACTTGCTGTAGCATCTCAGCTCTCTCTGCAGCCTTACGTGCATTTTCACTCCTTATCCCTCTAGCATCGGTACAGAACTGCCTTGCTTGCTCCCACCTCGTTATAACTCCAGACATAATGGATTTGCTGTGGCTGCCAGTACAAATACCTGCTTGTGCCAAGCAGTGTTAGCATCTGTTTGCTGCACAACACACACTATTTCTCCCTGATCCCTTGCCAGCCCACCCGCTCCCGTCTGGTCACAGGCCCTGACTGCTCTCTAACCAGCAACACAAGCACAACTCAGAAGTTCACAGTTCTGAGGCTCAAGCTCTTGTTCTTGTTGCAGTAAGAAGTCACCAGGTCAGGAAAACCCACCCATGCTCCTGTATGTGCAGAATCTAATCACCACCACTCTAGAATTAGCTGTCAGCCCCAGCTGAATGCTTCGGTTTTTCTTTTGTCCTCTATGTGCCTGTGGTTACTCTGTTATTTATCATGATGACCAGCAACACCTTGTAATTGAGAGGAGTTAAACTGTTGCACAGTTCAGTGGCCAAACATGTTCTGTCCATATAACTTTTCACTGTTCCCTTACTCAGCAGCTCTGCTTACACTGTGTGCAAGAATCTACCATCAAATTTCCATATGGAGGCAATGTTTTATAATCAACTGAACATATTTAATCATGCATGTAGACTTACAGGATTTTTACAGGTTTTAGGTTGTAGTGCAATAATTCCATCTGACTTAGGTTTTAAGAACTTGCTCAGAGCCTTTTCCCTTCTCAAAGACTATTCCTCTTTGTTGGCACTATGTGGAACTTGTTGAGACTTCCTTGCAGTACTTATGGGAAAGCATCCCCTAAATACTGTAAAGTACAGGCTTAGTCATAACTCCATAACATCATAACTGAGATTTTGATTAGGTTTGAAACTTTTTGTCTTATAAATACATGTATCGAGTGTTCTGGTATGTTGTATGTAGATCTGAATAATCAAGTTTTTTTCTATTTTATAATGGCTGGTAGGTCTTACAGAGAATATTCCTACTAATTGTTATATGAAATATCCAAGTCTCTGCTCCATCTTATTTAAAGTAAAGATTTGACTCATATCTCAATGGAAACTAGTGTTTTCTGTGAGAGTTGTTCCATTTTGTATAAATAATTATTTTGCCCAAAGAACCAGTTGCTGATCATGTACCTGGACAGAATGGACACGGGACATCATCATTCAAGGTGATGTTGAATCAGGCAGAGCAGGGGCTTGAGCCCAGGTTTGCAAAGCTCTGTGTTTTGGTGAAAGCTTTCTAGATTTACATAGAAATTCCATCCTAAGAAAGCTATTTGACAAGAGCTGAGCTCAGAAGTTTGTGCCTCTTTTCCTCCTCACCCCCAAATTTTAAATTTCAAGCTGGCTGTAATCAACACTGAATCTACTGAGCAAGGACAAAGATTACTTTGGTACAATTGCCTCTTAGGAATCTTACATTAAAGTCAGAGATTGCCCAGAGTGATGTGTGGAAAATGAGGTGTGATGAGAGACAAAAAAGGTTCATTTTACTGTGGCAGTTTAAGTGAAGGGTAAAGTCAAGTCACCTTAGTTTTCTACTGTCTGTGCCTAAAACTGTGAGAATTTACAATCCTGCTTTCATCAGAAGAGCTCCAGCAAACCCATCTGACCCTTTTTCAGCCGTGAGGGTAATGCACTGTGACGGCTGCAGCAGTGTCAGTTCCACAGGCTGCTGTAGGAGCAGCCCTCCTCAGGTTAGTTTGGTAGAAGTGTAATCAGGATTATTTTGCACGATGTGCTCTGAAATCCAACACACATCAATCCAGGAGGAACTTTCAGTTGGAATTCTACATTAGGAATACTTGATAAAAACAAAAAATGCAGAAAGGGGTCTTTTCTCTGAATTGTCTGACTGTAACACAAACACCACCGCAAGCTTAAGGTTGAGCAGCTGCTCCTCAACAAGGAGTCGTGGTGTTGTTTCTGGGAGTCAGTCATGTTTCTGATTTGTTTCCCACCAGAGTACAGATTTGCTAGCCTAGGCCTTCTGCAAGCTCCAGCAACTTTGGGGATTGTTTCTCTCTCTGCATCGGTCTCTTGTGTCTCAGCACCACTGAATGAGCTTCACCTTTCTGGTCTAAGGTTTCAGTCATCACAGTTGATGGATCCGGGTCCAGGTTCTCTTGCTCTTGTGTTCTGAGACAGAGACAATCTTCTTGGTTCTCTAAGATTAGATGGGACCGCCTTAGGTCTGTTGCACATATTTAATCAAAATAAATTAACGTGTTCTTTTTGACAGTTTACAGTTGTCTGTGATTATTTCATCCATGATTATGGTTTTCTTCAAGCTCCAGCATCTTGGATTTATCTGACTTTTAACTTTAAGAGCAGGAAATGTTTTTAGCTAATGAGATGGCATAGACATGTGAAGGTGAATTCTAAAAGCTACAGCATAAAATAAATAAAAAGACTGTCAAATTTCATGATTTATGAGAAATTGTAATGCAAGATGTTTGAATAGTTAAGAGCCTTTTTCAGTCTTAACACTATTCTATCTTGTGCCTTTTCCTTTCTCTAAACTTGTTTCTTATTCATTTAAATACTTGTTTCTCTTCATTTCTCTGCCTTTTTTTCTGTGCATGCTTTTAATGTTTTCTTCTAAAATTTATTTCTGTAGTCTGTCTCATTAATCCCTTCCTTCCCTTCCTCCTCCTCTTTGATGTTTGTGCTGTGGACTTCATCCGTTTCCCAGCAGACTTCTCCAAACTCTCATTGCATGATAAAGCACTGGGCCAATTAGCCCACGAACAAGGTTTTCCCTCCCTTCCTTGTTCAAATCCCCGAAGCACAGGCAGATAATGCTTTGGAGACTGGATGTTGCTATTTGCTGCAGCGTGCGGAGCTAATGGAGCGGCGTAGCCCGGAGAAGGACTGTAACATAAAAAGCCTGTGGATGCGGTGCTGCTGCCCTGCTTCCAGCACATCTTCAGGCTCGTGCTCGGGGTTTAATTCGTGTAACGCACTCTCTGCTCCTCGCATTGAAGCTTTATCCCCTCATGAGAGTGCTCTTCAGAGAGTATTTCAAAAGCCTGTTCTATAAAAAGCCCAGTGACTCAATCCTTAATGTGTGTAAGTCAGAGAGGCCGCTCCCAAGGTTGAGTGAGATGAGGCTGGCGAAGGGGACCAAGGGGTGGGACCCCCTTGCCATCGGGGCTGGTATGGGCTCGGAGAGACCGAGTCATCAGGGCTTCATCCTTCCTGCCAGGGTGAGCACTTTGGCTCCAGTCCAGGATTGCATTTTATTTCTAAGTGCATAGTCTCACAACTCTGTGTTTGTAGTCAGTGTAAGGCCATTTTCAGTCAGCTGGAAGGAAAGGCATCGGGGTAGTGGCCCAAAGTTCCCTATTTCAAATGTTATTTCAGTGCTGCACCACTGTATGATTTTGTGCAAGACATCCCTCTCCTGATTTCTCCCCACACACTGACTGTAGCTGGGTGATGAGGATTAAAGCAATTACATTTGTACAGCATTTTGAATGTTAAAAGCTGTTACATAACCAAGTGTTACTATTTGGGGGTGTGCTGCAGTGCAGCAGATCTTGGTGCGAGCAGTTGGGATGTTGGGAGGGCACTAAACCCCTGAGGCAGCGGGGCACGGGACTGGCCGTGCACCCCTGCTGGTGAGTCAGTGTCTGGGGAAAAATGTGCCCTTCAGCCACTCTAGTGATGCGTTAATGTAGTGAATCAGCTGACGTGACACCAACGTGGAGGCAGAGAGAGTCTCTCTACCGTGGGAGAGCGTTCTGAGGAGAGGCTTGCACTGTTTCTGTACGTTGCCAATAAGTTGTGAATTATTTTTTGCAAAAACAAAGTTTTCAAATTAATTCATCTGTCAGTCAAGTGATTCTGTAACCATGAATTATGGATTATATGATTATTATTAGTTTAAGGCCATTATTTATCAAAATTTGGCGGGTGGGGTTTTTTTGTTGGTTTTTTTTTTTTTCAGTTATTCTTTCTATTTAGCATGGAGGCAAATCCATGCAAGATTAATTAAAAAATAACTTTTTCAGCATTGCACTTCAAGGGCAACAATAGAAAAAAATAGGGGGAAGGAAAAAAAGCAAAAATAACCCTGTCCCTCCCTGCAAAAACCCAAAACAAACAAAAAAAAAACCTCAAAGAAACCCAAACCAAAAATTAAACAGCTGATAAGAAAGCTGCTTTCTGTTGATGAGTTCCAGAGTCTTTGTGGTGAGTTGTGTTGGCTTAAAATGTGTGTGGACTACCTGTGATCTGAGGGAAGGAGTGATGATGGCTCCAGCTGTTGCAGAAGTGGCACATCACCTTGGGATGTTGCAGGGGATACAGAAAGGGCCTGTGCTTTGTGGCTTTTCTGTGAATATTAAAATCAGTAACTCTCTGAACCTGGCAGCCCACACTGCAGTACAGTTGATAAAGCATTGGTATCAAATTGGGCCTCTTACCAAATCTGCTTCCAGCAGATCTGCAGAGGAGACCTGGTGGCACAGAGCTCAAATAACTTCCTAAATTTTGCTGTCTTCAAAATGAGTGAGAATCAATTGATAGTTAATTCTCTGAAAACATAATCTGTGTAGAGACAAGTTTTAAACAGAAACATTGTTATTGGTTCATATTTTGGCTTTTTGTTTTGGATATATGTGATAGCCCAAGGGGCCTCCTGGATGGAGAACATGGGGGTGCTCCATCAGGCTTGCCATGGTTTCAGATCAGAGAAAGTGACACCAGGTTTTCAAAAGCTACATCATAAACTGGTGTTAGGAGTGAGTTTCACTGGGCAAGATACATGTGGTGTCTAGGGAGATTGCAGAGGAGGAGAAGCACTGGAAAGGAATCTCTCTTGGCTCCATTGTTATTAATGCTTGACTTAAGCTGGCAGTCCTACATCTCCCTGCTGCTGAAGGGAACCCTGCCTTTGAAGTAGGAATTTGTAGGCTTGTGTCCCCACAGAACATTTTCTGGTGAACTGTTCCCAGGGATGAGGTGAAGGCTTCTATGTGCAATCTCCTTTTTTTCACCACATTGGTCATTTCTCTGTACATGAGCTTCTGGATTTGGTTACTGGCCATGTAGTGTAACCTGTATCAGACCAGTGAGTTCATTAAGTGAAGGATAGCTTCCTTAAGCTAGTTCAACTTCTAAAGTAGTTTTAAAGAAGCCTGTAAAAGATGAGTCAAATTCTAAGTTCTCTTTGTTTTTATTAATCTGCTTTTTGAGCAATTTCTTGCATTGAATGCTATATCCTTTGTACTTTTAATTTGACAAATGTTGCAATGTGACAAACACATGAAAACTGGTCATGGTTATGTTGGAACAAAACAGTGGATTTTCATTTAATTATCCTCTTTCTGCCTGTAGCTATAGCCCTCTTAACCTCTGCATTAACTGCACCATATATTTTGTTGTTTGATAGTATGCTCCTTGAGGCAGGGATCTTGCTTGTCAGGTTTATAAATCAGCAATTGCATGGCTTGCAAACTGTAAATAATACTCAGAAGCTGCATACAGGGAACTTGGGTAAATGCACCCAGCAGTTCATGTTCCCTGTGTCCATGGATTCCTTCTGGATAGAACTTGCTTTGCCCTCATTAGATTTTTACCAAGTTAATTAGGCAGTCAGCTTCATCATTTCTACACTTGTAACTCCAGACTCTTTGAGGTCATGTCAGCCTGTCGTGAGCAGCAACAGCGCGACAGAAGGGAGCCCGATACCTTCTGCCTTGCCAAAACCAAGTCATTTCCCTGCTTGTCTTTTATGGGAGGCCGGAGAGCTCACAGGAGACATAAACTACTGAAACATGCTGTTCGTGAGAATGGGCGAGTTCTTTCTCTGCTAAGCCTCGTACACTTGATTTTGTGGTTTTGCTGTAGTTACTGGTGACTTCCAGTAAGAGTCCTAATAATTTAGCAGATGGTAATCAGGCTTCGGGTTTATTACCTGTATAGTTGCTTGCCTAATTGCAGAAAAGCAGTTGGCCTTTCTGTAGGGAAGGCTGAAGAGGCTGGGAATGGTCTCTGCTCTAAGCTTGTTTTGATGGTGGGTGGCACTGACAAAAACACCTGTGCTCCAGCTCTGCTTTAATGATCTCTTGTCTTCTTACTTTATTTTGCTTATCTCCTTTTCCCTGCCACTTGCTCTTGACTAAGACAGATTTTATTTCGAGTCCAAAGCTCTCATGGGCCATTTTAGTGCCTGATGTGCTCTGCCCAAAGGTGGGTGCCTGGCAGAGAAGGGGGGAGTTGAGCCCTCCTGGGCATCCTGAACTCACTCAGCTGCTGTTTGCAAAGCACCTGGAGAAATGCAGATGAAAGCAGCTGCCGTTACGTTTTATTCTCCCTACTTCCTTGAGGATCTGGTAATCACACGTTTGGTTTTATTCCCTTTTGATTTATGTTCCCTTTTGTTGCTGTGTTTCTGACAGATCCTCCTGACTGGGTTCCAGATGAAGTCTGCAGCTACTGCACTGCATGCAAGGCTCCTTTCACAGTCATTCGCAGGAAGCACCACTGTCGGAGCTGCGGCAAGGTAATGACTCAGTCAAACATGTGAGGAAGTACCCACCAAAGAGAGCAGCAACTTCATGTGTACCACAGAAACTCGGCTGCACAGCAAAATGTGCATGCTCAGCCAGGGTTCTCAGTTCACAGGTGCTTTTGTGTGCCTTGGCTGCCAACTCAGCTTACATTTACAAAGGTTTGGGGAGGGTTTTGACTTTATACAGCAATAAGCTGTGTAAAGCTAAAGGCAGAATTCCCTGTTGAGATCCTAGAACACTCCCCACCCCAACACAGAGTCACTCTGGACTACTGCTGTAAGCTCTAATGAGCCAGGGCAGCCTGCACTGCCAGGGGTGATGCACACACAGCTCAGGGACAGTGTGTCCCTTTGCTTTCTTTCCAAACCTTTGCAGGATCGCTGTGGTGTGTAGGGCTGCTGCTTTGCAAGTTTGTGGGGGAGGAAGAGGGAGCGAGGGAGAAAAAAAGCAGTCATGTACCTCAGGAAGCCAGAAATCTGCAGTCCCATTTCGCTTGCTGGCTGGTGTACAAGTTAAAAAGGAAGAGGGGAGAGAAGCTGCTTTTGTTAACCATGTAGTGGACTTGCAGGAGTATGAAATTTGGAGATACTCACAAATATTCCCCTGGTCTTTCTTTAAAACTAAGGGAGAGATGCTTCTTTGCACCTCTGATGGAACTGCCTTCCCCTGTGACCTGCAGAGGTGGACAGGTCTGCCTTGGCTACTGTGAGATACCCTCACCAGAGGGACTGAGCCCGGCCAGACAAACTGGTCATCGGGCAGGGACTGCCTGCAGAGGCCCTTCACTTGCTGTGCTGAGGACGGTGGCGGTGCCAGCTCATACAATCTTCTCTCCCCTCCCTTGAAATCAATTTTGTCCCACCCTGTTCTTCAGAGGAACTCAAGAGAAATTTCCCTCTTGTTTTTCAGATCTTCTGTTCCCGCTGTTCCTCCCACTCTGCTCCATTACCTCGTTATGGCCAGATGAAGCCTGTCCGTGTTTGCACTCACTGTTACATGTTCCATGTCACTCCTTTCTATAGTGACAGAGCTGGTATCTGACATATTAAACTACTGGTGTGTCTTCTGGAGTCTTACACGGACTGATATATTTGACCTAAGCCAAGACTGAACTTGAAAGAGGGACCCAGTGAGGGCACGTAGGCTTTGACATCCATTATTATAAATTTTGTACAGACAGTTTTTATTGCATTTTACTAAGCTGCTAAAGGGAACTATGAAGCGTCTGTAGCTCTAAGGCTACAGTACAGTCTTCCATAAATTTATAACATTAATGTTACGATGCCATATGCAGAACAAATGCACTGTGTGGAAGGAAATAGGGCTCAGAGAATTGCTGCTTATCTTACATGCTAGGAACAGAGTAGCCAGTTAATTAGTCCATCCCAGTGGATCAGTCCCAAAGCTCAGACACTCCTGTGCCCACTGGAATTCCAGCATGGCTGTGGGCATCGTCACTCTCCCACCTGCTGCCGTTTAACTTCCCCATTACTAGATTTCTGCTACCTATGATAGAATTAATAAAAGCAAATCTATTTCAAATCTGTATTCGATATTTACAAAGGCAAAATTTTCTGCGAATCCCGTAGGAAGCACTGAAGGCCCTAAAACAGTAATTTCTGTTGCCTTTCATTTACTGAGCAGAGCAATAACTCCAAGTTGTCTTCTAAAAATTTTTACAACTTCCAGTTCCGTAGTTTGGAGTTTTGGAAGTATTCATAATCTGAATCGTTTATGCTAAATCCTGTTAATAAAAGTCTGATACAGAGGTTTGGTTTTTATATCAGCATTTAAAACTTAACAAACTTCAGAGGAAGTGGTTACCAAATAAATGAATTCATATTAAAATAGATAGTTTTGACAGTTTGGCAGCAAAACCTAGTAGACAAGACAAATTATTTCTCCCATACTGAGATTTTTAAAAATGTTTTTTAAAAGGCAAATATGTAATGAGGTATCCAAAAGGTCCTACAGAGTGGTCAGCCAGAGAAGGGTACTTGTTGTCCACATTTGGCAGAGTAACCATGTAAAATAGTGCATACTGGTACTTCACTCATGCTAACAACTCAGAAGACATTTGTATTTATTTGAAACACCAGGGAATAATTTTTATCTCCACTCGGAGAGGAAAGAAATAAGACTCACACGGATTCATGCTATGATCTTGCACGAACTATTTGCAGTAAGAGCTCCCTGAGCACTGAGGTTTCAAAGGCTTTTGGACATGCTTTGAGTTGGCCACATGAAAAGCAAGACAGTGTGTGCTGTGGTTACAGAGGAAACGAGATCAAGAGCTCTTTGCTGTGCCCCCTTTCCTGACTTGTGGTGTTACACGCTGTGTTTCAAAGCGATAAATACAAAAATGGATGAGGAAGTTGTTTGCGGTATCACGCTCGAGAAAGGTCGTCACTCAAAACGATAAGGCAAAACTGGCCAGTGTTAATTTTTTGTTAAAATTTTATTTATTTTTTGGGGGGACATTCCCTCTGCTCAGTGGTTTACTGTTCAGTGTTAATGAGCCATATAAGGGTGCTGCAGTTTGGCACTACTGTCATTTTGATTCAGATGAAACAGCTTCACTTAGTTTATGTGTAATGCACAAGCCTTATGATGCTGTTTGTAGACAATGTCAGCTCTGATGTGTTTTCCTCACCTTATTTATATTTTTTATTATTATTACTTCCCTGAAATCCTTCTCATGAAATCCTTGGGTTGGAGTGTCTGTATTCACCAGAGTTTGGAAAGGCATGGGGTTGGGTGATTGGTGGGAGATGGGTAATGTGGTGCAAGCAATGATACTTATTCAGGCTTAAATCTCAGGCTTCACATTGCAATGATTATTGCAGTTTTATTTTTAGGAAAAAAAAAAAGAAAAACACACAAGAAATTTAATGCTTCTTTTATAGGATAAAAAAATTGCAACAAACTTCAATTGTGAAATAAATATGCACAAAAAGTTGCTTCTGTGGAAAAAAAAATCTTATTTAATGGACTGAATATTTATTTAAGCTTGTTTTTATTTTGTAAATGCTGTAATTCAGAATCATTTCCATAAATATGATATTTAAAGATCTCAGACACTATAGTTTCTTATGTAAATACAGACTCCTATTTCTCTTACTGAAAAGCACAATGACTATATCGATACTAATATACATTTGCCTCAAGGAAGACTTTCATCTTGTAATCTCTTCAGATAATTAAAGTGTCAGGACTTTCTACTTCCATGTGCTGGATTGCTGTTTCATTTTGGGGTCTGTTTACATGGAGTGACAGCTGCCACCCTGTCAAACAAACTGGCCTTAACTCCTTCTCACTTTGCAAATAACATGAAAGAAATTAGTTTAAATTTGAAAATGGAAGTCACCCATACCGTGAAGGGGTGGCAAATCAAAGCTGGAATACCAGCCTGTCACTTAGCGTTGCCTCGTGCTATCTCTTGCCACCAGCTGAAAATCTCCCTTCCCAAAATATCTTGTGTCAATGGCCACTTCACACATCAGGCATGTTTGATCTGCTTCTGTCACATCTGAATAATCTTTCCTGTGGGGGATACAAATCTGCAATGAAAACAGTGCTCCTTGGATCTCCGTGCACAGTTATCCTTGGGAAGCTTAAATGCCCAGTCCTGCATTGTTCTGGCCCCTGTATGAGGTGCAGCTGTTAAAGGTTTTATGAGAATTAATTTTCATTTCCAGAGCACTTAACGCGTGGCTTTGGGATGCCATTTCACTGGACAGAAAACATGTTACAGCTCCATGGCGTTAGGATCTCGGCTTCAGTGGTGCAACAATGGGGAAACTTTATGGGAAGCCTGCACACAAATGTACGATTGCATTTGAATTAACATGCATAATATTTATGGGTAAATAATGCTGCCTTCAGGTGTGTATGAATAAGTGAACAGTAGAAGTTTATCCTAAAGGGACTTTTTAATCAAAAAGGAGATTTCTCCAGAATACAACGTGTTCCACAGCAGTTTTCCTCTTAGGGATATCACAATGGGAGTGAACGGGATAATAAGGTAAGAGCAGCATTGGCAAAGGCGGCAATAATTCACCTGGTGCTGGCCTCTCCTGTATGGCAGTTCCCTTCTGAATCACGGCTGTTTTCAGGGGAAAAAAATAATTACAGTAAACTCTGAAGTGATCCTTCCTAGGTCTGTACAAATTGTACAGTGTTTCCGGCTCTCTCCGGGTTTGTAAAAGCAGGTGGATATCAAGGCTTCCTCTGCAGTGAAAGGAACTTCAGTAAAATACCTCTGCTTCCAGGGAATACCCCTGTCCAGAACACTCAGACTGAAAAGCTGTCACACAGCATCTCGGTGAGGAGGAACCTGGATGGAAGTGATGGGTGAGGAGTGACCTTTGTGTGCGTTGCCTGAGCTGAAAGGAAGGAGGAGGGAAACGGGCCGTGTGTGGTTGTGCCTGTACTTGGGTGGGGAGATGGGAAAGGTGGGCTGTGGGAGCGGGAGATTGGCTGTAGGAAAGCCTCAAACACAGCCCCATCACAGTCCTGCCTGGAGCTGGAGGAAACCACCAGCTCTCAGTGCCTCGCTGAACTCTCAGTTCATGCAAAGTCAAAGCTGCTGGGGCTGCATCCGCCAGTTTCCGTGGCAACCCCCGATAGCATCTCTCTGCCAGTGCCAAGACTGCAGCACTCTGTTCCTGCACAGGCAGGCATGGAGGCTCCTGCTTTCTGCTTCATCGGAGGGTTTGTGATGGCTCAAACATCTTCATTTGTAACCAAGGTTTGTACTGCAGTCAAATGCTTACTGTGAACTCTGTTTTCTAATGACAGCATTTCACTGAATTATGCTTTATGTTGCTTGTCTGGAAGAAATCATCTTTGTAGGCATCCTTTTTAACTACTTTTGAGGGGGGGTTAGCTCTTTTTCCTTCTCCTCTTTCACCCTTTACCCCACCTCATCACTCAGCTTTCAGTTTCTGCTGTGTAAAAACTAGACTTACTGTGTGGCCTCTGTGGATATCTCACACGTAGTGAAATATTAAGACAACTCAAGGAGCTTTCATCTTTATTGCTTCCTGATCTTGCCCTTCAAGTTCCCAGGCACAGGCTTGTTTCAAACCTTCACTTGGTATCCTTGTACCTGCAGTATTGTCCTGCCACACAGGTCCTTCCTGGCTGCCTGAGCTGCCATGGGTCTTGCACGGAGGTGTTTAAAGTTCTGCAGTATTCCTTTACTTTGTGGAGGAAAAAGGATAGATCCTAATTCTCAGGTTTTAATAGCTGTTAGTAAATTATAGATATTGCCATTTGGCTCTTTTTTTCTTTGCTCTTAAACCAAAAAAATGGCAAAATAATAGGCCAGAAGGATGAAGAGGAGAAGACTTGTTAAAGCAGACCTGGAAGTGTGAAGATGATGTTTTAATGAAGTAATTGGTCTCTTTGAAAACAAGCTGTATCTGCATGTGCTAGGAATGCTGGGGCTCATGCATAAAACAAACTGGGCAATTAGTCTTTCATGAACTCATTTCATTTCTTGTTTTCACTAAACATGAAGGCTCTGAAGTGTAAAGAACGATTTTCCCTCATATTTCACTCAAAGGTATAAAGCTGATTTTTCTTCTCAGTTTTTCTCTGCAAACAGCCACCAGCCTGAGCTTGTCTGCAAAAGAGAAAATCCTGTGTCCAAAGCAGCCAACAGTGGGGCCTCCCACCCCAGAAGGGCACTGAGAGGTGCCTGTGGGCACGAGCGACTGCAGAGGGGCTGTTGCTCATGTCTGTCTGCTGAGTGATGCTCCCATCTGCTCTTTCTCATGAGCAAGCGGTGTCTGACACAGCCCAGGATGTGAGGGACCGCTGTGCCTGGGAATGGCAGAGCCAGCAAGCACTGAACTGTAACTACCTCACATACTACAGAGATTTTATTTTCTGGAAATAACCCCAAGCCAGGCGCTCACACCACTTAAGCAAGCACTTAAACTCATGTCTTGTTCTAGAAAGTCTTATTTATGTATTTCTGCACTTTTACATAGTTCTTCACAGGGCAATAAAATGTTGGTGTACTGCCATGACTTTTTTATTCACTGAGTTAATAAAAAAGATATAAAACAGCAGCAGGGAGGGTGTTTGAGGTGACTGCTTTCTGAAATACATAATATTTCAGCAGTGGCCAGCTTTCCAGTTTTTAGCTGGAATTAGGCTGTGGTTCCAATGGGCTTGTCAGTACAGTGGAAGATGATGATGATAAGAACTAGTCCTGAACGGCATTTGTGCTGGTAACCTCTCTGATGATGTCCTGTAAAACATGTTAAAAATACCTGTCTTTCGTAAGAGGTGAGTCTGAAAATGATGTGCAAGCGCCTCAGCCTTTTTGGACAATTTGGAGAAAGTTGTCCCTGAGCATTCCAGGGCTCTGCACGGACTGTCCCAGTCAGATCCTTGGTCATGAGAAGGCACCTGTCAGGTTTGCTAAGAGCAGTGAGACTCCTCCTGGCTTTATTACCAAAGAACCTGTACCGTGCTATAGTCCTCTGTGTTTGGGGAGCCTCGGAGATCAAACTTTGAGGCACTTCATAACTTTTTTTTTTTCTGGTCAAGACCATTTGTGATTGCTGCTTCACTAGCAGCTTTTCTGTTTATTATGCAGCAGTAAATCCTGCTGGTTTCGGGTTGTTTTGGGTTTTTAAATTGATTTCACTTTCTTTTGCTTATCTGCAGAAAGCTGGAAATTAAGAATTGAAGATATAAACAGAAAAATAATCACTTTTGCAAGTTCATAAATATATTTAAAAGAAACTACCCTATGACGCTCTCAAACACTGGGAAATTATACAGTAAAAACTGAACCCCAAGTAGTCCAAAAGTCCTGGGTGTCTGTCTCTGAACCATTTGCTGTTGTCTAAGAGGACTTGTAGCTGGTGGAAAGCTACAAGTTTTGGGGACCAAAACTTAAAGGTTTGAGTCAGTGATCGTAACTTCTTTGTCTAGAAAGAACTCTTCCTTAATTTAAAAAAATAATGAAGGAAATTGCTATACTTCCCATGTAAAGAAGCTCTGTTCAAATAAGAAAATTCAACTGATTTGGTCCAAGTGTCTTGGAACAAAATATAAAGCTACCACAAATTCATTCAGTGACCTCTATTATGCCCTCTCATTGCCACGTCTTTTAGAGTTTCTTTCAAGACAGAACATCAGCCTTGCTTGGAGAACAAAGTAGGAAAACCTTGCCCAGCTGTACCCCTGACAGGTGTTTTTCTCTGTCACGTTTGTTTCTCACATTCTGCTTTCTGCCCTTTCTCTTGCTTTTTTCTCTTTAAAGGAATGATATTGGAGTTAGACTCTAAACTGAGTCTCAGGGAAAATGTTTCCATATTTCTTTCCTGTAGGGAGCGTTTGACGTATGTCTGTGTCTACTGCCTGTCTTGAAAAGGTGCTTTGTGAAAACCTGAGGATGCAGACTTGCATCCAGATGCTGCCTCCACGCAGCTTTTGACTTACACTGGAACAAGAACAAAGAAGATGCAGCAGTAAAGAATCCAAAATTCAAGCTGGTGTAAAGTGTGAAAGCTAAAGGCTATCTTGAGTGCTTACTGAAAGTACCCAAGACAAGAGCCAGCCTCTGCAACCGCCAGGCACGAGCCCGCAGGTGGTGCAGCCCTGAGCTGGGGACCTGGGACCTGTCCAGGCTGGAGGGAGAAGCCAAGGAGCTGACAGCCCAAGGGACACTGCCCAAAGGGTTTTTTTCCCAGACCGTTTTGCTAAAAGCAACTCCCAGGAGGAATGCAAGGTGTTGTCTTACCTACTGCATTGTGAGGGCATTTTCAAGGAGCTTGGAGAAAAACCCATTGGGTGTGCTACTTCTCTCTTCCCACCCAGTGTTAAAGAAACACTGTTCCTCGGCAGGTGGAGGGGACAGGGACGCTGTTGTCTTTTTGCTTGTTGATTATATTTTTATGTGTGTTTTCTGCTTGTTTGCTGCAGTAAGAAATGAAAAGAAAAAAAGTATTCACTTCTTGAAAATCTCAAATTCCCTTTCATGCAACAAATAATTCTCATAATGTGTTCTAATTGCAGAGTGCAAATAAATACCAGTCATTAAATAATATTAGGTTGTTTTTAAACAGAAAAATCATTAACCTCAAATCAAGCAATTATGAAATCACTTCCTCTGAGAACTAACAGCTCAGAAGCCACCGAGAACACCAGCGCCGTGTGATAAAACCCACTGCCCCATGTGCTGCTCCTGGAGCCTTTCCAGTGCCTTCCCAAGGTTCAGATGTTGTCACAGCATTAGCTGCCAGAGGAAGTCTGTTCTTGCCAAATCATATCTTCTTGGCTGCTCTGTGCTCTTGTGCTGCTGGCGTTCCGCTCCGTCAGTCTCTGCAGGGTTGCTTTTATTTGTGATATTTATAAAACGGCTGAAGCACCTGGCACAAAGGAGGATGGAGCTGAATGGGGGAAGGTGTTGAGCAAGCAGCCTGCTAAAATGTTCCTGGTGTGTTTCGCTGTGAGGGAAAAGCCATGGGAGGGACCAAGGGACTGGAAATGTTTGGAGTTGCAATCTATTGAATGTATCAGAGCTAACGGCTGCAGACGCCGTCAGTAAATGCCTACACTGGGTGCACAGGTCTGGGAAGCCGGGCTCCACCTGGCAGGGGTCTGATGGGCACCACTGGCCAGAAGTTGAGCCAATTTAAACAAATGCAGGTGAGAAAGACGCTAAATCTCATGTGCATAACCAGCTGCTGAACAGTGAGCTGATAGTTGTGGTGAACTCTATACCGATGATCACAAGTATTTTTAACAAACACAACATCAGGTGCTTCCTACAGGCACAGTGGTGGAGCCACCTGTGTTGGGACTAAGGCAGAAATAAGCACTCAGTGGGGCCATCCTGTGACAGAGGTCAGGGTCCTGGTGATCTCAGTTTATAAATTGGTTCAGGAAGTTACCAAGAGGAGGGATTTCTTTGTAGGCTGCTGTGCAGGAGGGATGCAGCGGCACAGGCAAAGCCACCCAGTGCTCTCCATCTCCCTGTTTCACCCTGGAGTTAATCCTGCACCAGGGCTGGAGTCACACTGGCATTGGACTGTTACAAGCAGCAGAAAAGAAAGGTAGTGGATCAAACACAAGGAAGAGGGATGCAGGGAGAAATGCACTGCCATTTAGGAGCTCAGTGTCTAAAGGAGGGGAAGGAAAATCCCCGACCACAAATCTCCCTATGTGCAATTCCTAATCAGCTAAAGGAATCAGTTCCCAGTTTGCCAAGAGCAGTTCTCCTGTCCTTGTGAGCTGGCTGTGATTTCCTGCAGCACTCATCAATACTGGCGTCATGCTGAACACATCGCTCCTGCACAGGCCAGGCTGGGCTCTGGGTACCATCAGTGTGCCGTGTGTGGAAGCTGAGCATGGCTGAGTGTGTAGGATCACTGCTTCCACAAACCCTGCCTGCAGCTAGAGAAGAAATGATCCTTCTGCTTTGTTTTCCTTCACAACTGCTGGACACAGAGCAGCAGGCTCGCCTGAGGAATCAGGCATGGAACACAGTGGCTAACACTGCACAGACCTTACAGTGAGGTCCAACAGAAGATGGAAGTAAACTTCTTACACCACAGGGATTTAGTCATACCCTCACCCAGCAGAGCACATCAGCTGTGAAGGTCTGGAGGGGGGAGCCACGTCTTTCCTCTGCCCGAGCATGAGAAACAGCTTCTGCCCCCCACCGCTTCTGCCGAGCCCCTGTCCCAGTCCATCCCTTCAGAGATGCTCAGGCTGAAGGGTCTGTTCTGAGCATTTGTTTGGGCCTCCCGACAGCAGAGATGTTGCAACACTGTGCCGCAGTGGAGTCTATAGGATTTTGTATAGTAACTCCTTCCTCAGCCTTGCACAATGCGCAGTGCCCCTGATCTTTCCCTGCCGGCCACAGTACCAGCATTGGTTACTGTGCCCTCACACTGCTGTAGGTATGTTATCTCCATCCTACAGAAGAGCTTATTAAAATACTCAGGAACACAAGATCAGCTCATCCTGTCCTGCTATCTCAAGCATCCATGAATAATCCCTTTCATAAATCACTTGTATCTCATCACAGAGGTAAGTGCAGTTCTTTTTACTGTACTCAGACCTTAATCTTCTCAGTAGACCAAGGGTTTTAGAGTTGCTGAAGTCTCCAGACCCTGATGTTTTAGTGGTCCTTTGAAGCTTAACCTTGGATCTCAGAGTCAGTCATCGCTGTTCCTCCTGCGTGCCAGGGGACCCTTTGCTCCCTGCCTGTCACCTGGAGCCTTATTTAGAGATGTGTCTGGTGGGAAGAAGAGAGCTTGTAGGAAATGTCTATGCTGCTGTAAAGGGTGTTGTGCCATGTAAATTGAAGATGGCTCTGTGCCTGGGGTGGCTCTGGGCTTCAGCTTGAAAATCACAGCTTCTCCTCATCCTCTGAAAGTGATCGGTACCCTGTAGGTTCCCTTTCCCTTTGGTAGTCCACTCTTGTCTAAAAGCGGTCTCTGACCTTCATTTCACTTGTTAAAACCTGCTGGATGCATCAAGCACAAGTGTCAGTGGTTAAGGTGGACCTTACAAGGCTAAATTCTGCTCTCACCTCCATCACTCCCACTTGGCCCTACAGCTCCATCTCAGCAGGTGTTTATAACACCGTGGGGCAGCTCAGCTCACGAGTGTGCTGAGTGCTGGCTCACTGGTGTGTGTCAGCACACCTGAAATAGTGTGGGATATCTAAAATCTGCTTCCATGGACTGTCTGGGGAGCAGAGTCACTGTGCCAGGCTGGAGGGGGTGGGTCATGCCTGCAGTCTGGAGCACAGTGTTTGTATCTTGTTATCGGTCTCTCCTCTTGGTAAATGCAGCAGAGATTGATGGCTTTGTTTTGCTTAGGTGGTAATGAAGCAGTTAATTGCACTCAGTAATGGCTGTCTCTGCCCAGCTGCTCAGGGAAATATTTGAGAGGCTTGCCCCGCGCATCCTGGGCTGTGTAAGCACATCCAAGCCATCACCCAAATCCCTGGCCGCTCAGCTTTCCCAGCTCCCTTGTTGATTGTTTTGTTCTTTCCAAACACATGTTTTCTCTCCTCGTTTCACCAGCCCTCTGTGCTAAATGTTGTGTGCAGCGATTGGCAGCAGGAGCGGTGCCAGCGCGGGCTCCTCCTGGCACAGCCCCGCGCTCGGGCGGCCCCGCACTCGCGGGACCAGGAGGTTGAGCTGCTGCCGAGTGAAGCGCATCGCTGCCGTGCTGGGTGATTCCCACCGGGGCTCCTCGCTGTCCCCGGCTGTCCCGGCCGTGCGGGGGCTCTGCTCTGCCGCGACTGATCTGCACGAGCCCTTCCAAGTCTGCCACGTGCTGAAACATTTCCCTTCCTTCCCGCCTTCACCGATAGCCCCCCGTCCCCCTGCTCTGATGGAGCAGGAACTGCTGCTCCTGCACTGCAGCCTTTACATCCAACAGCTACAAGGTTGGGTTGTTTTTCTTCACTGGGACTTTTAAGTATTTTTAAGGCTCGTCCTAGCATCCTAAAGTCACCTTCCACCAAAACAAACATCTCATATTTAAAATGCAGCTAAGCTATTCTTTCCGATTCTTCTTGCCAAATCACAATTTTTCCACCTTTAATGTCCCAGCCGCGCGGCACAGGGAGCAGGCAGCACTTTCCCAAGGCAGGCTGCTCTACCTGCTGTCACAGCATCGGGCTCTGGCTGTGCCGAGTCATTAGACTTTTAGGTCAAGTGCTTGAGCTGCGTGGAAGCCGATTGTGCTTGGGGGGGTGAGTACCGAGTCCTTCCATCCTCTGCTCTGCTGTCACGCCAGAAGCGTTAAAGCCAACGTAGAGCAGAATATTTGGGTCAAATGTAAGCGGTTCGAGTGCTGAAAGCTTTCCCACCTGGCACAGAGGCAGGGATCACGCTGTCCTTCGGGCCCCTGTCCCCGGTGGGTGCTGGCAGCTGGCACCCCGGTGTCGGGGTCTGGCACCAGAGCCAGCGCCTCGGAGCCCCCGATGTCCCGGGAGGGCACCGAGGGAGGTCCCAGCGCCGCTGCGCTCCTGCCTCAAGTGAGAAATAAGACTTTCAATGCTCCGTGAGCCCAAAGGAGACCAGGAGCCGCAGCGTGAAGCCGCCGAGCCTTGCGCGGCGGGCGCAGCTTCCCCGGGTCGGGTAAGAGCAGCAATTCGCGTTTTGATGCCCAAGCCCTCTGGGACAGAAGGCAGCGGCGCTTGTCCCCCGTGCCAGGCCCGGCTCCCGGAGCGGATGGTTTGTCCCCGGAGCGGATGGTTCGTCCCCGGAGCCGGGCGGCCCGGACGGGCCGGGGCGGCAGGCGCGGCGCAGTCTCGNCCGGGCGCGGGGCCTGTGGGGCCCGGGCGCGGCCGGGGGGACACGGTCCCGGAATGCTGCGGCCCCATTTATCTCCAGCCCTACCTAAAAAAACCCCAGAAAACAACAAAACCGCCCAGCTGGCTCAGCGCCGGTTTGCCATTGCTGACAGAGCTCGTTCCTGGCCTGGGTCCCCTCAAAGCCCCTGAGCCCGGGCACTCACCTCCGGCCGGGGCTCCAGCGCTGTTTGCCAATTAACATGGAAATGCCAGCAAGCCCCGTAAGTAGCCAAGCCTCCAGATCCCCTTGGAATTGCAGCTGGATATGAGAAGCCATTTTAGTGTTTTCCCATTCTTAAGCCAACTTGAAATGGAAATGGGCATTTGAGGTTGTTCAGGCAGGACTCGGTGCCCAAACCAGCTGCTCTTTGGCTTCCATGGCCTGGCTGTGCCCGGAGCCAGCCGTGTGTAGCTGCCTCATCCCTTTGCTGGCTGTGGAAGGGTGAGGGCAGGAGCTTTGCAGTTCACCCTCTGAGATGACAACTGTGCCCACCTCAGCTGATTGCGAGCCTGCTGGAGACTTTGGGATAAAGAATCCACTCAGCCACTGGAAAGACTTGAGTGGCCTGTGAACATCTACACTATCATATCCAAGGAAAGTTTTGGAAGTGTGTGGAGCAGGATGGCCTGGGCTGGTGTTGCTCCTGCAGTGCTGTGACAGCTGAGAACAGAAACCAGCTCTGAATGATTTGCAGTTTAGTCTTCTGATTTAGAGTCTGGAGAGTGCAGGAGTGTGTCTGCTGTGCTGTCCTTGCCAGGGCTCTGCTTAATGTCCTGTCCTGGGGTGGAAAGCAGGAAGGAGCTCTGCTTTTCTGCTACCCTGTCACAAATCATTGGTCTAGGGCTGTTTTCCTTACAGTTTTCACTTGTTTCTGTTCCTGCACTTGTCAGGGGTCCGCCTCATGGTTTTTGGTTCATAGGTTCAGGGAGCAAAAGGGCTCCAAGGTTCCTCTTGGAGGGCGTCCCCAGCTCAGGGAGGAGCAGTAGCCATGCAGAACTGGCCATCCCTGTGTGTGATACTTGTGATCATCTTTGCGTGGCTTCTACTGAAACTCAGCATGACATTTTATGCTCACCCCGTAAAAAGATCACCCCATGGCTGGGTGATACCAGGAGAAACTGGCAGGATGAAACTTCTCAGAAGAATGACATTTCAAGGCCTCCCAAGGCTTGTTTGTTAATTTATGCTGACAAGTATTTACAAAAATTTCCATGCATCCAGCCCAGAACGTCCTGCTGTCTCCGAATGTGCCATAAGGCGCAGAGCTCAGCTTCTGCTCCAGAAGCATCTGTGCTGCTGGGCACAGCACGTGGGACCAAGGCGCTGACCATGAAAACCTGGTGAGCAGCTGACATGGCAGAGTGGGGCCAGGCTGCCCTGCAGGGCTCCCGCACACCGCTGATTAAATGCCTCAGCTCTTCCTTCCCCTCCACTTGGAAATCTCACCGTTAACTTGACTTAAAGCCTCCCTGTGGGTTTGCAAACTTGGAGAAAATTTTTTTTTCTATGAGATGAGTTCTCCTTGCCAAGAAGGTTTTAATAACTCACCATGAAATTTATAGAGTTTAAATTTAAACCACACGTGGGAAAGTGGAGCTGTAACAGTTTAATCCAATTTAACCTTGAGCGATCCGTTCCGCAGCGCTCAGGCAGACAGTTCACACCACAAGCAAAATTCCTGTGCGGGGTGGCAGACAGCAGCTCTCTCATCCTGTCCGTGTCCTTTCCAAAGCACAGAGGACCAGGCTGGGCAGTCTGTGTTCCTGTTTCATTCTCCTGCAAGTCTCGCCTTGGAAATAGCAGGAGTCTGATGCAGTTCGGAGTTGGGCATACCCCTAGGAAGAAGCTAAGTCTTGTTCTAGCTGTCATGTTTTCCTTCCTACGCTAAAGAATATCCTTTTCATGCCCCAGTTGCAGCCACCTCCTTTTCCTGTCCCGTCACAAGAAGAAGGCACGTTTCACAGGTGACCATATAAATGCATCTCACCGGGGGAAGCAGTCTGCTGGGACTCTTCTTGGTCCTCTCCAAGGAGGTGTGTTGGTGGCTTAAACCTGGAAGGGCTCTCCCGTGGTGTCCCGCTAAGGTTAGGAAATTCAACTGTAAGCAGCTGAAGGTGCCTTTATGTATCACGTGCATCCACAGCAGTTGTGGTTGTTCTGCTAACAAGAACTACACTGATTAACTCTCTGTTGCAGTCCTTGGCAGGCTGTGCCTGTTGGAAACGGGCAGACATGATGATTTTCTGGGATGGCCGGGTGGAGACCAGAAATCCAGGCTAGAACTGTCATGGTTGACTTAAAGCCTCGAGGAACCATTGCATGAATGGCAGTGCTGTTTCTGATCCAGCTGTGTTTGCTGTGTTTCTGAACAACTGCCTTTGGTGCTGCCTTTCTTGGTGGTATCTCAGCTAAAAAAACGTAACAGCAAATTTTAATTTTCAGACTTTTATTCTTTTCCCCTGGGCTTGTGCATTTAACAGAAGATCATCCAATAATTTGCTTTGGTGAGATTTGCTTGTTTGCTCTGTTTCTGGAGAGAGGGATACTCACCAGCTAAATATTTATTATATGCATTAGATATGACGTGGTGAGACCAGAAATGAGTTTCATGCTGTGTTCCCAGCCGGGTAGTTTCCCAGGGAGGTTGGCTGCTGCCTGTGCAGATCAAGTTGGAAACTTTGGGGTGGCAGAAAAAGAAAATATTCCCGAAACCGGATTCCCTTGCAGCTTGCCAGGTATACCAGGCTGACTCACCAAGGCGGAGGTTTCCAGAATGACTAATGACTGAGCAGGCATTGATTTTTGCCTGTCTAATGGGACACATCTTACGAAGTCTCCAGTTTCCAGACTGGGTGGGGTGCTTGCCCTTTGAAAATCAGATCCATGTATTGTGTATCAAGTTGACTGTCCCAAAAAAGAAACCACAACCTTGAGACCAGGTAAGTGTGTCCGTGGTAGGCTCAGCAGGGTGCTGAGGCAGCTGCTAAAGCTGCCCTCATGTGCTCCCGTGCTTCATTGCTGGCATGAGCAGGGCCTCAATTACAGACTAGGCTTCTCAAAGCCTTGTGTCCTCATGTGAAGGGTTAATACGCTCCCTAAAAGGGTGTTTCCTTCCTTTTTTTTCCCTCATCAGGGTAATAATTTGTTCTCCTGTTGCCACCTTTCTGCTCTTGATGGGCACATCAAATTCTACATGCTTAGGCTTGGCCACTCAGTGGTGCTTGATGTTGCTCTCGACCAGTAGCTCTATGTCAGCTCCACAGGACACAGGGCAGACCCTGAGGCGATCGTGAGAACAAGAGCATTGTAACATTATATGTTATTTCTCGTCATGGCTGTGACCGTTTTTTCCTGAATCCCTGTCCCAGAAGAAATACAGAAGTTAATCAGACTTACTCTGACGCCGAACTCTCCGTTGAGCACCCAGACGACTGTGGCTTCACACCTGATCCAGGCCGATGTATTCAACTGGTGCGGGAGCGGGGAAAGCCCAGCTCTGGCTTGTAAATCTGCCTAGCAAATCTACTGCCCTACACAAAGTTATGTCCCCTAAAGAGCACCCACTAGGTGTGAGGAGACAAGGGTTTGGGTTCTTTTTGGCCTTTCCTGTGCTCTGTTCCATCGGGCTCTGGAACTGTGTGACACCATGTGTGTGGTCTCCCTCCTATTTGGTGACAGCACCAGCACAGGTTCAGCACTTCATCTCTGCTCCCTGCTGCTTCCAAGAGCACAGCAGTGCTGGGCTGCCATGGCCCTGCTCAACGCCCTCCTGGGAGATGTGCCAGGAGGTGGGTGGTTGTCCAGCCCTATCTGGGGACGTGTGTCCCACTTGTGAGGCAGGTCTGTGGGGCCAGGTGCTGCTCCTGGTTTAACCCTCATTGGCTTTAAACTGCCCCCCCTCCGAGGGCAGATTAGTGGCTCCAAAACATAGGACTGTCTCCCTGTGGAGGAGAAATGGGAGCTGCTACTATAGCCAAGGAAGGGTCTTTCCACTCTTCCTTTGGACTCACAGTTACCCCTGCAATTGGATGTCTGTTGGACATCAGGGTCAAGTCCTTTATGGGTGTTTTAAAGCTGATTTTTCCTGAGTGGGGACAGCAGGGAAAGTTGGGCACCGTCACCATGGACTGGTGAAATCAAGAGCATCCAAGCAGCCTTGACAAATATGACTGCGATCAAACCAAGCAGTGTTTTGTGGTCTGTGCACTGCACCAGCAGCTCATCGAACTCACCTTTTCCTGGGAATAAAAGTCTAGTCTCAGGCGATGAAGGAGCGAAAGAGCATTAGGCTTTTAAGAAGCAGACTTCAGAGACTGCATCCTCAAATTTTCTGCCATTTAAAATGTTTCCCTAAGGTTTTGCTGCATGTAAATGAAATGATAATTACAATATTTTAATCCAATTAGCTCCCTTCATGATCTGGCAGGTGCAAATTGGAGATGGATCAAACTTCTTCTTGCTGTGGATTATGCCTGGAGCCTCCTTAAAGCTGCCGTCTGGCCCTGTGTGTACACGCTGTACGGCGCGTGTTACGGGGGGGACTGCAGTGAGGTCCTAAATTATGTATAGCATATGAATTATTGCTGAAATGCATCACTAAGACTTCACTCATCGAACATTTCCAGCTCCATGCGAGCAGCATGGGAAAAGCCAAGTATTTGCCTGTGGCGTGGGCAAGGTTTTCATTTGCATGGATTTAAACAGTGTGTGTCACTGGCAGAGTCACAGGTCACCTGGAGTTAACTTAATACATTCCCCTACATCTTGAAGGAAATGTATTTTTCAAGCTCTCATCTGATTAGCATGGAAATTACACTGGGATTTCTTGTGAAAATGGGGACAGAGATGAAAAAAAAAAAAAAGTATCTTGATGTGTTATTTAAAACCAGAAAACTCTTTGAAGGCCAGTGCAGCTGCCCTTTCTCAGGCACATCTCCCAGCTCATGTCAGGGAGAACATCCTCTCTTCCTCCTGCCTGTCAAAACCAAGAGCAGGGAGCCCACCTTTTGCAAGGCGACAGGAGAGAGACGTCTGCGATGAGGGCTCTGAGCATGGCCTAGGCTGGCAGCAACCTCTGGAGGACAGTTTCGCACAGGTTTTCCTAACACCTGTGGATATGACCAAGCTAAACATGGTGGAAAACTGCCTGTTAAAAACCCTGCTCCAGACAGTGTGTTTGAATAGCAGTAGGGTCTTTGTCCCACAGCACTGTCCTGATGTGGCCCTATTGCCCCAGGGACTTCAAAGGGCATTGAAAGGATGAAGGAATTGCTTCTTGACAAAACCCAGTGTGGTTGTTCTGGCAGTGCTACATTATTCCAGGAATAAAATGACAACTTTTCTTTTACTGTTTTGTTTTATTTTATTTTATGGAAGTGACTGCACTTGCTGAGAAATGACTGAACCTCCAGATCAGCCAAGTTAAATGACACAACTGTCCCTTGAAAACATACTGATCTGCACCGGCTGGGCACCCACCTTTACTGCATGGATGAGATGAAGGATAACTTCCTTATCTTTGACCTATTTTGAATGGAGAAATATTATTTATTTTGCCATTTATGTTCTGATTTCCCCTTGGAAGGCTGCTGCCAGTCTGTGCTGAATGAAAGCTCTTACGGGACAGAAAATCTTCATTCCTTTTAAAAGAAGGTCTCAGTAAATACATTTCAGAATAAGATTTCTTTTGATACTTGCTTTTCAAATCCCTGCGTGTTTCTATACCTCCATAATCTTCCATCTTCAGAGAGGTGGAAAGGGAATTTAAAACTGCCTTTCCTTTTAGCACCAAGACCCAACTGCAAAGACAGTGCTTGTCAGTGATGGGAGAGGAGCCAGGCCCGGGGAGATGCTGGAGCTGAGCTGTGAGGAGCAAGCCACAAATTACATTAAATAATAATTAAAAATAAAACAAAACCAAAGGCACCGAATGTTTTCAAACAAACTGGAGAAAATGTGTTTTGTACATTAACAGTCTGTGAAAATTAGGGGGTAAAATCCTGCTGGCAGCGTTTTACTCTGCTGTTGGGCATGTAGATGCTCTGTGGTGCGGTACAGTCCTACCTTTCATTTCCAAGGGATGGGAAATGCTGTCACCTTGAGCTGAGGCTGGGAGGGGAGAGGCTGTTTGACCTTGTGATTTGTTGTCCTCACTTCAGCTAAAGTTCCCCCGTGTCAGACTGACTCCTGCTCTGACCCTCCTCAGATGAGTTACAAATCGGGGCTATCAAGAAGCAATTTTGCCTGAGAAGGTCTTTGCTGCTGTGGGAGGAGATGTGGTGGTGAATGTTCAAATAAGATTTGGGTTCAGAGTCCTTAACTGTCCCACGATGTTGGTTGGTTTGAGTTCAGCTCTTGATCTCCACATTAATTTTTCAGCATGAAAGCGCAGAGCACAAGAAGCAGAAGCCTTGGCAAACTGAGGACACCCACCCTGGGAGAGAGAGAAAATTTCACATGGTTGGAGAAACCGGAGCCAACTGAAAACTAGGAGCAAGGCAAGGGGGCAAGGGTGGTGAAAGGTAAGATTTTCTCTGGGTAAGGCAAGCAAAATAGATTTGAGACCCTAATCAGTTTAGTGAATTCACTTGATGTCTGCCTATAAATTCATGTCCTTAATAATTTATATTGAAAAATGAAAATGAAACAGGTTTGGAAAAAGGTCTTTTTTGTTTTGTTTTGGGTTTGTGGTTTTTTTGTTTTATTTTTTTTTTTGTGGGTTTTTGTTTGGTTGGTTTGGTTTTTCTTTGTTTTTGCTAACATAATGGGGGTCTACCCCAGGCCTCCTGCTGGGAGGACTTTAGGAGGAGATGGGTTAAAACATCCTTTCCTCTGGAAGGGGTTCCCTGTGGAGTCCTGCTAACTGTGAGGTTTAAGGATAACCCTGTACTCATCAATATTTTGGGGGTGGGGGAATAAATCTTCTCTTTGAGTAGACAAAGAAGTGGACATTCATCTGCTTGCCAGGTGATGGCTTGCAGCACCTCTGTTCATTTGAAGCATCTCCTTACAGACAGTGCCCAAAACGTCACCTGTGGGGTAAAGCACAGCCGAAAACGTGTGACGGCATCAGGCTCTGTCTTCCCCATGTTGCACACGAAAAAAAAAAAGGGTGCCAAAATGGTGGTGTTTCCATGGACCCTGGAACTCCCACAGTCACACTGGCCCTTTCACTACATCAGTTACTTAGGGAAAAAAAAACCCCTCGGAGCCACACTTCTGTGTGAACAGCCTTTGCTGGAGGCAGCTGCGCAGGTGCATCTCCCAGTGATGACCCTGAATGGCAGAGGCTGATGGTGACTTTCTGGTGAGACACGAATGTTTGAAGGGTTTCTCTTTCCTGTCACAGACCTCCTCTGTTCTCCTGGGAGGCTCTCTCCTTTCCTTGCCCCTCTCTTTACTGCTGCTGAACTGCACTTCCAGGTATCGCCAAAGGACCAGGACACAACTGTGGTCATATAGGTGGAGAAAACATCTCGGCCAACACACCAGGTGAGATGGTGGGAGCAGCAAGCCCCACCACAACTCCCTTCCACCTCCTTGCTCTGCTACTTCGCTGCCCGGAATGTCATACAAAAAAAGCCCCAACAAACCAAACAAAACCAAAAAAAAAAAACCTGCTCTGGGCAAGGCAAAACTACTCATCCCCCAGCTTGGGCAGGAGGAGGCGAGGGGGAGTGGGCTGGAGGTCACTATATACTGACGGGACAAATTTCTGGGTACTTGGTTGCATTTTTGTTTTTTCTTGCCCCTGACTTCTCAAGAAATCTGCAGCAGTTTGAGGTTTTTGAAGCTGTTTCCTCTTGCTCAAACCGCCTGACGTTGGCCAGTGCGGGCTCTGACGCAGCATCGCGGTGCCACAAGCCCTGTCGCAACCCTGCTTAGCTCCTGCCCGTCCTCTGGGAACCCGGGACTGCCTCTGCAAGGCTGCTGTTGGGAAAGAAAGCAGTCTGGTACTGACCAGAGAGAATCAGGGAGGGATGAGGGGGGTTGTGAGATGCCTGAGATAACTGGGGAAGATGGAAGTGCTTTAGGTCCTTGTTTATTTATGTTTTGCGTCAACGGGGAGGTGGGAGTTTGGGGTCCTGCATGAACATGGGCCTTGGACAGAAAACCTCTGAGAGTGTTCTGGCTGAGTTTAGGAACAAAATAACCACTGTGCTCCCTGATTAAATCCTTAACCCCAGAGAGGCCTCTAGCATAGAGCCTCTGCTTAACTGTGGTGCCAAAATTGACGTCTCCCAGCTGCAAAACGTGGCTGCATAAATGTCCTAAGGGACCGGTCCGACATCTCCGGACCTGCAGTCACCTCACACAGACGCTTCCCTCTCTCCACTGACTATGTAGGAAAACTGGGGTGCCTCCAGGTGGCAGCCCTGTCCACTCTAAACAGGGGCTTGTTTTTCCCTTGAAATTATAAGGGAACATCGGTAGTGGAATTAACTTGCGATTCAGTCCACCTTAGCAGCACGGTGGTAGGACAGTGCTGGATGTGCTGTGATGCTCTTACTTTCATACAATGATCCAGCACCTGCAGGAGTCATCCCAAACAGGAAGATATGGGCTCTGGGTTCTGTCAGCCCGTAGACAGGGTTGAAGGATTGCAGGATTGACCCTGCAGCCTCCACAGCAGCCTTGGTCCTGCCCAGGACCAGGCTGGCAAGAATCACATGGGCAGAAGGATGAGCACAGGTCCTAGTTATTGCAGCATTCAATTGACTGGTAACAGGTCAGAACCTGGAAATGTAACATAAAAATGTAATTAGATAAAAACACACACCCCCGCCCCCCCAAGAAGCATAGACTGGATCCTACGATGAAATGACTGCTACCGGCAACAAAAAGCAGCCTTCTGGCACTGCGTGGTAAAGTCCCCATAAACCTGTTTTTGTGCTTGAGAACACCCAACAGCTACTGGGAAGAGAGGGGTGGAAATGCTGCAGCAGCATTTACGTGGTCAGGCACCCACAAAGCACGTTCCCAGTAAGAAGTCAGAAATCTGTGGGTAGCGACTGAGAGGCTCCTTGCAAAATTTGAGCTTGATCCCTTTGTGGATCAAATCAACAGCACCTTGAAGGGCTTCTTCTTAAAGGGGTTTTAAATAGCAATAAAACATTTACAAGTTGACAGCAGTAATGAAACTTGGGTGTTCCCAAAAATCTGCAGCTCAGTTTCTATTCCCAAAAGAAGGATCAAAATCTAAATGTTTTGAGGATTTAGCTAGCTTATTGTTCACAGGTGCTTTACACTATTCAGGGAAATGCCCTGCTTTCTGACCAGAAGTTAGACTTGTAGGCTGAGCATGCAGAATTTGAATTTTCCTTTAATGCAGTGAAAAAGCAGCACAGAGCTGCTGTCTGAATTCGGGTTAGTCTAAGGATAGAAATCCCTTTTATTTATACTTTTAATTAAGGATGAGTTTTTGTTTCTGTCACAATGCACGGAATTATTTCTAAATCATAGTTGAGACTTCCAGCAGAAGAGGTTAACTAATACTGTGAACTCATCCACCCAGGGGAGCTCTGCATTAATGTGGTATTTAAGTGGGGAGATCAAAGCTTTGATACCAAATGAAATGCTATTAACAGTTTCGCACAAGCAAAAACCTTCAAGAAATTTCAGTGCAAGATTGTTTGCACTGAGGAATGACTGTGGATGGGAAAAAAAAGGTGGCTCCATCCCAGTGCTGAATTTATTTGGTGGTCAAAGCAGGGGCTGACAGTAGCAAATTGCTCACTGATAGTTGTGGATGTTTTGGCCACGGTCAAGGCTGTAACGTCCCCCTGAGAAGCTGCAGGGCAGAGGCAGAGGCAGCACTCTGCTAACCTGCACCGTCTACTCCCACCTTCACTGATGAAGACAAATGCTGAAGTGTCTTGCCGTAGTCTGGATGTTTCAGCTTCCCAGCTTGCACAATGAGACTCCTGATTCTTTTCTCACGTTGTATCCCACTAAGTAGTTCAGGAAGTTACCCAGTGGCTTTTCTTTTTTTCCTCTTTTTAACCAGAAAGCAGCCCAATTCCTAATGTTCCCATCCAGACATGACTTCTGCTGTTGGTAGGAGAAGTCAAATTCTTTGACTAAACCAGGATTTGGTTGTCTTCCTTTCATCTCTTGTTGTTTTGCTAAAAAAAAAACCGAAACAAAAACCACCCCAAAACCCCCACACCAATCAAAAAACTAAAAAAAAAAAAGAAAAGTACTAAAGAGAGAGACTTCTTTTTTTTTTTCAAAGCCTTTTTTTTCATATCTATCTTACAGCATTATTTTCCTAATTCCACAACTGCGAACAAGTCAACAACTTATAGGAGTAGGGTTAAACCACTAATTAAGCAAGAACTGTAGAAAGGATTTAAGTGGGATCTACAGCGTTGACCTGTCCTTTTTCAAATGCCAAGTTTATATACGTGACTGTGCATTTCAAATGGGTCAAGAGAGCTTGGTTGTAAGTACCCAACACATTGCTGTGAATTAATATTTAATCAAACGTACAACATAGGGCTGAATATTAAAGCTTACCTTTGATTTTGACTTCTATGATTTTCTTGGGTTTCTAAACCCCTCTGAAAATACTTCAGTATTTCATAATAGTATTACTCATACGATATGTTTCTTAGCTGTGATTAAAGCTAGTGAGGATGTAAATCTACAAAGGGAAATCTAAGCAAGACCTCATCAGCATAAAGTATGTGGGAGACTAATTTAGTTACATCCCTATTAGTAATGACAAATCAAATTGTTCCTCCTTTTAAATCACTAATACAGCAAGGTTTTGCAACTTGGCACATAGCACGCACGATAAATCAGTTCAATCTGTACACAAACAGTGAAGGCTGCCTTAAATCTGGGTTGATTTCAGATTCCAAACTCTTTCAGTGCAGTTCAGGCGAACCACCCTGGTTCCCTTAATACCTGGGGGGGAAAAAAAAAAAAAAAAAAAGAGTTAATCTCTACCCCCATGTGCTGTATATCAAGCACTCAACATTTATAACCCTGCAGCTGATTGCTTAGCAACTGTCTTTGGGAGGAACCACTCACCTGATGTGCCATCGGGAGCTCTTGTGTTGCAGGGAAGAGGCCGGATGAAATGAGGTCAGGCAGTGTAAGCTTACCCTGTGCCGAGCGGCGCTCGCTCCACTCTGTAATGAAATTAATCAAGGTCATTAATTTGATCCTTTTTTATTGTTATAATTTGAAACTGTAATTTGAGGTGGCTCAAAGAGGCGCAGGCATATCTGTAATTATACCTTTATAATTACATTTATATTTTAAGGTAAACATTTTCATGTATTGCTGTAAATAGACCGTGTATGATAGAGAATAACGTCGTCTCATACTGGTTTCAGCCAGAGCTGCATGACTGCAAATGTGGACTGTAAATGGGGTGGGGGGGATATTGAAATACACCAGTTGTGTGCTGTTTAATTTGGCTTTAAGTGTTTTATGTATCTTAACATCTTAAGGTTAAGACTGAGCTTAAACCCCTAGACAGCCCCAAAACCAAAGGCTAATTGAAAGAGATACAGAAGAACTGCTGTTTAGTCACACTGACCTTTAAAAATTGCAGAGCCAAGGCACGAAGGTTGGCCTCATCTGACAAAGCTCAAGGAGTTCATGGTGGCTGAAGAAGCACAAGCCAGAGTCACCTCCGGACTGATGGCTGTGACAATGACCAGCAAGGGATCCGCTGCTGATCCTGAAGGTGATGGTCAGGAAAAATTGCATTGTTTGTTCTGTGTTTAACATCTCGCTGGTGAGACCACGGTGGGGGTATGAGAGCACCTTTTGTCTGCACAGCCAATTTGGCTGCCTCTGTTCCCCCCGGGCTCTGCTCACCGGCTGTCTCCGTGGCATGCATATGAGCTCCCTCCTGTCTCTGCTCTGGAGCAAACCAACTGGTTTCTCCCAAGGAGAAACCCCGACATGACTGACAGGGCTTTTTTTCAGGTTGCACAGACAGAAGAGCCTGGCATGAGCTGGACCAGAGTGTACCCTGGACAGTCCTCCAGCCATCCCGGGAGACCTCACGCCCACTGTCCTCCATGCTGCACTGTAGAACCCAAAATGCCTTCACATCCTGCTGAAAAACATCATGCTGGCAGGCTGCCACCCAGTCCTTTTCACCATTTAGAGAATTTCAAACTTGAAAAAACATCCCCAATGCAATAATTATTGGCCTGGGGTCTGTGGGGCTCTGCAGGGAGCTCAGAGGAGACCCAGGCCAAGTGCTGCACAGCATGAAGGTAACCACTGCCCTTCAGAGAGCGCTGGTCCTTAGTGGTGTGGACACAAGCCAGCCCGTAGCAAAGAGCAATGGTTAATGGTGCCTCCCAGGCATTTTCCACAACAGCAGCAGACGCGCAGCCTCTGCCAAGTAGCCAACACTCAGCATTTCCTTTCTTCTCCCTAAGTCTGTTTGTGGACCTTACAAACCTCTTCTTCCCTGCGGCTCGATGCTCTGGCAGCAAAACGGTGAGGACTCCCCGGGGTGGCAGAAGTGGGTGACACACAAGTGTGTGATGCACCAGGTCTGTGAGGACAGATCTCCAGAAGCAGGATGAGGGCACCAAGCATGGAGAGCCCAGAATGAGGGAATCGCTGAGCCTGTGGAGAAACAATAAAAATAGAGATGTTTCTGGGAGAAAACAGCCCAGAAATTAATACCAACCCTACTCCATTTTGGAAGGAGTCTCCTGAAGCGTGCAAGAAATCTGGCAACTTACGTTAAATAGTTGAAAATAAAAAGTTGAGACGTTATTAGCGTAGTAAAAACTGAATTCACAGATTTAGTGAGAAAGGGGGAGTAAAAGGGTCCTGAGTTCTTTACTTAATAATAACCTTGGTGCAGCTACCACCAATACCTTGCATAGCTGTCCTCAGCAAACCAGTAGCAAAACTGGGAGCTTAACTCTTAAGGGCATTGCCCCTGGTTATCTGGCTCAGCTCTCAGCAAATAAACATTTTCCATTTCTCATCTATATTTACCTCATAGTACATATATAATATTTGTAACCAAACGTCTGTCTATACTTGGCTTGTTTCCTTCTCCATTTAAACACACACCTGAGAAGAATCATGAAGCCAATCGCCCATCTCCAGCAGCAAAAGCATTTACAGAAAACATTCCAGTACACCTCTGCAAAATGAATATGTGAACATGGATTTGTAAAAGATGAATGACAAAGGACCAGGCAGGCACTGCATGAATAAGCCATACAGAACCTCAAGACCCAGCTCTCAGGTTAGTGTGCTTTATTTTAGCTTGCCACAATTTTTAGAAAAGATGTGGTATTTTTGCAACCTTCATTTCCCAGTTTTTCTGGAATTTTTGAGATGGTTTTATGCAAGACTACTGCTGTGACAATGCTTGCTCGCTTCCAGATCCAAAAAATAAAAGCAGTAGCTTCTCAAGGTTTTTCAATTTGAGTACCCAAACCCAATGGTTATTCCTGAAAATTTTGGCTGTGGAAACTGTATCAGGGCTGGGAAAGAGGAGCCATAAAACACTCTGCTCTTCATGCAAGTACTTATTCCAGCAGGAGACCAACTAGGGGTTGGTTTCTGAAGTAGGGCAGCAGGTTTTTTTAAGCAATCCAGGGATACTCTGTTAAATTCAGCAAGCGTGATTGAGATGGGTGCAAGTTCACTTTGACCACTTTGGTCTCTTTCACTTGGTGTGTTGTCTCAGGATCCTTTGGAGAAGGCATTCCTGCTCCAAAAAAATTTCGTAAATTTATAGAGACAAATGACAGGGAACTGGACTTGATCAGATGAAGCTGGAAAGGCCAGATAAGCTTTTTATGGCTGGTTTCATACAAATTTTGGGTTGGCTGGGGTGATGGCAGTAGCTTCACTGGCATGACCTCCAAAACTAAACACCCTACGGTTTCCTGGTCACTCTTATCCTTTTTCAGCATCTGTAATAAAAACCCATCAGCTGCAACCTTGGCTGTTTGAACAGAAGTCTCCCCTGTGCAGTCTGTTATTAAATTCTCTTATGTCTTTATTAGATATTAGATGTGATGAAAGAAGGTGACATCTCCAGGGAAATCTTGCTTGAGGTGTGGGGATGGGATGTTAATGGACTGGGGAAGACAGAAAGTCTACAAGTGTAATGATCCTGTAATGTCCCCATGTGAGTATGAACATCCAGATATCTTTTTTTTTGCTCCACAAAGGAAAAGCACTTGAGATGTATATAAACAAGGTACTTAGCTCTTCTCTACTCAATACCACTTGCTTCTGTTTTAAAGATGGCCTTGGTGGTTTTTTGTTTTTACTATTATTTTTCTGTTCTGCAGTCGGCATTCTTTTTATTTCACACAGTGCTACAATAGATGAGTTCTCCTTTCCATGTGACAGTTTCATTTCAGAGAAAAATGGAAAAATCCCTGCAGAATCAGCATTTTACAAACTTGTTGATTAAACAGGTTAGGGAAGGATGGATGCAGACTGCAGGACTAAACCCTGAGGAGCTGGTGTGAGGGTGCCAGGAACATGTTGGAGGCCTGCCTGAGGTAGGATTGAAAAGAGCATGATTTGAATTATTTAAAGGCAGGTGCTTAAAAGTCCCCATGCCTCCTGGTGTGCCCTGCATGCGTGCACCATGTCCTGCTCCTTCCTTCTTGCCCACAGGCATCTTGTGAGGGTCTGCAGACATATTTATGGTACCAGCAGTATTCATAAAGGTCAGTTTTGTTACCAAAACCCTTCCTTCGTTTCACCATGGTTGCAGGCTCCCACTTTGCCGATGGAGATCTGGGAAGCTCCCACCAGGCAGCTCCTGCCCTCCCACCCCTCTGCTCTGGTTCCCAGGAACACCGTGGCAAAGCAGCCACACAAGAGAAGGGCTGTTCATGTAGCCATCTCCTTGATGAGCCCTTGCAGTTTGCAGTATGGTCTGAAAGGTGCCTTTTCCATTGGGATGAACATTAGGCAACAACCCTTGTTCTTAAAAGTCTGTAATGAATTAAAGTGAATTAAAACACCCTAGAAGTTTAACATGGGTTTTTCTGTTATTAAATTTCAAGGGGACCAGAGGAAGTTAAGAAAAAGAATCTTAAAGACCTCTGTAAAGTCATCTTTAGCTGTTGATTAATTGGAAGTTGATGCCTATTTCTGATCAGGAATGCATTCTGCAGTGCAAATGCTGCAGCCTGATGAAGGATATGCTCTGTCTTCTATGAGATAGCTGTTGCTGCTGCTTCAGAGCAGAGGCAAGCACCTTCCTGCTCTCCCCGGCTCTTGGCTCCTTTTCTCGGAAGAGAGAGATGGAGAGTTAAACTCCTTTGTTTCCCTGGGACTTTGGTGGGTTTTTTTTCTCTCGCACCCCGTTTTAAAGACACAGAAAGGCACAGGAATCATGTCTGGGCATAGAGCAGGCGCTAGGGGATACACATCATAAAGTCAGCCCAAGACAATATGACAGAAAAAGGATCTTCCTTGTCAGTGGAAACCAAAGTTGCACGGGATGAGGACAACTGGTTCTGCAAGAGAAGCTCATGTGCTCCTGGATCCCAGCTTGCACCATCTTGTCACAGTTTCAGGTCCGGCTCCAGTTTGCTCTTTTTAACAGGTTTCTCTTGTATCTCTCTGTCTGGGTGGACATGCTCACAGCACAGTTGGACACCACGCACCTCGCTCCACTTTTTTGGGAAAGAAAACTGAAGGGCAATGTGCTCCCAGGATGTATCTACATTGCAGCTGCATTTTTAGCTGGCGCTCAGGCTCCTCTGAGCTCAGGGGTCAGATGCAGCTGCTCGTTGGCTGCACAGAAACCTGTGCCTTTATGAGGAAGGTGTGTTGTCGTTGGCTGGCTGGGCTGTGTTTCTTGGATTGCCTCAAAAATAGTTTTCTGCTTTAATAGACCTGAGTGGCTGATGATCTTAACATTTGCTCTAATTGCTGTTTGACTTCAGAGCTGGTTTAATGCATGTAGCAGTAGCAGTCACAAAGAAAATACCAGAATCTAAATAATTAAAAAAAAAAATCCAAAGCCTTTATGTGTACAGGGAGAGATTTAAATATGTGCAGAGATTTTTAGGCTCTGGCTTTAAAACAGTGTAATCATAGAAACAACAAAATTGGCCATCAGAGTAAGAGAGGTGGTGTCCTGCAAATCAGAATCACAGAGTGGTTTGGGTTGGAAAGGACCTTGAAGATCGTCTGCCATGGGCAGGGATGCCACCCACTAACCTGGATTGCTCAAAGCCCTGTCCAGCCTGGCCTTGAACACTTCCAGGGATCGAGCATCCACAGCTTCTCTGCGCAGAAAGCAAGCAGACTGCAAATTGCTTTCTAATGGATTTCTTAAGGTGTTGAAGGAGACCTGTTTGTTAATCTCAGATAAATCTTAGTTCAGTTTTTGTATTGTTATGGTTTACGATGGTGATGGTCAGCAACCGATGTAGGACTGCTAGAAACAGATACTACTGAACCCCATAATATTTTATCCATTTTGTCCCAAAAAGGAAAGTGAGCAGCTCTGATGGAGGTGCCCAGTGTTATAACCCAGCACAGAACCATATGAAGACATATTTTCATGGGCTGTCTAGGTTGCAGGTAAGATGATGACCAAAATCTAGGTAATATGTAACTGGAAATTTAAGATTTTGTCTTAAGGAAACCTGTATGCCCAGAAGATCTTTTGGGGAACAAAAAAAGCCCAACTACAAAAAAAATCATAGATGCTGCACGGTGACATAATTGTGTGACTTAGCAACAGGGCTCCCACAGGCAATAAGGAATGCATCCAAGTGAACCCATGATTTATTGCTGCAAACCCTGGCATGGACACAGAGAGACCTGTGCTTCTGCAAACAACCCTTTAGCACAGGCAGCTCAGCAAATCTTGTTGTCTTCTAGGAAATCACTCCTGTGTTACATCAAAACCCCTTCCTTATTCCCCACACACAAGTCAGGGAGGCCAGAGGGTGAATGGGGCATTGCTCTCCATCAGAGCAGAGTCTGTGCCTGCTGGGGCTGAACTGATCCTGCCCTTTGGGGAAGCAGAGGAGTTCAGGCTGATCTCAGCATGGCTTACATGCTTATGCAATACTAAATATGTGTCTTCAAATCTCTTGTCCTCACCCTCACAGTAAAGACTTTCTTCCCAATATCTAATCTAAACCTGCCCTCTTGTCAGTCTGAAGCTGTACTCCTTGTCCTGTCACTACATGCCCTTGTTAAAAGTCCCTTTCCAGCATTCCTGTAGGCCCCCTTTAACAGACTTTTTAATGTCTTGGGATATGTATCTTTATTTGCAAATGATTTTCACTGAGAAGTGACCGAGGACCTCTGGACACAGTTATTCTCTGAAATCAATGACACTTTTGAGCCATCGACGCGTCCATCCCAACTGTAACTCAGCTGTCCTGCAGTGGCTAAATAAAACCAGGAATTAAAATACTGGGATTGGGGGGGTTTTTTGTGTATTTTGGCTTATTTTTAGTTGTTTGGGCTTTTTTTTAAATTCTCACTGTGAAGCTTTATGACTTTCTGTCTTTGAGTTCAAACTAATGCTAAGGGATTCATTTGGTGAATGGTACTAAATATTTGTTCAGGATGGGAACCTCTGGCCCTACTTCAGCTGAAAGATTTTCTTCTGTGCACTCCTGACTGGCCGAGTTTTCTCTCCCTTTGTAAAAAGCAGGTTTTCATGCTGCTGTTTCAATGAGGCTTGAAGGTTTTACACCCCCGGGGCCATTGTGTAGCTGCTGGAGCTTTGCTCCTCTGGCGAACTTTCTTTGCTTAGAGGTTATTAATACTTTCTTCATTAGTAATTTAACATTGCAAAGTGAAAACTGCTTGTATCAGCCACAGACTAACTGGAGATAAGTTTGTGGATGTAAAACATAATCATGTCACGACAATGAGCAGGTAGCAAGTGCCTGCTCTCTGCTCCCCCACAAGAAGTTGCAGGTTGTCCAGCTTTTTATCAGCCTGGTTTATAAATTATAAGCCCCAAAAGTCCTTGATCATTGCATTTAAGATCCTTTTTTAGGTGTTTCTTCCCTTTTTCTTTGTCATCCAACAGCCTCCCCGATCTGTGTGAGTCTGTGAAAGTGTTAATAAGGTGACAAGTATAAAGGTGCCCATAACCTTAGAGAGAAATACTTTCCTACCTTTAAGATGCCAGCCTCCTCCCGGGGGAAAACTGCCTTTTTTTCAGCTTCCTGTGGTCTGTGTTTACCCTTCATGGACTCACCAAAACCCATTAGCAGGAGCCATCAGCTCAGGAGCAAGGGCACGGGGATGGGCCCCTACCCACAGCCCATCATCTGGCAGAGCCTCTGCCGAATCTGGGGAGACAACAGGCCAGCGTGAGCAAGGGTGTGCATTCCACCCCCGGTGTGTCTGCTGCTCTGGTGGATCTCATGCAGCGCAATGTCTGCAACGCCAGAGCAAGCACCCACACCTTTCAGCAGAGGTGCCTCATTAAGCCTAAGAACACTAATTGCTCAGGCTGAGTGGGGAGGATAAAGCACCCTTTTCCTTGGGAATCATAGAAATGTTACACTCTAGGGCTGTGCAAGCTGAGAACTGTGTAAACAGAACAGATAAATTATCCCTCAAGTTACAAAAGGGCTCAGGAGTAAAGCTACAGCCAGCCTTTGCATTAGTTCGGAACAGCTGCATACAGCATAGCCTCCAAATTTCCATAGAAACTTGGATCAGCCATAGATTATCTTCATTTTGTAAATGTTTTAATTATTATGCTATAACACTGTTCTGCAGGGATTGCAATATTAAAGCCAAGGCTACATGGAAGCCACATTTAAAAAACAGTTTCCCTAGACCATATTTTAAGAAAAGCAAAGCTGGTTTAGGATTAAGACTTAAGGTTTGTGATAGATTTGATTTTTTTTTTTCCATGCTACTGCATGCACTCTTTTAAATAAATAAACTCCCACCAAGCTTGCTACTCCGGTGGGACTGGATTGAACTTCCCAGGCATGCATGAATTATAAAGTCAGATATATGTTCCTGTGGAGAGGAGAATTGCTTGCAGAAACCATCTCCCGATGCACGTAGCCTGTACTGGTCACTTATAAAATAAAACCCCGGGTGCGTGCGGGTGGCAGGAGCCGGGGCCGCGCCCCGACGGGAACCGGCCCTGCATTGCCCCACACGGACGTGTCGCTCCCTGCGTGTCGCAACCCCTCTGCGCTGTGGCCAAGGAGGAGATGGCCCTGCAGATTGCACAAGGGGATGACAGGATGTGGCTTCTGCGTGCGCCGGCGCCGATGTTTACAAGAGCAGGTACCAAAGTGGAAGCGGAGTCCGGCAGGCGGCCCTGGGAGATGTGGTTAGATCAAAGGCTTTCCCACGGCGAGGGCTCCCGGTGCGGCGGCAGCGCGCCTCGCGGGGCCGCGCCGAGCGTGTCACCGCGTCTGTGCCGTCCCCCGGCGTCCGTGCGTGTCCCGCAGCCTCTGGGCTGGGGAGCTTTCCTTGCCTCAGCTGTGGGAAAGCAGCCCGAGGAGTGGCTGATGCTGGATGCCACGGGTGTATATAGGTTGTCCCAGCGTGTGGACAAGGGTGTGAAGCTGCCCCGTGCAGCTCAGAGCCTGCCCACAGCCTGCGGAGAGGGGCCCGGCGCCGTGGGTCCAGCAGTGGCTGCTGCCACCAGCACTGCCCTACCAATGCTCTGCCTCCTGCCAGGCTCCTCTCCCTGCCCTTTCCCTGCCTGTCTCCCATGGATGCAAGGCCCTAAGAGTCAAACCTACCCTTGTGCTCAGTGAAATATCTCTTAAATAGCAAATCTCCTAGAACAGAGTTGGTCAAGTCACTCAGATGGAGTAAAGCATTTTTTCCCCCAGCAGGAAAAGGTTTGCTTGCCTTTCCCTATGGGGCAGGTGGGCAGAAGAAGAGGTGAGCACCAAACCTGTTGCTTCTTACAGGTATTGGGCCAGCCATGTGTTTTATGTGTTTTCTCTATGAAAATGCTGTATTTTGGTGTCCTGCACCATAAGGAGCAGAGATGCCAGTGGGTGGGGGATGGTGCAGCCCAGTGCTCGCACAACATTCTCGCAAGGCTTAAGTCAACAGAAGGTATTTGCCCAAGCCCAGCAAACTGAATCAGAGCACAGCTCCTAACAAAACAGAAATCCTCCTTGCTCATGCTTTGCCAGTCATCGATCGAGGCAGAGTGATGAAATACTCAGCCCTTCTCACCCTGATAAGTGCTTTATTTTTAGACTACCTTTAGCATTGCCTCGGCAGCTGGTCCTGCAGGCTGGGCTGTTGCCTCTGGCTCCCGATGCACACGCAGACCCTGCTGTTGGTGTGTGCTGGACTGTCACTGAGCCCTTCCAGCTCCTAATTTACACTCCAGGACAAATGTCACTGCAACACATTTGCTTTGTTGTGCCGTCATCTCCCTCTCACCTTCTTGCTGCCGTGCTGCATCATGCCCTGACTGTTTGCAGCAAGGGTTTTCTGGTCAGCTCAGCAAAACGCATCCTATGTCTTCACGTTCCTCCAATTCCTTCCAGCAAACTGAATATTTTAGGGCACTTCAGGGTAATTTGTTGAGACAAGAAAATGCCTGGCAGGATGCTGTTGTGTGCAGAGGCAGCCGCGTGTGCGGTGCCCTCTGGCTCTGCCTGTGGTGACAGAAACCAGCTGGCCACGTGTGCCTGGCTGACAAGGCTCTGGGGGAATGCTTGGGTGTCTGCTCGGGGTATCCCAGGCGATCCCAGCGTGTCCCAAGCAGGGCTCGCATCAGCACCTGGGGACCATTCCCCAAAGCTGCTGCCAGCGCGAGCCGTCTTCTTTGGCTTCAAAAGTTTTAGGGCTTTTTGGGCAGAGGTGCAATAACAACACCAAGGATGGGAAACATTGGGACCAGTGTTTTTTTCTGCTTGGAAATTCTGATGTATTGAGAAAAGAATTCTCTTGAAGAAATGCTTTGAATTGGACAAAATTTAAATAAACTCAAATTGCTCCAGATTTTTCTATATTTTGGAATGTTGTGGTTCAATGTCTTTCTGTCTTATACAAAAAGATAATTTATGATTTTTAAAGGCCTATGTCAGATTCCATAGACGCCAAACACTTTGATCAACCTGATGTGAAGCAATTTTGGAATTGCAATCCCTGACAAATTTATTACCTGCTTCGAAGTAGAAAACAAATTTTGAAATTGCAGATTTTTTCCCATAAAACAAAACCCCCACCCATATCCCTCCCAGCTCACCATTCTGAGTGAAATATGCGGCTCAGTTCCCTGCAGAAACACAGAGCTGTATTTATGACCCAATGGTCCCTTTCGCCCCATGTCTCAGCCTGCTGGGTTTCAGGTGGGATTTCTTAGAGGCGTCGGGTTGACTGACCATGTGCTGGGCAGATGGTTTGCACCGGGGGCAATAAATCAGAGGGGTCTGGGACTCAGCAGATTTCCTGTGCCTGCTCTTGGTGCAGCCCGTATCCACCTCCTGGCACTCCTTGCTGGCATGGCAATCCCTGTTCGTTTGCTGCTCCTTGATTTCTACTGATGCTTGGGGTGTTTTGTGGTCTATGCCAGCCTGTGGAATTCCCTAAGCAGCAGCAAAGGACCTCAAATCCACCCAGACAAACTTTCCCAACATAAACAAAGGGATTTCTCTGGAGTGATACCTTAAAAGCGTTTAGTCACAGCATCTTCATTAAGCACAGGTGAGTAGAGCAACTCCACCTTGTAAAGCACTCCGGTTTTCTCCCAAGAGGTTTTCCCTCTTCCTCTGCTATAGCTGGCCTTCCTCCACCCTCTCCTTTGCTGGTAATTAGATGTCAGACTACAAAGCTGCTGGCGGTCGGGCTCTCAGCTGCCTCGCTGCACACCGTGCGCACTGGGAATCGTGCTCGTAATTATTATTATTATTATTATTATTATTATTATTATTATTATTGTAGCATCTAGAGGGCTCAGACGTTGTGGCAGGCATTTTGCAGACATGCAGGAAAATGTAAATCTTTCCCCCGTGGATGTGCAATCAAAAACAAGTTTCAACAAGCGGGAGGCAAAATTAGAAGGAAGGGCTGGTGCTAGGGATGGGCAGCGAAGCTGACCACCACTGCTCGCCCTTTCAAGCGTTGGATAAGGCTGATAAGTGTGAATGTGCTTCATTAAAAAAGTCATTATGTATTTGAAAATTCTAGGCTAGTTACAACCTTTATTTATTTATTTTTTCAGCTGTACTATTTTCAAAGGCTTTGAAGTCCTGTTTGCTGAAGTCACCTGGGCAACCAAAGTTCCAGTGACTTTCAGGGAGATGGGAACTCCTGGATTCCTGTTGTAAGAGGCAGCATGTTGATTACTCCTTCATCTAAAGATTCCTGAATACTGCATCTGGGCTCAAATGTTTTTGAGGTAAGATATGCAAGGGAGGAAGAGGGCGAGGGTGATGCATCTAAAAACACCCACAAAACTTTATCTCAAAATGTCCATTTATATGGCATTTGTGACATTTTTCAAAGGTGATGCTGCTAAGTACTTTTTACCAGTAAAATGTGAGCTTATGTGACTCATTTAATGGTTTTGATGCTTTAGATGTGTTAACATATCAGCCTGGACAGGCCTATTCTCAGTTTATGTCTTTAAAGGTATTTGGGGGAAAGATAGCCAGGTTTAGCTGTTTTTGAATGTCTAAGGACAATGTTCATTAACGCAGCATCTGCAATCAGCCACCATGTTGTGTCCCTGCGATTCTGCAATGCCAGTGTGCTAGAAATACCTGTCGGTGTCCTGGAAGGATGACCAGGAAGGGGTACCCCACACGAGGCTGCAACTGAACAAGAGCCGAGGTATTTCCTAAGCATGATCTGTACTCTCTTATGGAGATCAAATTTAATTGTGGACAGGCAAAAAAAAAACAAACCCAAATAACCAAACCAGAACAAAAATATCTTTGGAAAAATCACCATTCAGGGTCTGCTTTGGATTTTCAAGGAGACTTAACATGGTCCTTTTTTGATGAGGGGAAGTGTTTGACTGCCAGGTCTCAGGCACCAGTGCTTGAGGAGGACATGGACAAAGATGCAATGCTTTAAAACCACAGGAAATGGAAAGAAGTTGATCTCAGTAGCTGGGTATTTTTCAGGTGAATAAAAGTATGGCATGAGCGCTTTGTAGAACTGTAATTCTGAAAAAGCTAAACAGCTTTCACTCAGATGCAGTAAATAAGAATTTTTAACTTAGTTTTTGTCACCACTAAAGGGCTGGTGTGCCCCAAGGACAATTAGCCAAGGGAGCAGGAGCAGAGGGAGGAGCACTTGAAAATTTGGCTTCAGTAAATTGTTCCTTAAATTCAATGAGTCATGATTTTTTTCGGTGCATGTGGCTCTCTGTGTATAAACTCCAGCCCAGCCAGAAAAATATCCCTCGGCCATTCGTGAGAGCTAGTAATGGTTTCCTAAGGATTAATTCCTCCTAAAAGATACCGTCTGCATTCCTTTGGAAGATGCCCTCCCACAGGCCCTCTCTTACAGCGCTGCACTAAAAATAGTGTTCAGAGCTTCGTTGCGACAGCTCCGTGTTGCAATTTTTATGGTTAGGTAGGTGAAGTCTCTTTAATTCAGCCAGCTCAATTCACTTAAATTTGCATGATAATGTGGTTAATTATCCATGTATTTCAAATGAATAATGATTTCACAAAAAGATAAGAACATGGTCCTGTTTTTCTTTCCCTGTGTTTTAAAAATGCGCATAGAGTTTGCATAATTAAAATGTATTTTCTCTGGAGTGGAAATTCATATCTATTGTAGGCTGAAGTGCAAGCTCCTCTGCCTGCTGGGATGGCATCCTCCAGCCAGATCCATGTGTGAGAATGGCATCCTCCAGCGGATCCATGCACAGGGATGGCATCCTCCAGCGGATCCATGTGCAGGGATGGCATCCTCCAGCGGATCCATGCGCAGGGATGGCATCCTCCAGCGGATCCATGCGCAGGGATGGCATCCTCCAGCGGATCCATGTGCAGGGATGGCATCCTCCAGTGGATCCATGCACAGAGATGGCATCCTCCAGCGGATCCATGCGCAGGGATGGTGTCCTTCAGGCACTCACGCAGCAGACCTGACTCACCATGGCTTGCTGCCAGTTCAGTGCTGACCAAAGGAAGTTGCTGGGAATGTGACTCCAGCCCGGGTTAAAAATCACTGCAAAAGGCAGTGCAGAACGAGCTGCCACCTCGCTCCTCCATGGCTTTGCTGTGGGGTGGCAGCATGCTTGGGAAGGGCAGCAGCCTGCCTGGAGAGCAGCCCCTTCCTCTTATCTCTGCACAGATAAAGTGGCTGGTGGCAAAGGGCACTTCCTCATGGGCTGCTGCTGTCAGGAAATTTGGTTGGTCTTGCTGGCCCTTTTACTCCCTGACCTTTCCCTGTGGTCTGTGCAGCTGCAGATGTCAGGGCAGGCTGGAGTTCCTGGATGGATGTGAGTGCCCACGATGGGGATGGGGTGGGCAGCACCGGGTCACTGTGGATGTTCAGCTCTTGCATAACATCACACCACTGGAGCAGGGCACTGCCCTGGCGAGCCCCAAAACCCTTCCTGGCCCAAGGAACAATAAGCACTGGGGATATTTTTCCACCCACATTTCCTCACATCTCTTTTTTCGTGAATTAACTCAGTTTTTCAGAAAATGTAAGGCACTCTGTCTCTTGTGGGCAAGAAAACAAGCATCTTCTTTCCATTTTAAAAAACACCTCATATAAATGGGGTTGGGCCCCTGCTCTTCTGTTGTCTGGCTTGGTCTGAAGCCCTCTCCTTGTCCTTTCTCCAAAATACAGACAAGGTGGCCAAGGGCTGGGAAGCACTCGCTGTGCCTGTGTGGGAAGAGGGGGGTGCCTAGTCCAGATGCCAGGTAGTTGGTTAATGAGATTAATGACATTGGGGAACTGAAACTATGGCCTTTGAAAGGGAAAAGATCATCTCTGCTGCTCCCTTTACATGGTTGACTTCGTTTGCTCTTGCGTGAATGGTTACTCGGCTGGCACGTGGTCGGGTAAAAAATATTTATTGGGCCTTCGAGATGAGGAAACTCAATGTGGTGATAGAAGGAGATTGTGAGGGGGGTCACGATGCATCCCCTCCCCTGGCAGAGGGAAAGGATGCTCCCACTGGGACCTGAGCAGTGCACAGCACCCCCAGTGTATCCGAGACATGTGAAGCTCCAAGTCTGCCGGTGTTTGAACCAATGTTAATTAAAGCATTTTAATGAGGATGTTTTGAGAACTGTGCGTTAGTCTGTGCATGCCCTTCGTGAAATATTAAATATCTCTGCCCTTTCAGCAGCTTCCTCCTCCCCAGAAGGTCTTCCTGCAAATGGATTTTGACACTCCTGATAATTTTGGAGCTAAGAAACCCAGAGAAATAACCTTCTACAAAAATCTTAATATGATCTTTGATGTTGCAGTCAAAGGAGCACATGCCAGAAAATGTTTTGCTCTTTTCAGTTCATCCTCTGATTGTGTTTGTTGTTATTTTACCAGTTCATCCTCTGCTTGTTGTTTGTTATTTATATTTCAGGCACAACAACAAGCAGCTGATTAACTCATTAGGCACGAGCATCAAAGCACAGGGCGAGAGCACGAAATCTGCTCCTGCATCCTCCAGCCGCTCCCCACAGCTCGGGAGGTTCTGCAGGGCCTGACTGAGGTACAAAAGCCATCTCAGTCACTCATGGACAGCAGTGTGCCCTGTCTTTCTCCAGCCCTGTCTTTCTCAAGCTCTGTCTCCACACTCGGGGACCATGGCTGTGCTGGAGCACCTCAGGCTCTGTCCAAGGGGGCAGCCCAAGCTCCAGACTATGTGTTCATCATTCAGCACGTAGAGGTAGCCCCGCAGTGGGGAAGGTCCCCTGTGAAGAATCACAGCCATAGGACAGTGAGGGAGAGTGCTGCATGGTGCTGCTCCAGGCTGAAAGGCCAAACACCACTTGGTGGACAGGTGATAGAGAGCGCACACATACAGATTTTGAAAGCTGCTCCTAACTATCAAACTCACCAGAGTTGCAGGAGGAACTGAAACTGATAATGTTGACTTTCTCCTGCAGGTTCAGCTCAGGTGGAATTACGCTCAAGGCAGTAGTTTGCACCCGAGTGCTGCTGCCTTGGGTTGAAGGCTACCGAGGTGTTTTCTCCCCTAAGTGTGCCCCACAGCAGCGTGGCTGTCACCCAGCCTTGAAAAGACCAGCGATGCCCCAGATCTCGCTGGTGGAGGGTAAGGTGATCTGTCTCTTATCTGTGTACACCTGAAGCCCTTCAGAAGCAGAGGATTAGCAAATAGGTTGTTGCAGTCATGCTTAAATCTTGCAGACTCGACTACCTGCCTATGCGAGCCCTACAGATATGGCGCAGGAGCACAGCAAGCTCATGGCCTCCCAGGAGCCTCCCAAGAACTTTCCTGTACAGGAGACATCCAAGAGATCACTGGCAGGTCCCTATCAGGTATCCAGTGTCTCTCTTTATTTACACCTCCTTTCACTCCTACCCTGAGGTCATAGCCTCCTGCCCACTCTTCACTTCCAACACACATCTCTGTTTTCACCCCACAAGTTTCTGCCTCCTCCTTGTTTGTACCCCTTGACCCAGTGCCTTGACCTCAGGTGTGTGAAGTAAATGGACCAAGCTGGCTCTGCCCAGGGGCCTCACTAAATCTTATTCTGGCTTTAAAGCCTCCTAAAACTTCTACCATCCATTAGGTGTTCAGTACCCCACCCACAACAACTGTGGTTCACCTGACCACCTTGACCTCCTCCTCTAAGAGAATCACCACAGCCCCATGGCACTTGAATGCAGTCCATCACCATCTTGCAGCTACACAGAGAGGAGAAGAACGGTCAGTATTTATTGGCAATACTGAGTTCAGGTCCATTATGCATGGCACTGCCACAAAGGGAAAAGACCAGATTTTGTACCTGCAGAGCTAAAAAAAGGGCTCAAAGATCAGGTCCTTGTTCTCCTAAAGCACAGGTCTTTGCAAGGAGGCTGCTCACACTGGCAGCACTGTGGGATCAAAGCTGATCCTGGAAAACTCATCAGAAAGTTGATGGGTCGGTCATGTAACCAATGGCAAAATGAAGGAGAGGAGCCTGGCAGGATTAAAGTATTTTTACATGGCTCAATCTCCTGAATCCCAGCCCAGGCAGTGGTGCCACTGCTGAGCTCCCAGTTCTCCAGTGACCCCCTCTCTCCTGCAGCCCAACCAGCCTGTGGTTCGTTTTGCACTGAGCAAAAAAATCAGATGCTGAGGCCCTTTATTTTGCACATCTGCCACACAAACAGGCCTGTTTGCAAAGACCAGCGTGCACTTGCACACCCACTGTGGGCTCTGTTAGCACCTGAAACCATCTCCTGACAGGATGCTCCAGGGAAGGAGGAGTAAGGAGGTATAATCCCAAAATGAAGTCATGCGAGGAAATGGTTATGTTTTTTTCCCTTTACATAAGGAGCTGCCACAGTGCTGCTGAGAAATAGATATCCAACAGCCAGCCGCAGGCAGTGTGAGATGACAGATACATGTTTAAATAATGTCTTTATTCCAGTTCAGCTGAAAAAATAATTATTGAATTTGGGTTTTAAGCCAAGAGGTACCTTTGTATCTGAGAGCTCATTGATTAAAACAACTTGTGCTTTCAGCTGGGTTCTAAGAGGGACACTACATAACTCCTCACACAGAGTATTAAAATAATACCTGTATTTGGAGGAAAGAGGAATTTAGAGAGTGACCTCAGTGTTTCTTGAGATTTGAAGAATTTCATCCAGCCTAGAGAAGCTTCTACTTTTAAACTCAGGGATTTCTGCTAGAACAGGAAGTTTCTCTTGCATTGTTACCCAGCAAAACGAGCTCTGGATTATATTTAGCTCAATTCATTCAGCACAATGAAAAGTAAGACTCCAGCCAATTTCCTTCAGCAAGTTTATTAATAAGCACTAGTTGCTTGGTGGCTGGTCATTTCTAGGTGGCTAGGGAAGATGACACGAAGCACAACCTCCCTCCCTCCTCTGAACAAGGTTCGCAGTGGATTAGACAATTTGAAGCACTTTATAACCTGTGCTGGGTACCTGTGCAAGCCTGGCAACCTGAACGTTGTCCTAGGTACAGCTTCCAGCCCTGCCCTGGTCACTCTTGCTTGGCTCATTCTTCACTGGAGCTTCAATCAGGGGCAGTTGAGCAGCTTTTAAGCTTGAGCTAAATAACCTTTCAGGGGCTCCTGACTACAGGCTCGAGGCAGCTGTGTGTGAGACCACCATCGCTGCAGCTGCTGAGCTGGAGGAAGCCGCGCTCGCTGCAGGTACAGCAATCACAACAAAGACTCCCAGCGCATGGGAGCGTGTGCTGCAGCCACACACAAGTCAGGAGCTTGGGTCAGCCAGTGGCCTGCCCATAAATCCGGGCTTCATCCATTGCTTTCTGTGTATCTAAACACAAATTGCTAGGGGTGTGTCTCTGCCGAGGGCTAGAAAACAGCATAAAGTGTTTTTAAACACGACAAACATCATGACCCTTAAATTTTCATCTGTATTGCTTGCTCTCACTTGGTCTCAAAGTATCTGTCATGTGTTTAGGGTGGGCTGAGCTCAAATTATCTCCTGCCTGTGCTCAGTTTAGATGATGTGACTTGAAGTTCCGGCTTGCCCTGAAGGAGTGAGGTCCTTACCACCCCCCTCTATTTGCCATCGTCAAGGGGACAGGTCTGGAGCTGAGTGTCCCTGTAACACTTTCAGTGGTGGGATATACTTCCCTTGAGGTCTCAAGCAAAATTCAGGCTATATGGTGCCTTGGCTTCGCTTGGACAGGAAAAACTAGTTGCTTTCCTCCTACCATGGGTGCTGGTGGAGAAGCAGGTGGAGGTGATCTCTGTGCTTCTGCAAAAGCAAAATATAGCAATCTGTGGCCATCCTCTCTCAGTCTGGAGCCATGGTAGAGTGCCTTCACAGGCTATGGGCACAAGGGATGAGAGGACCCAGGAAGCAACATATGTCAACCACAAACTATCGCTGTTGGGGGTCAAATACAGAGGAAGGAGCATTGCTAGCCTAACTTCTCCCTACAGATTGCAGATGTCCATGTACCAGGAATAAGAATTTTGTGGTACTCTGGAACTCAATACAAGTCCTGGGAGGGTGGTGGTCAGTGTGGGTGGTGGGTGGTGGTCAGCCTGGGTCCTTTATTGGAACAGCTGGGGCAGTTGTTCCCTCAGTGCTCACCTTCCCTCCCTCAGTGCCCATCATGTCAGCAGTCATGGCACTGAGAATTCCCAAAGCTCAGCAGTTTGCACCTTTATGCCTGCAAACTCTGGCATCACTGCAAAGCTCGTGTTTCAGCCCAGTCTGGAAGATCTCAGCCAAAAGGACTGCAAATGGACTTAACTTTTCCTAAGGGCAGCTGAGACTTCATGCCATCAGAGCATGGCATCTTGAAAACAGGTACAAAGGAGGTAGGTAAGGCCACCTAAGCCAGGTAAACATGCACAGCAAGTTATAAAAGTAATAAAATGTTAAACCACAGACTTTCTTCAAATTCTAGCCATTTTTATGTGTATGGTTGGCAGTGCTCTGTTACTCCTGCCAAGCACTCAATTAGCACTTGAGTTAATAAGATGTTTTAATGGCTGTTAAATTAATCTCTGACATTAAACAGAAATCTCTGAAATTAAACTCTGACACTGCTTTCCAGTGTTTTCCAAAGGAAAGATATTCTTTCAAACCAGTTCCTATGTTATCGTTGCCACTAATTATTTGTGTTTATTCTCTTTACTACGCTTATTTGATTTCATTTGAATTTAGATGCAGTGATAGGGGATGTGATTTGGTATTTTTCTCCAATGGGCTGAATAGATGAGGATTAGAGCTCCAGAGCTATGAGAAAATGAGTCTTCATAAGCATTTGTTCAAACAGAAATCACAGAGCCTTTTTTAGGACCGTCACAGCCCCTTTGATTTGCTCTTCATCAGTGCTCTTGCGAGTTTGTTCACAGAAAGCTTTGCCAAAAATTCAAGTATTGCTAAGAGAGATGAAAACATGTACTAGCCCAGGAACACCTATAAAAAATGTTTTGGTTGACCTGTGCCATGGCTGATTTTTTTTGGTGGTCTGACAGTGATTCAGGCACGAAAGCACCCAGTATTTTGGGGGTTAGCTCATCAGTCACTTAAACCAGCTACTGTACCATAAATAGAAGGACAACATCAAGTAAAAGCAATAGGCAATATATCCCATAAAACCAGAGATTTAGAATTGTTTCATCCTGAAAAATTAAAAGAACAAAAGAAAACACATAATCTGTAGGCAGTTCACAGCTCTGCCCTGGCTGGGGCAATGAGAATGATGTTCTCCCAACCCAGCTGGGAGTGGGGCTGGTGCGTGCTTGGGTTTCATAGGTCTTGGTCTGATATCTCCCTGGCTTCGTTCAAACTGATGCTTGTGCTGTGAGTGGAATAGCCTAGGGCTGGAGCTGTGCTGAGAGAAATGAAAAGCTTTCATAAAATTATGTCATGTGCTGAATGTGCCAGCCTGTCGTGTAATAATAGCTAAAACTTTCTGTAATTAAAACAAGTAGCTAGTTATGGTGTCTGACTATGATCAAAGCTCTTTTGTCTGCTTTGGCAGTTGGCACATGTGAAAGATTTTGGCTTACATGGAAAATACTGTTGTGGTTTTTCTCTTGGTTTTAAATGGCGAGACACATACATCTTGGATTATCCCTAAACTGAAAGAAAACAGTAACGGGAAACACCAGAATGTGCATGACGTAAAATGTCTACGATTTCTGGCAGAAGCAGCTCCTGCACCCAGCCATGGTGCCTTCGGAGCGCTTGGCCCATTCCTGTGATGCAAATGGTCAAAATATGTCATTTTATATTTCTGCAGAGATGGGAACAGAGCTCTTGAGAACATTCCCAAATATCCTGCACTGCCCTTTAAAATAAGAGTTGCTTTTGCATAACAAATATTTGTCTGAATTGTGACAAACCCGTTGTCTCCCATTCAAGGATTTTGTTCATTACTTGACTGTAATTGTTTTGAGACGTTTTATGGATAAAAGGTACCTTTCAGTTCACAAGAGAAACCATCATTATTTTTCCATATTCATGTCTGGTATCCGTATTATAAAATAAAGGCCTTGATGAGTAAACGTAAACTGGTTTTTCTCTCAAATTCCTCTTCATCCTGAAGAAAAAAACCCCAACCAAATGAATCCAGAATTCCTTTTGCATCTCTGAAAACATCTACCACGGCTTAGAAAGTCTCTGGGAGGATAAATATGAAGTAGTTTTACAAAAAAACCAACCAGATGTGAATTGATTGGTTGAGGAACATCAGTCAATAATATGTTTTAAACATTATATTAAGCAACAAAACATCATCGGAGGCATGTGTCCAGCAGAGTATTTCTGAGCATCTGGATTTTTGCATCTCTTCTCCCGAAGTTCTGAGGTAGGTTGTGTGAAAATTTGCTTCTCCCACATAATGCGTGTGATCACGTCCTTTTGTGTCCTGTAGTTTCAACTTATGTCCTGTGAACGCAGTGGGCACAAGATGAATATTTCCCCAAATTCAGCTGTGTTTGATGTAGATTGTCTTCTTATCTTGCTCATGGCTGGAAGAATGGGTTCTACCTTCAAGCATCACTCTGCAAGCAAGTGTGCCTAAACCCTGCTGCTTCTGAGCTGAGATTTTCCCACCTTTGTTGCTTTTCAGAGGTGACAGGAAATCTTCATTCCTTCTTATTTGGACATCTGGCCAGTGAACTGATCTTCAGTCCTCTTGGGCCACCTCTGCTTCAGAGGGCAGGACTTCACTGTGAAGAGTCCACCTCTTCAGGCTGTGTGGTCTTTGGAGCAGCTCACACTCCAAGACTGGTGCTTTTGGACCAGACTGCAGGGCATGCAAGACCCACTAATCCCTGGAGGTTTGGCCAACTACTGCCAAATCCTTCTGACCTCTGTGAGGATCTCCAGCAGTTTGTATCTTGGTGATGTCCCGTGTCAGACTGCATCTTCTCTGCTTGTAATCTTGGTTCCATACAGTACTGTCTACAGAACGACCCATTTTCATCTCCTCTTGGGGGTGTGACAGTTGCTCTTCTGGTGTATGAGGAGGAGATGCTTCCCAAGCACAGCCAGCCACCCAGGATGCTCATGTGGGCATTTCTGTAGCACGAGATCTTTGGTCAGTACAGCAACAAACCTGCAGCTCAAGCATGCTGAACCACAGCACCGTGCAGGCTGCAGGCAAAGGTGTCATTAACATATCCAGGGATGTTGCCTCCAGGTGACTACAGACAGCATTACCATCATGTGCAATCACAAGCAATGTGCTGTGACATTCCCTCGTCCCTGGCTGGAAGCTGTTGACCTATGGAGCTTTCCTATTAGATTAATTTATCCGCAGCTCACCTTCAGTGAATGTTTTTAATTGACAACCTGACTGATCTACCTCTCACGCAAGATGAGCACTGACATCTTGTAGACTGGTTTTGCTTTTGAACTGCAGACATTTAGAAAGAAACATATTTACTGCAGATGTCAACGCAGAAGATTCGAGCCTGCTATCCTCAAAAAGGACATGTCAAAGGCTATGGCTGGACCTGGTTTTGCTCCTGTGCTTGGTCTGATTGCCTGAATGTGGCCACCTCGGTCCAATTACCGGGATTTCCGTGCCTATTTCTAAGAGCTCTGTGGAATGCCACCTCCCTTTGCTGCTTTCTCTGTGCAGAGCTCTGGATCCAGGCTTGTCCCCAGTTCTCATGCCAGCCAGCTCTCACTGTTAGGACATGCTTATTCCCCTCTGCAAAGGAACTTTTCACCAGGGGCAGGGAGTGGCAAGGAACATCTATCTGGCTCAATACAGTTGACTTTCAGTCGGGGATCTCACATGCTAAAGGTGAAAGCCTTTGGTCTCTGCTGTAGCTCAGTCAGGGTCCATGTGCAGCCTCAAATGGATGGAGCACTGATATATTTACATTCCTCCACCTGAGATCTCATAAACAGTGATAGATATTATCCCTCTGTCTCTATTACAGGCAAGAAGGAAGGCTCCCTCACCAAAATTCCCATCGTACTGGGTGTTTGTCTACTCATTTTGTGAACGTGCATGTTGACTGTTCACATACCTCTAACCTTGTTTACCATAATCAGCCTCTCTTTGCATACATCAGGCTTCCGTGGAGTTCTCTCGAGTCCTCAGGGATTCATTCCACTTAATGATAAAACAAAAGATCTGCATTGCTGCTATTGTAGCTTCAAGTGTTTCTCAATACTGTATTGTCTCACACCAGGACATGGTTAAGTAGGATGGGAACTGTATTTCAAACTGGGCATGGGAAAACTAGATGTAATTTGCATGGCTGCACAAGGTACAGGAATCCACTGTGTGGTTTATCACTTTCTCAAGCTGAGAAACTCTAGAAGAGAAAAGTTCCCAGAAAACCAAAAGCTAAAAAAAATGTTGCTATTTTACACCATTTAAATTCCTATACAGAGTCAGGGTTATGCAGTTCTACTGGGCAGGACTAGGAAGATGGTCTCTTCTGTGAGGGTAATTGGATTTTTTCTGATACTACTTTCTATATTGATGCTTATTTTTCTTGCTGGAATGCAGCATATATACTTTTTTCAGTCGTGTTTGCATATGTGTATAAATGCAGACATACCTAAGTACATACACATGTGTTTATGTGTACATACCCACACAAGGCCTGGGGGACCTGCCTATGTCTGCACGAATTCTATTTGAGTTCTAAAGACTTCTTCTATTAACTTTAACTTTCAGGGCTGAGGAATGACCATTTCACAGCAGAGGAGTTATCTCAGCTGTAACTCAAGCCATCAAGGACCATCAGCACTGTCCTCAGAGCTCTTGGGGTTTCATATGAGATTTCTATTTCAAAAGAACAGAAAACTCCAAAACTGAAAGACATAAAGAGACAAGATCCTACTTCAGAAGGCACTCCAAAACTGAAGAAAAACCTCTTTCTAGAACCTGAAGATTGTGTGGAGATGGGTGGGACAGAGCTATGTGCTGTTTCTTGAAGGACACTGATCCAAGCACCAAAGGACTCAAGAAGCACTAAGGGTTCCCAGAAAGGGTAAGGCATTCAGGTATTTATTGTTTTTCAGAGATGGTTTTATTATTTTCTGGACTTTCAGAGTATAAAACAAAGGTGACTTTAGGATGTTCCCTGCAAAACCTTCGTGTACATTGATCCACTCCACATGAGTCCCCAGGAGGGTGAAACTGGGAGAATCCTGATCTTGGAAAGGACACTGGCTCAGGTAGAGCTGCTGGTAATATCCACAGCCCGAGATTTAGATGGACCAGCAGTAAAGGACCCAGAAAACTAAGGATTTCTAAAACGAGTTTAAACAAAACCAGATGTACAACATTAGAGGAATATATATTTAAATAAAAGCTTAATCTTTAAACCTCAAGAGCATATTCCCCTGGCAGTCACTGAATTGAATGCAATATAAAACCCCCAGATAATACAATAAACATGAACAATTCCTGCAGGGAGTGATCCTGAGGTGTTTTGCAAGTGTAAATGCATAGGGAGAAGACTAATAATTATCAGTTTGCTGTGAACTAGGGTCTCATCCTCTGGAAATCCCTGCAGAGAAGAATGGAGTAAGTTTCCCAGATGAACACGAAGTACTGCTGGTTTGATATTCCCTTCCTCCTGGGCATTAATAGTTTGGGAATCTTCTACCGGTTTTTTCAGTAAATCCTTCCTCTACTACACATGTAATTCAATCTCTCCTGCTCCTTAGCTGAGCATGGTCCTACTTGCCTGCAAAATCACTGAGTCCTGAAGGTGGCTCAGCAGGCATTAGTTATACTTCAGGGATTTCTCTTTTAAAATTTTTGATCACGATACATTTGCCCAGATAATGGGCAAACGATGGGTCAGTGGCACAATAATGACCAATACTGTAATGACCAATACTGTAATGACCAATACTGTAATGACCACAGTAGCAAATGCAGGTGCTGTGCTCTGTGTTACCTCCTTGCAGAAAAAGCAGGCTAAGGAGGACTGTCTGTGTCCTTCCACCTCTGCCTGCCTTCCACAGCAGCTGCACTGTGGCATCTCTCCAGCTTCTGGCAAAACAACTCCCACCCGGACAATTGTGAATATGTTTCATGTGGTTGGAGAGCACTGGAGAGACAGGCCAGAAATTCAGCCTGTTAAGCTAAACCCAACAAATAGGAAATTATCTGCATATAAATATAGTTTATGCTTTTCCACTTGAAAGGAAATCCCCTTATCAGCTCAGTCTCAGTTGAAAACAACCATGGACACTGTGGGCTGAGCCAAGTGCCCTTGCTGAGAGGAATGGGTGGCCTGCCCTGGCAACTGAATCCATGACTTAACAGCCCTTTGGGGAAGGAGTTTTCCCATATTTTGTAAAATAAGTTGCCAGAGAGAGCTGTTGAAGGGCAAAGTGGAGCATGGAAATAGCACATGGCTGTTCTGCTCAGCCTGATACTGGGAACTGATGCAAAAGCAGGGAAGGAGATGTGGGGTTGGAACAGATTTTTTTGGTTAAATGCCATTTTTTCCCCTTTTAAGTAGACTGCCGTCCTGCTGCCATTGAAATCAATGAAAATGTTGCTATTAAATTTCAATAAGGTAAGAATCATTGCAAACTTTTCCTTGTCTGAATCTTCAACTCTTGGTCCTTCCTCTGTTCTTCCTTTCTATGTATTTTTGTCTCAAAATGCTCTGGGTCAAACTCATGAAGTCCAATGCAGCTGAAGACAATGCAGGTACAGGAGGGATAAAACATTTTATTTATTAAAAAACCCCAAACTGAAGTTTCCTGCTGCAATAGGACAAAGCTATCTTAAAAATGAAAACAAACAAATGACAAAACCTCTGAAACCACTCCAAGGAGTACAGGATGGCATGAAGCCCTGGTTCAGTGTTCTGAAATTTAGCACAGCCACATACAGAAATAGTTCTCCACATATTCATCCGGAACACAGTAACCCCTGAAAATTATCCTAAGTAACTGCCAGGGAATAAACATTTTTCTGTGTTATCTGGTGGCCAGAAAAGTGGGTTTTTTACCCCAGAAGTGCAATGATGTGGCTGATAACAGATAATTTGGCAACACACACGAGTGGTCTCTATGCGTGTCTCGTACAGGGCTTGAAATGTAAATTTTCTCTGCAGCCAGCCTGATCCAAGGCATGGGAACAGCAAGTGGCACCTTTCACTCCGGGAGCTGTCCTGCACCGCTGAACCACCTCCTTAGCGCTGAGGCCATGCTCTCTGTGGGCTGCACAGGCAAAGGGCACGACTTGCTGCTCACAGAGTTACCACCAGCCCTGTCAGGACGGTTCTTACGAGCTCTGGTGAGTCCCTCTGTTTTTCTGGGATGACTCTTACTCTTCATAGTGATCCCAAAAACCCTGCACTGGAGCAGTGGAGGAGGGAAGGAGCACTGGAGGAGGGAATGGGACTGGAAGGAAAAATGAGCTGATAGCACGTTCAAGATTCCTTTCAGCCTATGGTGGAGTTATGAGCAGCACCAATGGAGCCTTTCACAAGAAGGGGAGCTGGTTCCCAGCTTCCCAGGGGACTCCAGTGGGAGCCACAGCCCAACAGCACCACCTGCCTCAGGCAAGGACCTGCCTCCCGGTAAGAACAAGGTTTGCATGGCATTCTCAGCATGCCTGGTCGCTTTTAAATCCGCTGGTTTGGGAAAAGCGTTGCTCTCCCATCCCTATCCTGCCCCAACAATCAGAATTTGTTTTTCCTGGTTGAAGGAGGGAGCATCCCACCGCTTGAGCCCAAAGAAACAGTTTTTATATCTGTTTTCCACTGAAACAGCATCATCTTCCTGATGCCGTGGGGTCAGTTAAAGTTCTCAAGCTGTGCTGCGGAGGCTTTCTCCACAAAAGCGGGGGTGTTAACCATGGTGGCATGGCACAGCTCCAGCTCCGCTCGCACCACTCGGCTCTCCCGCTGCTCTGGCAGCCGGGGCAGCGCACCCCGCACTGTTTAAACAGCTGCCTTGTTTCATCTGGGAGGTGGCTGCCCTTCAGTCCTGCGAGAAGAGCTCATCTTCTGGATAGTTTGCATAACAATTAACATTTGTCAGCTGAGATCTGCCTAGTGAAAGATCACTATTTACAAGTAGGCGGTGAGTCTTTGGAGGCTGCAAGACTTCTTGAACCACAAAAAACTAAGCTGAGAGTGGGGAGCCCGAAGGTGGGCTGATTTCACAGGGCAGGTTTAAGGAAGAGTTCCTTTTGCATTCAGCTCAGAGGTAGAAAAGCAGAGCTGCCGTGAAAGGGGGGATTCTTTAGCTCTTACAGATTTCATTCGGTTGTTCCAATGAAATAAATACATCCGCCTTAAACAATTGAAAGAGGTATTTACTGCCTGTGGTTTAACAACTGTACTAAGTCAAAGGGACCAGTCAACTAGAGCCTTATAATTCTTTTCTAAAGAGAGGATGAGAGAAAAGAATGAGACGACAATGCAGTATTTATAATAAAGATGAAATGAGTGGAACTCAATGGCGCCAGCAGCCCTGGAGCTCCTGCTGCTTGGGCTAATGCATTTTGCATTAGCACGTCTGGATATCTGGCACTGGAAGGTCCTGAAAATGCTTTTACAAAATAGCAGCATTCTTACAGCAGCAGCATTTCTTCCAAGCACCACCAATAACTGGTGCAGCTGGGACGGGCAGCCCCTGCAGCTGGGTGAATCAGCAGGAAGTTTGCAGGTGACTGAGACCTGTTTTCCACTTGCCTTCCTGCAGCCAGGTTGCTTTTTTACCTGCTCACTTCTGCATTTTGCCAGGTGGTTGCACCGTGACTCCCTGATGGGGCACGAGCTCGAGCAGGGGTGGGTGTAAGGGCAGCAGTCCCTGCCTGGGAGCTGGGGGCTCGCAAAGGCAGGATCCCTGACTTCTCAAGTTGTATTGGGGGGCTACTGGGCACACAGACATCATGTTGAACATACAAAATTACATCTGTAAGTAGGTTTGCTCTGCATAGGCTAAATAAATACCATCTGTGTTACAAGAACCCCCATGTGATCTGTATCCCATACTACTCCATTACTCCATCAGCTAATCTTGTATTTGCCTTGGAAGCAATACAAAATCCTCAAAGGAATTAATAGCCAGCAACTGCAGATCACCAGAGCAATTTATTTTTCGTTCTTTCCCCCAACAGACTGGAGAGATACGTGTCTCTCCTCTTCCTGAAACCTGGATTTGAAAAGCTCTGTGTTGCCTCATCTCATAACCCCGCAGAACAACAGCATTAGCAGTAATGAGCAAAGCACAGCAGCGCCTCAGGACAAACTCTGGGACAAGTGGAAAGACCACCTGGGTGTAGGGTTGTAAGAGGCAGATAGCAAATGGCACCTTCTTTTAATAACTATTTTGCTAGAAAGGGAAAATTCAGCCCTTCAGGGTTCTCTTTAGTTTTTTGACATATACAAATGATTTCTTGTTCTAAGAAATAAGTGATACCAGAATGTAGTCAATAATTCTTAAAATATGGACCTTGGCTGTTTGTTTTTCTTTCTGTCTAAGCCTCTCTTACATGAGCTTACCTCTGCACAGAAGCAGCACAGAAGTCTGTGGGGAGAAGAAAAATGGTGCTAGAGGCTGCCAAAAATTGTGGGAACAAGTCAGTGATGAGTGAGGTAGGTAGAAGGAAATGGATTTATGAAGCTCTTGTCCTGATTGCTCTGTGCTTGGATCCAGCTAAGAACAGGACTTCTTCCCAAATATACAGCTACTCACAGCCTCTGACCCCCAAATGCTGGAGCAGCAGGACTGGGGTAGTAGCTATGAGCTCTGGCACCTTGATCCCAGCACCAAACCTTGTGTTCATGGACAAATTACTTTTGACTTGATTTTACAGCAACACCTTTTGTTCTCAGCAGGACGTGTTGGTGTTGAACTCTACAAAATCTGCTCTTCATATCTTGACCTCCTATATGGGAAATACTTCTGAGAGCCACGGGGTGTTGTTCAGTTACCATAGCACAGTGCCCAGAACTTGTCTGGCGGTGCTAAGTCCAAGCCAGGCTGCTTTTTCACTGCCAACCCGCTCACACACCATGGTTACTTCACCCAAACTGGAGGGTGAAAAGAAACCCAACACCTACCTTTGTTTTAAGACAACCCTGGTTAGAGTGTCTTGCAATGAGTTACTTAAACCAAGGCGGGCAGAGACTTTTGGAGAGGAGGATGGCACCCCAACAGAGGCCTGAGCTGTGGAGAGCAATTAGGAAAAAGGCCTTTAAATACCACAGGTGGGCAATAGCTCAACACCTGGGATACAGAGCCAAAGGGCTGGTGTGCAAAGCAAGCAGAGGTGCCAGGTTGTGATTCCCCACATTTAGGCTGTTGAGTCTGGTCAGGATATGGCTTGGATCCGGAGGTGAGGTCTGGACTGAGGTTTTGACTTGACTTGTCGCTATTCAGAAGAGTTCCCTGAGGCAAATGTCTTATGCTAAGTAACCTCCGTGTCAGGTTTCCAGTGCATCTTCCAGTCTGGATTGGTGTCCGTGAGGAATGTGAAGTATTTAGCAGCTCGGTCATTATCTGCTTCCAGGAGGATGTGCTGCTGGCCTCGACCCACCAGTTCCCTGGGGATGGGCTGAGCTTTAACTTTGCAGAGTGTCTTAGAGAAACACTGGACACCCCGGCGCTGCAGAAAGTGCACGTTGGGGCAGAGCCCTCCACTTCTCCATACGGAAAAACCAAAATGTGAAATTGATGCTAAAGGAAGCAGCTCTTGGAGCCAGTTCTGGGTTCTCAGGAAGCAGGAAAGCCACTCATGTTCCTGCCTTAGCACATCCTCGGCACTACTTTCTAGTGGGATGCATTTCAACTTTTTTTTCAGGCATCAGTGCTTTTTTTACCATCCCTCATCTCCCGCATTCTACATCTTTGCCTTCTTTCCAGCGTAACCACTGTCTCAGAGAGTTTGAGCTGCTGCTCAGCTGGGACTGGAGAAATGGCCACAGAGACATACAGTTTGTGACAGGTAATTCTGATTTATGCCACTTGGTGCTATCACACAGGGCTTTGAAAACAACGTGTCCCAATGCAGCCACATGTATTTTGCTGTCTGCTGCTCTGTGAAGCCTGGAACAGCTTAAGGCTTTGTACGTATCCTCCTCTGCCTGGAGCAGAGTATCCTGCTAATGCTAAAAGGCATTTTGACAACGTGTATTCAGTATTCTCCTTCCTGCAGGGGATCTCAGCAGCAGAACTGTCAGAGTCACAGGTCCACGCTGAGTAGATATGGCTACAGGCTGTGCTGAGGGAGTTGCATTTTCCCACCTCTGGTTTACTGGATGAGCTGGGGCAGCTGGTTTTCCTTTCAGGTGGTGCCTGGAGCAGAAGCAACAGACCTGGGAGTGAAAGGCCTAAGGGGTCACTTGCCGTTCCCTCAGCTTGAAGAACAGTAACTCATTGCTTTAGTAAAGAGCCAGTTCCAAATAGCGCCCTGGCCTCACGATGGGAGAGCAGGAATCACAGCAGTGTGATGGATCTGTCACTGCCCCCAGAAATGGCCCATGTGGATCCCACCAGGGAATGGACATTGCACGGGAAGAGAAATCTCGGAAATGCAGCTCCCCGGGAGATTAGAGAATCACCCGAGGCAGCATTTTGAAGATAGCCTGGAAGAGCAAGAATGGTGGGAACTCTGCCTGGCCAAGATCCTGGGAATGGGGCAAAAGGAGGGGAAAGGATGGGTGCAAGATGACCCAGGGTGAGGCTTCTGCATCCCCCTACTTGCTGCACAACATGACCGCGAGCAGCTGTACCTCAGGGCAGGGGAATGCCACGCTGACTCCAAGCACCGCTGTGCTCTTGGGGTGTTGCCCACTCCATGAATTGGCTTTGGCAAGGCAGCAGATCCCGTGTCCTGAATCCTAAGTGCGGAGGCAGGGACTCTGCCCTCCCGAGCACGTTGCACGTGATGGGATCTAACCACACCATTCAGTTGTGCGCAGGTGCCAGCTGCAAGGGCAGCCCCAGGCTGGGGGTTCCCTGCTCTAGTGTAGGTCACCGTGTTACCTGATTTGTCTCTTTCTGTGGTTTTGATGGTTTTGCACATATTTCCATTGTGCTGTGCTTCGCTTTTGCAGTCACGTGTCGAAAACAGTCAGGATACATAAAAACAGGAAAGATCTTTAATCTTAGGGTCATGAGAATGACACTTGACCTAGCAAAGCTACTCATCCAGTTGCTTTGCTTCTAATATACTTGTTTTCTTTCTTCAGTACCGACAGTGTTTCAAGCCTCTGGATTTCAGCCATGGCTCCTGACATGAAGTTTTAGGCAAGTGATGGGTCAAGGTACGTCTTGAGGGCACTATGGTAAACTAACAAATTGTACCATCTCAGAAAAGCTCAGGACTTGCTCTTGATCTCTTTCCATCAATTTCTTCTTTTGTCTTGAAATACAGTCAAGAGTCTCTTAAGCAAACTGGTACGTTTTTGTTCGTTGCACAATTTTCTTCAGCTAGTGAATATTAATTCCCCTATTGGGTGAAATAATTGGAATAATGCAAATAGACCCAAATAACAGCTGCAAATTAAATGATACTCTAAGTACTTTACAATAAACAGATCAAGAAAAATACATTCATTTTAACACCTGAATTCTTTGTATAAGCAGAATCAAGAGGTGGAAGACCAGAAGGAATGTTAAAAGTTGCAATGACCCTAAATCCTGGGTCACGCAATTTGAGCTCTGCCATTGGAAAACTGTTGCATGTCGCACATGCTGTGCTTTAAAAATGACACCGACGACCCTGCGAGAACATTCAGTGGATTGACTTCCCAAAATCATATGGTCAAGTCTGTGTTCCAACTATATCACTTCAGAGCATGGCTACCAGGCACAGATGTTACTTACGGAAGTCCCCAGACCTGGGCTGAACTTTGCAGTGGTGTCTATCCCTTACAAACGCTTTCACTGTCATTTACAGGGGGGATCACCCTTGCACAGCTCTCCCCAGTTTGGCAGTGGACCAAGGCAGCTTGCATTTGGCATGAACGGGGAATGGCCCTGTCCCACCGAAATCCAAAAATGCCACTTGGCACCGTCAGACCACATGGAGCTTTCCTAAAGCTGATTGCAGGCGAGGAGCAGAAACCCCTTGTTTCAAACTCCTGCATTATCAGAAAACTTCTAGAGTTTCTCAGGCATTCATCACAACCCCACAATCTGTCCAGCTGAGTGAGAACGCCTTGCAGCGGGATCGGGTTTTATCCGGCACCAGGTACACTGATAACCCTCCCTAATCAGCCGCCGATCTCTGCTCGGTGAAAGCACTGCCCGTGGTATTTCTGCTGAAGCTATTTTTAAATGACAGTGTGATATTTTGTTTTCTTTCGCTCATTTGTCAATGAAGAACTGGCTGTGCTGTGTGTCTGCTCTGACAAGAAACTTCCAGTTATTTTTCAGCCCGTTCCAGCTGGGATGGAGGCAGGGCTGGAGAAAGTGCTGGCTGCAGGCAGGGTGAGCTCTCCAGGGAGCAGTGGCCCTGCAGACCTCTGCCTGTCGGGGTCCCCTATGTCTGGCTGTGGGAAAAGCCTTCTAGGTTTCTTCTAGCTCTGGTCCTGATGCTGCTTTGGGCTGGCTTTCACAATTAGGGTTATTTTATGTTTAGCTGAGCTGCCACTTGCATGAATATTGGGGTGTTGTTTTGTTTGGGGTTTTTTTCTGTCACTTTAATTGCACTAGGTTTTCAAGGAATTACGTTTTTAGGTTTAGGTTCTGAATGGCCTCAGAGCATGAGCATCTAAAAATTGAAAATTAAAACCTGTCATGTCCAAATGGTGTCACTGCATGGACAATTCACATTTCATCTCATCAAACGGCTTTCCCAAAAGGAGATGTCACAGGTTCCACCTCTTCATCCAAGCACCTGGACATCACTGCATATTTCACAAAGGGCTGCATGTTTCACACATCATTTCTCTCAAAAACGCATTACAGACTGGCATTAGCCACTCTCCATCCCTGTCGGTTTCTTCTGGATGAAGCAAAATTAAATTCCTGCTGGAATTTTTCTGATTCCCAAGCCCTCCACTCTTAAGCACTGCTGGATGACAGTTGTGCCATAGTTGTATACCAAGATTTTCTAACCCCGCAAATTCAGAGACAAATGGCTCACAGAAGATAAAACCCTCCTGAGAAATACAGGCTGTCCATGAGTATGTGGCTATCAGAAAAAAGCATGCCTAATTAAGTCCTGGAAAATTATATTCACTGGTTTTAAGTCCTCTCTTTATACCTGGGCCCAAGGTTTCTGTTTAATCCCAGGATTCATTCCAACGCCTTCCCTCACTTATAAAATGTACAACACTGTTTCTCTACAGAGCTAATCCCACAGACTTCATCAAGATTACTGCTCAGGTAATTCCTTCCCATCTAAGAAACAGTGTTGGACCCACTCTCAGGAGAGGAGCCAGTCCCTGGGATCAGTCCTTGAAGCAGAACTAGATCTTTACTAAAATTTTCTGCCCTGATCCAGCAGATGCAGCAGCTGGGGCAAGAGGGAGAATTCCATCCCTTCTTAACCTGAGCTATGCCAATTCCCACCAGTTACTGAAGCTGGTTTTTACATTGCAGAGTCCAGTAGAACTGCATTGAAACCAGCATGCTTTTTTTTTCCCCATTGAGAATCTGACTGATGACCTAAAATCTCTTGAATTTTCTAGTTTGTAATACAAAAGCCACTGGGAAGACCAGATATAGCCTGATTGGTTAGATTTTAAAGATATGTTGGACCCTAATAATTTCTGCTGCCTTCACTTAAGATCCCTGAGGCAATAATAACGGAAGCTGTAAAAATATGTCCCTTATTCATCATGGCTTTACGTCAGAAGTTTACTGCTCTAATCATTAACTAGCCTGCTGCATTATCTATGAAAATTACTTGGTAATATTTATGAAATGTGACCTTTGTTAATTCAATGTTACAAAGTGTTGGATTCATTCTGTTTGCAAGTGGAACAGATTTCCAAATCACTCTGCAATTAGTACAGTTTGATCTAACCAGCCTATCTCTGCATGGGGTAGCCTTCTACTGAAACAGCAGGATCGCTGTCAGAAATGAAATGTGTTTTCCGTACTGCTGAAAGTATGGCTGTGACACCTGCTTGCACTACATCATCTTTGGCAAAGGTAAGTGCTGAATGAATATTCACAATAAGGGAAAACAGTAACCAGACGTAGAAAGATTTTTGTTGTGAGAAACACCTCAATTAACAAAAATAAAAATCTACGTGGCCAAAAATGATTGCTATGTGTACCAGTGTAAAGAAAGGAGAACGGGACAATGTGAGGCTGAAATGGGCATGATTACCCATTCCACAATGGATACAGACAAAGGAATTGCAAGAAACAACAGGAAGATTCAGGAGCCCTGTGGAGTCAAGATGCTTTGCTCCGTGGTTCTCTAATCCACTCCCAAGGGCACCAATAGGTGCAGACAGTGAGTCCTTCCCCACCTAAAAAGTCCATGTTCCCGATCCACCCAATGCTACCATGAATTTCCGATTCTCACAGTCACACAGGACCACCTGCAATGACTCAGCCTATGGGGTATTCTGGAGGAAACCTTCACCGGAGCAACAAATGTGCCGGACAAGCATCACGCAGTGAAGCCATGTGGCACCATTCGGCAGCAGATCGCTAGGAATGTGTAATATCTGCAGCGTTAATACCATATTTCTCAATTTCCCGAGCTCCACATGGTCAGTGTTCATTTTCAATACAGGATAACCAGTGCTCACTCCAAGTGGGACTGCCTCACGTGACACACAACACTGAGCATCTCCCTGTCCCTGCATTAGTCCCCTGAGCTTGTCCACTAGTGATGTACAAAATTAGGGCTTGGTTTGATGAGCCAAGGTAAGCTCTGATGAAATCTCTATGCAGACGAGTAAAATATACCAGTCTGGCCCTGTGTTTTATTTTCCTCCAGCGTGACAGCTGACTGTGCTTTCCTTTGCAGGAAACAAACATCCTCTTGGTTAAAGCAGGGGCTGGAGAGCCACAGAGACACCAGTCTCATGTTCTGCTCCCAGTGCGGAAACAGAAAGGGAGGCTGGGGCAGATTTGGGACAGGACGGGCAGCAGGTCCTCACCCCAGGACAAGGTAGGGCAGCTGCCCTGCAGAGAGCACGGCTCTACCAGGCCAGGGGTCCTTCTCAGGAGGAAGGTGCTCAGGTCCTCACAACAGTCCTGCCTTTCAAACTGGTGTTTTAACACATCTTTTCCTATATATGAACTGGTAACCATATTAGCCTACAGGACCTGAGTAGTTTGATGTCAAAGCAACAGCACAGGCTGCAGAAAGCCCTGCCCAGGCCCTGCTCCGGTCAGTCCTCCAAGCCTGCCAGCTGCCTGCAAGCCTGGCCAGCAGTGCCTGATGAACCTGCCCTCTCCCTGTGTTCTTGACAACGTGCTGGAGAACTGAAGAGCTGCTAGGGAAACAAATGTGAGTCGTTGCCTGTGAATGACATGGGTTTCTTGGCATCTGGCTGACAATCGTGGCACTCATTCCCAGAACTCACCAGAATCAGGGAATCCTCCTTCCTTCACTCACTCTGCTGTTTCCCAAGGAAAAAGAAAAAAACCAGACACTTGAACAAGGAAATAGCAAGTGAGAAGCTAGAGACCTGTAGAAGCTGTTATGATGTGGGAATTGGGGGAAAAGGGGCTCTGTAAGTACTGGTACCATGAGCTGCAGCATTGCCTGCTAGCAGCAGTGGGCTCTGACAGGCTGTACTCACCACCAGCCCACTTACCCTGCAGGTTCAGTTCTTTGGATGCCCTTCCCATTTCCCAAAATGCGTGAAAATTTGGAAAGGGTTAAATCATGTGCTCTGAACCAACTGGCAAGAAGGAGAAGATTTGAGAGGGAACATGTGAAACCAGGGAGAAGGGGAACAAGCAGCTGCACTGATGGGATGAGCTCAGCCTCTCCAGGTGTCCCAGGAACACAAACATGTGACAGCCACGGTGAAGGCAACGGGACAGGAAGTGACTGTGGCACTCGGAAATGGGGGAGCAACAGCACAGGCATAGCTGCTCTCGGGCTTCTTGCTGAGGCTCCATTGCGTGCACTTATTGCAGTTGCATGTGCCCACACTGGTGCAGAATGGACAAAGCCCTGGTTATCCCACAGCTCTGAGGCAGGCACAGATCCAGGGAAAGAGGGAGGCTGGGAGAGAAGAAATGGTCTGGCCAAAAACATGTCTAGAAATCCCCAGGGTCCCACTGGAGAGCAGTGCTAGAGCCAGGTTCCTCCCCGCTGAGCTGAGCAAGTTCCTCTCTGCAGCAATCAGCGCAAAGTTTTCTCTTCCCAGAATCATGGATTACTCCATCAGACAAAAGATTTTGCTCCTGCTGGGTCCTTCCTCAAAGATGGGGCTCTCTCTACCACTGCTGTTCTCTTTCAGCAAAAACACGTGAGTGTGCTGTGAGCTCACCCCACATCTTTGTAATGTCTACGACATCCCAGTGTGAAATCCCCATTTGGTTTCAGGTCTTCTCTTTGCCTGCTTTTTCCAACCACTTCAGCATTTTTGAGCTTCTGAAAGTTTAGGAGTTTCTACTTTTTTGCATAATTAGGAAATTGAAAGATGTGGTTTATCTACTTGTTTCCTGTGAAACACAAAGGGCTGAGAGCTTGGGGGAGTGTGTGGGTTGGGGTGGGGAGCGTAGATAAGGCTCCTAGAGAGTACGAGGGTGAGTGTGCAGTATGAGGAGGTGAGCGTGCTGCATGAGGAGAGATTTTCTGTCGGGTCCACTGGCATAAAGTGAGGACTGCAGCCACATTTGTCTGTGGATGTGGACTTCTTGTCTGTGGAAATGACTTCTGGGAGGTACCCCTCACTTCCAAGGCGATGTACTGCAGTTTGTTGTCACTGTAGCTCTCGGGCTGCAGTGCAATTGCCATGGACATCCTCCTTTCTTGCCGAGGGGCACTGCAGTGCTGGCCAAGCACCCTCTCCTCCTCACCAACATTAGTGACATTTTTTGCTGTGTAAATTCTTTCCCACTTTGCAACATTTGCCACAGAAGGGTTTTGTTCACTAGGAGGTGCTTTGAACAGCTTGACAAGGAAGGGAGGGGCATGGTGTGTGAGGGATGGTCTGTCCTTGAAGGCATGGGCAGCACTGATGGAGAGTTTGGTGCTCCCCATCCAAGCGGCCCTTTCCCATCCAGCCTCAGCCCTGATGTGGGCTGGGACTGCCCGGCTGGGGGAGTAGCTCAGGGAGAGCAGGAGGAAGGCATGTTGTGATTCAGCAATGCTCATTTTTACAACCAGCTTTCCATCTTCCAGAACAAGGCAAAGTTCCCGTATGAAAATGTTTTCAGTGGAATATGTCATAAAAAGTAATAATAGATATTGCAAGATGTAAACAGTAACTCTTTTCCTCTAGCAAAAAAAAAGAAAAGGCAATTACAGCCTTTGTGTGTTGCGTGGCTGTTTACTAACATGTAGCATAACTCTAGGGATCAAAAGTGGGGGAAAGAAGCTGGATTAAAGGAAATGTGGGTTTTTTTTGTTTTTAACTGAAAGTGTTCTCCATAAAACTATTATGCTGAGAGGATGACTAATGTAACTAGTGTGTGTTTTGAAGCGTGTCATGAACACTTTTTATGCTTTCTGAACACACAAAGAGAAACCCCAGGAGAGAATTAATTTACAAATCTGATTAAGCATAGTGCCTAAGTGGCAAAAAGCATCATACAATAAATAGTAGACTCCACAGGTAAGCAAAGCTTTAAAAAATAAAACAAACATACTCTACAAAGAGCCCAGGTGTGTGCATTTTGGATAGTTTAATGTGTTTGATTAGATGTCAAAGGTAGAGACAATGAAAACAGAGGACACACACTGAGGTAATAGTACTGACCTCTTTTCCATTAAGCCATCATACTGCCTGTCTAGTGTACAGCATGTATCTGAATTTGGGAAGCAAAGGCCAGGACGTAAACAGAAGAATGAGACCTAACATAAGGATTTTCTACCTGATGTCAAAAAAGACATATAGTTACCTTTTGTGTGGTTGTGTCAGCCTTTGTTCATGCACAGCTATAGAGTGGTTTGTGTCAGTGTTTCACAGCACTATTGCTCAGAAATCAGAGGTTACCTCTCTTCAGGGACTTTCTGAGTTCACGGGAATTTGGATGCTAATTCCAATACCCTGTAGCTGTAGATCAGGGGCGTCTGCAAACTCTAGACAGATAGCTATTAAAAGTTAAAGCTTTAAGTCTCATCAGTGCACCTCTGAATATTATACCTATCTTTTTATATAGAAGAATATACTACTAGTGATCTTCTCACCCCCTGGGATAACTGCCAATATACTTAACACTTTTAAACAACCCTCAACATTTTGTTCAAAAACAGAGAAGTGACAGAGTGACTTGGCATGAGTTAGACTTTCCCACATGAGGGAGTGAGTGGTGAAATGCCCTGTCCCAATACTGCTGTGTCAGTTGTCTGGTACAGGTCCTACCTGTACCTTAGCACATCTGAAAGGGAGAAAAAAGTAAAAATCCATCCCTGTGTTACCCTGGTCCCAGTGAACAGGAGGACCACTTTGTGGTGAAAGCCCTGAACTGGATGCGAGATATCCAAGTTACCACAGGTATCTCATTCCTCTAGTAATGAGACCCAGGGATTTTTCTGTGTTTCTCCTTCCCTCTGGGGAAGGTTTATTCATAACAACTTTCTCATACCTTTGTTTTCTCTGTGTTGACTGTAAGGTCTTCACATTAAGCAAAGCTCTCTCGCTGTGTGTAGATCATCTAGAGTAGCCTCCTGTAGATACCAAGAGACCAGCAACAATGAAACAGAGGTGAAGAGCTGAAGAGCTGCCAGTGTCCTGAGAAGGTAGAAAAAGGAGAGTCCATTAAGTAATGCCCTGAAACTTCTTTTCTGTGGGCTGATAAGACACACATTCACTTACACAATGCAGACACTGTCAGCGAAGCAGGAAGTCATGTCCGCGGTATTGAGACTCTGCAGGGAGTCCAACACCTTGGACGGGGCTCAGGCAGAGAATCTGTGTCACACGAAAGGAGAGGAATGGAAACAGCGTGAAACCATCGGCAACAAAGGAAGGAGAACAAAAACAGGACAGACGGGATCAGAGACATAGAGCCAAGTACAAGGCAAAAAAATAGACCTGTGGAAAGCTGGAAAGAAAACAAATAAACCAAGTCAGTTGAATTCTCCATCCTGCCCTCCAGTTTCTTCCATCTTACTAGTTAGTACCTTGTTACTGAAATTTTCTCCCAATGCTAAAAACACAAAGGATGTGGCACCCTACAAGACACTTGAAGGGTAAACATCTGCCTGAAGATGAATCATAGAATCATAGAATATCCTGAGTTGGAAGGGGCCCACAAGGATCATCCAAGTCCATCTCCTGGGCCTGCACAGGACACCCCAAGAATCACACCATGGGCCTGAGAGCATTGTCCAAATGCTTGTTGAACTCTGTCAGGCTTGGTGCTGTGACCACTGCCCTGGGGAGCCTGTTCCAGTGCCCAACCACCCTCTGGGGGAAGAACCTTTGTCTAATAGCGNCGCCCCCTCCCGCCCATTGGCTGCCCGCGCCTCGCTCCCCGCCTCCCGCCGCGCGGCACGCGCCTCCAGCCCCATTGGCCCTTTCCCCACCCTCATTTGCATGGCGCCCCGCGCACCAATGGGCGACCGCTGCCTACTTAACATGCAAGGAAGTGGCCAATGAGCGGGCGCGGGGGCCGGGCCACCACGTGCTGNCTTCACCATCTTCGTTGCCCTCCTTTGGGCACTCTCTTGTAGCTTTATATCCTGCTTATACTGTGGCACCCAAAACTGGCCCCTGGACTCGAGGTGAGGCCGCCCCAGTGCAGAGCAGAGTGGGACAATCACTCCCCAGCCCCGCTGGCGATGCTGTGCCTGATGCCCTCTAGGACAGGGATGTCCCTCCTGGCTGCCAGGGCACTGCTGGCTCATATGAATGTTTGCATTGTGCATATATCACATTCTGCAGACACAGTGCTGTATGGGTCCCATGAGGCTGGGTCGTAACCACTACATGTTACAGCATCTTAGATTCTGGTCCACAAACACACGGTGCAGTTTAAGTGGCTTCTTTTTTTGCATGCAGGACTGCTTTCAGCAAGTTGTGCCTTTTGTGGAGGCCATTCCTTTTTCCCTCCATGATATCAAAGAAGTTTTTTGGGATTGTTGAGCAAAGATCTCCCTTTTGCTGTGATTCAGTGCCTCATACAATGCCTCAAACCCAACACTCAGCTCGAAGGTTTAGCTGGGACTTATTACAGGGAAGCTGCACATAGGATCAGTTGGCCAGACCTATGCAACCTCCCGCCTGTGATTCCTGAAGAAAGTAATCACTAGATCAGTCCTATCCACACAGCTATAGTTGGAGTCTGACAACATTTAGATACTCATTAGCAGGATTGATTTTTCATTATCTAATTAACTGCAGATTTCACATTTTCACGTTTCCTGCTTTGCCATGTGTCAAAACCAGCAAATGGCCCGTCGCCACAAAGTGATAGCACTGAATTTGTCTTTGTCCTGTACCTTGCATTTTTCCCCAGATTGTGGCAGAACTCCAGCCAGGCACTGGCAACCGTGGCCCAGGAGGTCTCTGGGTGCTCCATCCCCTGCCTGAGGCTGGAGCCAAGCTGGAGGTGCCAAAGGCTCCCCAGGTATCCCAGCCCCGTGCGTCGCTGTCCTCACCAACAGAACATGTTGGTGATATCCAACCTCCTTGTTGCAATTTAAATGCATTGCTTCTTCCTCTCTTGGATGCTGAAAGCCGATGATTTCCTGCTTGCAGTAGCTTTTTTTTTGTTGCATAAGGAAGGGAGCTCGTTACAGTCATTCCACTTGACTCTTCACTCGATTTCCGTACTCATACCAATAAAAGAGTGGGAAATTGTCCTTGTTTTAGGTGGAACAAGAGACTGTAAGACAGTGTGAAATCAAGCCCATAATTTTTTATTCTAAACCGTACGTTACAGACACAGTTCCTACAGAGTGCTCATCTAACATTCAGTTTCATTTCTCCATAGGAGTAATTAGCTGGCAATGAGAAAAATCATTTAATTAGGCCCACAACTGATTAGAGGCTGGTGCATAGCCTATTGAAATAAAGGAGAAGATACAAATTGATTTCAACATGTTTTGGGTCGGCCCCAATCTTCCAAAGCAAATAGAGAGATAAGACAGCATCTGCTGAGTATTCACCTGCCAAGTCTTTGTGCTGATCTCTAAATTTAGGTCCTGCAGGCAAGTGTCCAGGTTATTTACCACCTAGGCTGTTTTGATCTTCTCTCAAACGTGTGCATCGATGGACGAGCTCTCTTATCTCTGCTATGATAATACTGGCCCAACTACACCAGCAGCATGAGGCTCAGGATCAATACCGATTCCTCCATCATTCAGCTGAACAGCATTTTATTTGCCTAATTATTAATATCTATTAAGTGCCTGAACTGGAAAATCTTGACTAAGCAGTCTAAAATGCGTGAGTTGAACACGCTATAGAAATGCAGAGTATTATCATTACTGTACAATATGGGATGTGCCTGCAATCTTCCCGTCACTGATTCACTTGGTTCCATCGCAGCTGATCCAAATGATAGAATCCTATGGCTGGCAGCAGATTTGCATCAGCCACATTAGGTATTATTTTTTCCCTACTGGGAACAGAACTCAACAATTTGCATACATAATTGCTGCAGGCCTATTAATATGTTACAGATATCTGTCCTCTGATAAAACCTGTTCTCCCATATAGGTATGCACGCACTTGGTTCCTAGAGAATGGGTTTATGGAAAGGCATCGCAGGTACAGCTCTAATTTCCTTCTCATTTCATTAGCTGATTCATCCAGATTAAAACTCTGTACATTTTGCGTGTCCAAGCACCCAGGTGAGAAATCTCCATGCTTAAATTTGTAAATATAACTTCTTCTTTCTTAGTTCCTCCTCTGTAATGAATATCGTATAAATTAATGGCTGCTAACTACTTTGTTGGTCTCCATAGGATGCACGAACTCATTCTTCCGTATCTGGATGGATTTTCACACCAAAGACAAATACAAATTCATTGGAGCTTCTTCCTATAAACTCAGAAGACACAACTGACAGACACACAGGACGCAGGTACTTTGGGTAAGAAAATGTTATTTTTTTACATTCAGAGGGTAGATGTAATTGAGACTGTGTTACCACTGCCTGATTTTATTCATAAAGCTCACAGTTGCCTCTCTCCTTAAGTGGACATTCCGTTGGCTAAAGGCAAGCTGGTTTCAGCTCCGTTTGGTAGCACATACGCACAACCCTGCTCTGTTTCTCTGTCCGTCCTGGACTGCAGCAGGGTGCTAAGCATCAAGGCAGCTTAGAAGATGATCACAGAGAGGCACAATATTCTTTTACTTCTACATGATGTGCTTGTGTCAAAGTTACCCAACAAGAAGGCCTGATTTTATCAGCTAAAGGAGAAATGCTTAATTTACCAGCTCATTCAAGCAGTGACCTGAGGCAGATGCCCATGCCCCCCAAAGGCACTCCAACAAAGTGGGTCTGAGCCATGATTTCTTCAAAGCCACTGCACTGGTCTATAGATTTTGTGGAAGCTTAATGCAATACAAGTGTACACAAGGCCCCTTGTGGAAGATGAATGCAATACAAGGCCTTTTTCCTACACCAAGGGAATGTAAGAAGGCCACGACACATCTGAGATTCAGATCTGAAATAACATGAGAAATCCTTACTCTGCGGTATATCATAATGCCAAACATGCCAGACTGGGCACTGGGATGCCCAGCCATCCTCCCAACCCTTCCTCTGCCTTTGCTGAGTGGTACTGGCCAGTTGCTTTGCCCCTGTCTCATTCCTTTTTTGTCTTTTAAAATGAAAGCGATACCACTGCCTTCTGTAAAGCACTTTCAGTGTGGCAGCGTCAGTGGGGATTTTTGGGATGACGCTATTTAAAATTGCCAGGCACGGTTTAGGCAGAGCAGGATGATGGAGTAAATCAGTCTCTCAAGCTTTTCAATCTATGCTTCACTTCAATCAGTTAAGAATAATTTCATGCCTGATCACAGGAATGGCTGCAGGGCCTGGCGTCAGGGCACTGCACGTCTCGCTGGTCGGGGAGCGCTGGCGGAGAGGGGCATGCGAGGTCCCTGCAGCCAAACTCTCAAGGACGCTAAGATACAAATGTTGTCTTTCATAATAACAGCAATTAACGAGAAAAGAACGTTACAAGGGACTGGCATTCAGTTTGAAGTACTTTTTCTTTTTAGATTTGGCTTTCAAGCAAGTGTGTACCATAGCGTTACATAAACCCACGCTAAATCCCAAACAAAATCAGGAAAAATTCAATTGCTTTGGGAAAGCCAGTGATTCAAACACTGCAGCAAACAACCAGTCAAGGCCGGGCAGCAAGCTGGGCTAGTGAGCTTCACATAGAGAGCTCACCAAATGCATGCAAGCCACTCAGGTCCATAGGAATCCACAGTATCCATACTATTTGTTGTTGTGGTCCTTGGACCAAGCTCCTCTCCGAGCCAACGCCTGGGTTTGACAAGCTCAAGGGGTTTGACAGGTCGAGGACCAACCCAGAAAGCTCATGGGGTGAGACTGCACAGACATGACTCCTCCACAGGACATAGTCCCTCAACACTGCAGCAACTCATTAACCCCGACACCCCACATACCTTCAAGTCATGTAACCTCAGCTTCAAGGTCTGAAAGCGGCTCTCTGATGGGCTGCCACCCATCTTCAGGCACTTTCAACTTAGAGAAACCACCCCAAACTAAAAGTAAACCACACATAAAATAAAGTGATGACTAAAAGCCACATGTGCACCAGTAGCAGTCCAGATACAGGGCCAAGCAGATGCAGTGACACCTGCCATTTGAGATCGGGGGTGGAGACCTGCTTTACTTGGCAGAGTAAATAGAATCAGAGTGTCTCAAACTGGGCTTGGGCACTGACAAAACTGTTACTTTTGAAACGTCCTTCTGTTCAACTTTCAGGTGTTTTGGTTTCTGCATCTAGGAAACAGAGTTCATGATCTGAATCACAGGTAAGATGAGAAATTAGAAGGAATTTGAGATACTGAGTCAGGGAGATGAAACTTGCCAGTGCCAGCCCTGAGTGCAGATCCCCTCCTATGTGGGCAGACGAGTTAGTCTTTGCTAATTACTTAAACCTTGCAACACCCAAGAAAACAGAGGGATGGAGTCCAAGGCACAATGAAGGGCTTATCTCTGGACATAGGGATATGGTGTAGTATGGAATTTTAAAAAAGAAAGAAACATGCAGTAGATACAATGAGCCAAATCTGAAAAGCAGTGTAGGCCTAATTATTCCTTTAAAGCCATACATGGGAAATAGTGAATGAAGCTCACTATTTGAAGATCACTTGAATTATTGATCATCAGCTTCAGATCTCTGCCCTCACCACAGCTTGGGACAGTCAGCAGTTCTGATGTCACTGATCTCACATGCCAAGTCATGCCACAGGATGGATTTTGGAAAAGAAAGGCACCGTAACATTTAAAATTGCAAACACTATCATTCCAATCAGCAAGTGCAGGCAGCAAAGAAACTGCAAACAGTCCAGGTTTCAGGGTGTGGCTGCTGATGGCTCTCCCTTCTGCTTCTAAATATAAAGTTTTTCAAAGTTCACCATGAAGTGACAGCCACCCCTTATCACTGAAGGCCAGCTGTTTCTTTAGCACTCAGCTGTTCCTGCTGCTTGCTCGTAGAAATGGAAGAAAGCTATTTAGAGACGCAAATCTGCAAAGCCTTCGAGCACACATCTATCTTAGAGCCCGTCCTTCAGTTCTTAAAGTAATTTGGTTGATCTTCTTTCACACCCGTTTTACACCTCTGCACCCACGCTGACACCACCAAAGCTAGTCCTGGTTCCCTGGCACAAATAAAACCAGATCCAGAATGATTCTTTCTAGGTATTTTAAAAGCTTTTATGGTGCCTCCTGAGAAGGACTCGGTTGAGTTCACCCCTAGGAGAAATAGCGTTGATAAAACTTCTCAGCACTCTCTAACTCGTTGTTGCACAGTGTTGCTCCTCCAATGCAACTACAGGTAAAGTGTGTCAGTGGTTGTTAGGTGTGAGCCAGCCCTGTCCTCCCCAAATGTTGTGTGGATTCACCCTGGATTTCATCAGCAGGGGCTCTGTGAGTATGTGGGGTTCCATACATGCTTACAGTTCCAGCAGACTAATACAGTTCATGACTCCCGAGGCCGAGAGCCACCACGATCAGAGATCAGCTGCCTTTTGTGACCACACTGGCCCCTATTTTGCACTACACTGACTCCTGCACATAGTCCAGCTGGCTTCAGTGGTTCCCCACTTCCCAAAGCAGCTGTTCCATGCAGGGAAGTGTGGAGGCACAAGGCCCTGAAAAGTGCCAATTTCAATGTGAAATTGTGCTCCATCATCTTAAAACAACTGTCTTCAAAATACTTCTGTCCACATTTGAAAGCAGAGAGAGCAATGGTTTTTACCTTGCGAGTGGTTAGAGGTGCTGAGTTTGGGTTGTGGGGAGTGCAGGGGAGGCTGAGGGCGGCTTTGGCTCAGCAGTCAGATCAGTCCAAGCTGCAAGGATTGTCTGGTGAGGGCAGTGCTCAGCAGGGTGCTCAGCTCAGGCTGAAGCACTGTCTTTGCAGTGTTTGTTCATACCCCTGTGTTTCCAGGGTTTTTTTCCAGGTAACATTGTGTGCTCACAGTGTGGTGGGGCAGAGCTTTCGGCATTCAGAGCCTCAGTAAATCCACACCTGAATCCTGGGCTTTCATACAAACATTTACATACCTAGCACATTCATCTGCCTTTCTGGATGTATGACTGATTCCACAGCACGTGTATAAAACAGTTTAAGATACATTTAGACCTGTAATACAAATAAATATAGGTGTTCCAAAGATCTGAGGTATGCTGTGGATGCAGTAGAGGACAACAATGCCTTATCTGTGCATCTTTGCATCTTCCTCACTAAGTGCCCTACGCATGTGGTCAGGCAAAGGGAACTTTCTTTCCTGTGTGGACAAAGCAGACCTGTGCATGTAGGGTTTCACACTGTTTCGTAACAGAAGGCGATGTCAAATAGTGTCTAAACCTACTTCCAGTTAACAGCAAAACTGCCGTAAGTTTCAATGGGTTTACAGTAAAACCTGTGCTGTCTCACCCACATGCAGCAGGATTTCAACAGTTCAAGCAGCAAGTGGAAAATGTTACAGCAATTTTTTTTTTACCTTTGCAATCTATGCACCAAATTCCCTTCTGCCTTGTAATTCATAGAGTCAGACTTTTTCCAAACAGATCCAAAATTCTCTTAAATTACGATCACAATACTGCTTTCTTGACTGCCTTGCATTTTCTCTTATCCCTGGTGCCTGAACCAAACGGCAGTAGAATGTAATCTGTGTTTCAGCCATGTTCAAGAGCCACATTACGCTTGTGCATCTGGGGCAACAAGATACAGACTAATACAAGATCAGGTGTAACGTATATGTGGCTTTACCACAATGCTGTAAAAACAGTAAAGCATAATCCTTGTTTTAATCTGAATCGCTATTATCCTCTTAAAAGGAAACTCAGGCTGACATCTTTTGCCAAGGAATAAACACACAGGACAACATTCTGCATCCATCCTACATGCCGGATAGCTCTTACCTAAAGAGTTCAATTAAAACCAATGGGACCGATCGTGCGCCCAAGCGCAATCCTGCAGGAGGACTGATTACAGGCTTCAGCACTTTTGGCCTGAAGATGTACCAATGTGTGATCACAGCACAGCTTAAAATATGCCTATTTTAAAACGACACTTGCTCATGTTAAAACCAACCAGTTTTAGGCAACAGCTGTGCAGCAGCTATCTGAGATAAGGATGCAGAGTTAGCAGCGCAAAGAGGATGGTGTGGACAGGAAAGGTGCTGAGCTCTTCCTGCTCAGCCTGCGCGCCGGGAGCCAGGCTATTCTGGTACACGGCTTCTGTGTATCCAGATGACGAAAGGCAGCTGAATATGCTGGCAAGGGCTGGAAGGCTGGCAGGAACTCTGGCTGCATTTCTGAGAGCTTTCCACTGTTTCTCTTTTTCAGCAGGTTAGGCCATTGTGTAGAGTTCAGTCATTCTCTTACATCCCTGCGCGTGTTTTTACAGCGCTGCCGTCTTCCTCTCTCGCCTGAGCACCGCAAGGGGTCACGAATGCACGTGCCAGGCACATTTTCACAGCCCCTCCGGCATCCCGTTTGTACCGTCTTTTTCGCTCCCATTCATTTCTTGCCATACTTTCCCTCCCAGGCTGCTCCGCCGCCGCCTTGTCCCTTGTTCCCGTTTTCCCTCACGCTTCCCCCGTGCCCGCCCGCCGCGTCCCACCCGGCGCGT